>VXBT01004369.1:0-12610 GCA_013400235.1 Oriolus oriolus
TGTGGTTTGGGAGATGTTGTGGGAGACTGGGGTCAGGGACACCCAACCCAGAAAACATGGAATTCAGAGAGCTGGGACGTTTGTGTCAGCTGCTGTGTAGCTGTTCCGGTGAGGGGTATCCCTGTGAAGTGGGAGAGTACAAGGACCTTTTGGAGTCGCTGATATCTTTGTAGCAGGACACCCTGCTGAGGCCAAATGCATCACTTCTTTCTTTTGAGTGTGGGGAAACCGAGGCATGGTCTGGTGAAGGAGTTTGCCCAAGGTCAGACACAGAGCAGGTATCAAAGAGGACCCAGGCTGCTGAAGCACATTGCTGCCACCTTCAAACAAAGCTCGCACCCCTGGGTTGTTAATTTGGATTTGTTTATGTGTTGGGACCTGCCCAGACTGTGTCCAGGTCTGCTATGTCTAGGTAGACCAGTGGCTGAAGCCTCTTGGTGCCTCCCTGGTGTGGAGGGTGATCCCATGGTCAGCAGGTCTAGAAAGCTTTCCTTGAGAGCAAAGAGGTGAGAAGGGGAATGGGGCAGCGTCTTGCAGCGGGGAGGGTCTCTAAAGTGACAGCACTCACTCAGCAGGTGAATTCCCAGCCTCAGGCCTCCTCCTGGGCCACGGGTAATGGCCATGAGCACCCTCCTGTGCTGCCATACACCCATCACCAGCACAGAATCAGGGAATGGATGTGGCAAGGAGAGGATCGTGACCTGGATGCACTGGAAGCATGAGAGCAGACTGATCTGGCACCAAGGAGTGCCCAACTGCTCCTTCCCCTGTTCTGTGACCTTGGTCAAATTACTTCACCTGTCCCAGCTTCTCCTTCCCTCTGCACCATCCTGCACTGCTTGTCTGCTGTTCTCTGCTCCTGCCCTTCACGGCCTCCTGGGTTGGCTCATTCTGCCTCGGTCCTTGCCTGGTTTCTCCATGTCCCATCCCAGAAATGAGCTGGGCAGCTGAACAGGTTTGGCCATGGATCCCCTTTCCTGGAGAGGGGTTGGTTCACCACCAGCAGTCCTGGGAATTGACAAGCCTCTTTGGAGAAGACAAGAGCCATCCTTAACTTCACAGACAGCCTGAACCCATTAGCAAGGTGGGAAAAGTCCAGTTAACCTTTATTTCTTGTAAAATGCAAAGCTCTTGGTTTCTGTGCCTTCCTGCAGCTTCTGATTTTGGCCAGACCTAGAGGAGACACCATTCCCCTAAGGGCATTTCTGGTAAAGCCAGAGGAACAGTCCCAGGAGAGTCTGACCTTGCAGGCCTGGAAGTTTGGGGTTTCTTAATTGCTGAAGTGAATGGCTCCTTCCCACTAATGGACACAGCTCGTCCCCACCGTGAATGGGCTGTGACTGGCTGTGGAGAAAGAAAGAGACACTCAAGTCCAGGAAGCACTTTGGAGCTGGCTGTGCCTCTTGTATCCATCAGCTCTCTTCCCAAGCTCTATTTTGGGGTCCTGCGGGCTCCCTGTATTCACCAAGCAGATGCTTTATGAGCTGCAGACCAGGAGTATCTGGATATGTCTCCATCCGCCCAAGTCAACACTGAGTTTCCTACCTGCTGGAAACCAAATTAATCTTGTTCCACCGAGATCAAACAACGCAATCGCTGTCCAGACTGATGGATAAGAGGGGAAATTCCCATTCCTGCTGCGGACAGCGTGAGTGTCTCCCCACACAAGCAGAGCCCGAGGGACCAGAGCGATCCTGCCTCTGTCACTGTGACACTGACAGCTCCTGAATGAGCACATGAGCTTCCTGAAGCTCTTAGTCCATGGTGGAGCTGGCACCAGGAAAACCCAAACCACAGAGTTTCCTTGTGGTTGGAGAAGAGGATCTGTCACTGCAGTGTTTTAGCCACTCGGTCTCCTGTCTTTGTCTTTCCAGGCAGGAGGTGGCACCTCTCTGGGCCTGTGTGTTGGTGTCCTCNTCCTTGTGGGTGGAGAAGAGGATCTGTCACTGCAGTGTTTTAGCCACTCGGTCTCCTGTCTTTGTCTTTCCAGGCAGGAGGTGGCACCTCTCTGGGCCTGTGTGTTGGTGTCCTCTGCGTGCTGTGGCCACCAGAGAAGCTTCCTATGAAGTGTCTTTTCTTCCAGAGAAGAGGTTCTGTGATAGTTACTTTTCCTGCCAAAGAGCTTGTTTTTAGGGGACTTACTCCAGCCATTTTTAACTCGGGATTCCTCTGATGACTTTGGAACATTTTGGTGCTGGTTTTGCCTGATGAGTGCTGGGATGTGGCAGACACCAGAGTGAGAGAGGGAATCCTGCAGAACACCAGGTGCTGTTAGCTCTGCTCCTCCCAGTGGCACGGTGGGACCTGTGCTGGGGATGGGGTGCAGGTAGATACCTGAGCCACGGCTCCGTGTCACTCTCGGGTGGCAGTGTCGCATTGAGGGAGGCAGAACAGGACAACTCTCTCCAGTAACAAGCAACAGGACAAAAGGAAGTGGCCTCAGGTTGTACCAGGGGAGGTTTAGGTTGGATATTAGCAAAAATTTCTTCACTGAAAGGGCTGTCAAGCCCTTGAACAGGCTGGGTGAGGAAGTGGTGCAGTCACAGTCTCTGGAGGTATCTAAACGATGTGTGGATGTGGCATTTGGGGACATGGTTTAGTGGTGGCCTTGACAGGGGTTTAACAGTTGGATGATCTTAGTGAGTCTTTCTAACCTAAATGATTCTGTGACTCTGAGCGAGCTCTGGCTGGCACCTGGAGTCATCTGTGTGTGCCAGAAGGAGGGGATAGGAATGTGGATGGGGAGCCTCACTGACTGTCCCACACAGGTCTTAAATACAGCAGAACAACGTGGCCGGAGCCGTTCCTTGCCAGGCTGGGGTGGAGGGATCACTCTGCTGTGGTGCAGTAATTAGAAACCCTTGAGTTCCTTGGCTGGCAGCTCCGGAAGGGCTGGCAATGCTTCTAACAACTTCCCTACTGGGAAAGGCAGCTAGGCATGCTCCTGAGCTGGGAACAGGGCTCCTTCCAGCGGGGTGAGCAGGACTGTAACCACGGGTGGGCATCGAATGGGGGGTGCCCCCAGAGTCAGGTGTGTTGGGGAGTGCAGCATGTGAGCGGATCAGGGAGTCTCTTCCTGTAGGAGCAGGGCTGAGCC
This sequence comes from Oriolus oriolus, assembly GCA_013400235.1. Taxonomy (NCBI): domain Eukaryota; kingdom Metazoa; phylum Chordata; class Aves; order Passeriformes; family Corvidae; genus Oriolus; species Oriolus oriolus. Next base: position 3,098 of record VXBT01004369.1, read on the forward strand.
CATGGAAGACACTCTCTCCTCACTTGTGGCCTCTCAGCTGCCCTCTCCTGTGATGCTCTGTGGGGAAAACAGGTTTATAGCTCTGGAACAGATGGTCCTGTGTGGCGACTAATGAAGGCTTCCCTGCCTGTCTCGGGCTGCCCGTGACGCCTGTCTGGTTGGAAGCAGACTTGGCTGATCCTCACTGAACCAGCCCCTTGGGATTTAAGCAGTGGTTTGGCCATAGTTTGCAGGCTGTGCCAGCGCAACGTGGGTAATTTGGGGACTCTGGAATGGGCAGATCACGCCAAATGCTTTCCAGCCTTTTCATTGTGTGCTTTCTCCTGGCTGTGACCTTCCCAGCTGCTACACCCTCAGGGGAGTCTTGTGCCAGGGGCTAGTTCAGTCCTGCTGTCCTTGTGAGGCATCTGGCCATCCTTGTGAGATGGCCACTGCTCAGGAATACCCCTGGATGTTCCTTACAGCTCCCTGTGGTGCCTGGCACAGCTGCTGGGCAGTCAGAGTTTGGGGGTGCTGTGAGAGAGCCCTGGGAGGCTGGGCTGGAGCAGGCAGCTGCCTGCTGTCACCCGGGAATGCCTGTGGTGGGCTGGGGCACGTGGCCCTGACAACACAGGCACCACTCACTGGGAAAGTTCTTTCCCACGAGTGTGGCATCCAAACTTCCCAGCTCCCTGCTCCCCTCAAGGCTTGAATGTCTCTGCCGGTCAGCCAGCCTGGCAGAGGTAATGAAGCATAATTAATTGCTCCCTTTACACATCCGCTTGGGTCCGCGGGAGGGTTTGTGACTGGATTTCTAGGGGAGGTGGTGATGGCAGTGCCTGCCCCCGCCCAGCACAGAGAGCCAGGGTCCAGGGAAGGGAGCGTGGGCAGGGCCTTGGTTGATTCCTGTGCAGTGCTTTCAGCCCAGAGAGCACAGCTGTGGCCGCCTGGGACTCTGGCTGTGCTGGGCTTGGGCTCACAGCATTGTCATGGCAGGGAAGAGCTGGTCCGGTTGCCTCCTGGTGAAATAACCATCACCAGCCAGTACAGGGCAGTGCTCATCTCCAGCATCAGGGGTGTCCCTGTGTGGGCAGGACCTTGGAGGATGGCTGGTGCAGACACAACCCACTGTGTCCATTTAGTCTGCAGCGAGCCCAGCCACAGCGAGTGAGACCACCTGGGTGTCCCCATGATGGGGGCATAGGCAGGGGGCTGCTGTTGGGTCTTAGCCTGGGGTTTTAGGTGGTGAAGGGGCTGTGTAATGTCCTTTGCTGTGCAGTGGTTGCTCCTGGAGCACCTGCCATGCTGCAGCATTGACCTCTGTGGGGACTGGGAGCAGGGATGCTCTGAGGAGCGTGCTGACAGAGCTAGGGGGAAGCAGGCCCGAGTTAATGCTGTCTGTCCTCTCTTCTGCATCCACGTGGGCGTGCAACAGGAGCGGCAGAAAAAAGCTGGGTTTCCCGAGAGCAGCGACGGCTCCAAGGACTCGGACAGCTCTGCCGGGCGCCGGAGCAGCGCCGGCCGGAAGCACGGCCGATGGCGGGGCCGGCCGGACAGCCCCGGGGCCGTGGTGTCCAAGGTGGTGAGAGCCGTCACGGCCAGGCACAAACCGGGATGGAGGCTGCCGGCCGCGCCGGACTCCTCCAGCCGCAGGAACCTGACGGAGCTGCGCGGGGAGGCCCAGCTGGCCATCTTCCAGCAGGGTGACACGGGCAGCGTGGAGGGGGCTCCCCAGCCCACCGAGAACAGCTTCACCCCCAAGTGCGAAATCACGGGCAAAGACGCCCTGTCGGCGCTGGCCCGGGCCAGCAGCAAGCAGTGCCAACAGGAGATCGCCAACGTGGTGTGTCTGCACCGGGCTGGCAGCCTCATGCCCCAGTCCGTGCCTCGCCACTGCCAGCTCTCGGGTGAGTCCTGCTGGGGTGCTCCTGGTCACCCTGGGCATTGGGAATATCCCAGGCAGGCTCGTAGGCCACCTTCCTTATGTCACCAAACTGTCCCACCTGGCAAACAGCGGCCTCAATCTGTCACTGATTCCCAGATTACCGCTGCCTCTGTAATCCAATCAAAGCTGTTCCAGCCTTCTTAAGTTGGGCTGTTCATCCCAGACTGCAGTTCTGCAGGGGTCAGAGCCAGGCCCAGCTGCATTTTCTGTTTGGAGGCACCAGAGGAGGACACCCCGTTTCCCAAAACAGCCCATCAGTGTAACACAAGGGCACTGCAGCCAGTTTGGGGTTTGCCTGAGGCTGAATGGCAGGTAGTAGATACCAAGGCTGGGGGTGGCTGACACCCCTCTCCCTCCCCATGCAGGCAAGGTCAGCCCTGTGATCCAGTGGGACGAAAGCCGGCTGCAGCAGGGGCCCCCCAGCAAGCCCGTGCGCATCGCCTACATGCTGGTGGTGCATGGCAGGGCCATCCGCCAGCTGAAGCGGCTCATCAAGGCCGTGTACCACCAGCAGCACTTCTTCTACATCCACGTTGACAAGGTGTGCGGCAGGGGTGAGGGAGCGGGTGCTGACAGTGCTCTGTCGGTCCCTGGGAGAGGGAGCAGAGCTGGGGTGCCGGTGGTGGTGAGTGAGGAGAGTGGCTGGGTAGGGTTAGTCCTCGCTGCTGTGGAGCTATGACCCTCCCGCTGCTGTTTCTGCGACCACATGGAAGCAGGATCTATCCCCCCTGCCCTGTTTGCTGCTTCCCTCACTGTGGAGGCTGCTGCAAGGGCTGACTCGGGGCTGGTGGCAAGGAAAGCAGGGCCCTGGGAGGAGGACCTCCTTGCTGAGGGTGAGCCATGTTCCCTGGCAGCGCTCCAACTACCTCCATCGCGAGGCCGTGGAGCTGGCCCGGCACTACCCCAACATCCGTGTGACGCCCTGGCGCATGGTGACCATCTGGGGAGGCGCTAGCCTGCTCAAGATGTACCTGCGCAGCATGAAGGACCTGCTGGAACTGTCCGAGTGGCCCTGGGACTTCTTCATCAACCTGAGTGCCACTGACTACCCCACGAGGTGAGGGCCTTGCTGGGGCAGGGGAGGGTGCTGGAGGTGTTGGTGCTGCGTGATGCTGCAGCAACCTTGGGAGGGGCAGGGAGGAGCGGGGAGCTGCAGGACATGGGGTTGGAGATCCCACCTGTGTGTTGGTGATGATGCTCCAGGGCCAGGCTGGACCCATGTGTGTAGAGCAGCCCATCCAGTACCTCGGAGGCTGTTTTTTCCTGTGGTCTGGGTGTTGCAGGAGAGCATGCATGTGAGGTGCCAGACAGCAGAGAGGCTCTGTCTGTGTCTGCCCAGTGATGGGACAAGGGTTTGAGTCAGCAGCTTTGGGCTCCTTGTGTCTAGTGGCTCTTGCAGAATGAATGTTTACTGGGTTGCTTCGCCCCAGGGGCATTAATGATTCCTAATTTGCACCTCAGGACCAATGATGAACTGGTAATGTTCCTGTCCAAATACCGAGATAAGAACTTCCTGAAGTCACACGGCAGAGACAACGCCAGGTAATCTGAGTGAGAGGCAGAGCTGAACTGGAGGAGCAGAAAATGAGGGATTTCAGAAAAGAAATCCCTGCTGTGGCAGGGAGGGGATGTTCTGCATCTGCACTTAGCAACGTGGTTGACACTCCTAACTCCTCATCCCCATGCCCAGGTTTATCAAGAAGCAGGGCCTGGACCGTTTGTTCCACGAGTGTGACTCCCACATGTGGCGGCTGGGCGAGCGCCACATCCCCGAGGGCATCGTGGTGGACGGGGGCTCCGACTGGTTCTCGCTGACACGCAGCTTTGTGGAATATGTGGTCTATGCTGACGACCAGCTGGTGTCCCAGCTGCGCCAGTTCTACACCTACACACTCCTGCCAGCGGAGGTGGGTGCTGGCTGTGGGCCGTGGGACAGATTTTCTTCCCACTGTGCTTAACATTTCTGTCCCACTTCATCCCTGCTCTGGGTGGCTGCAAAGGGTGTTGAGCTGGTTCTGCTCAGGTAGTTTTGTGCCTCCCCTTTTCCAGACTTAGGTATGAAAGAGGGAAGAGAGGAGCAGGCAGGTCAGGAGTTATGTTTACATACAGCCCAGCTTTATGTCCAGTCACCCTCTGGGCCAGATAAGGACTGGTGCAAGCCTGGTCCCTTTAAGCATTGCCCTGTGCTGGGAATGGGGTTAAGTTTCTGTTCAGGAGCAGTTGAGGTCTGTCCTTCTCCTCTGTGTGGGGGGTGTCTCCATTAACCACCTGTCCTCCATCCCTCTGGGTGTCCTGTCCCTTTTCTGCCTTGCACAGTCCTTCTTCCACACAGTCCTGGAGAACAGCCATGCCTGCGAGACGCTGGTCGATAACAACCTCCGAGTGACCAACTGGAACCGGAAGCTGGGCTGTAAGTGCCAATATAAACACATAGTCGACTGGTGCGGGTGCTCCCCAAATGACTTCAAACCCCAGGACTTCCTTCGGCTACAGGTGAAAAAGATCCTCCTTTCTCTTCCTGCTCTCTCCCCTCCTCCCTGTCCTCTCCTCTTCGAGCTGCCCTGTGGGTACCCTGGGCTGCAGTGCCAGCTGTTGTACATGTCCCCACAAGAGACTGGAGCAGGGTCAGGTCTCCCAGTGGGGCTCAGTGTAGACGTGCCTGTAAACAGGCAGTGGGATTATCCCGACTCTCCTGCCCTGCAGTCTTGCAGCATTGTTCCTATTCCCAGACTTTCTCTCCTCTTTTCCTGCTCTTTCCTTGCAAACCTGTCACTTGGGGCAAATACCTTTTTAGTAAAACCCCTTCAAAGTGCTGTTTCTTTGGCAGGTCAAAATGCCTTGTGATGAAACATCTCCCATGCTCTCAGTGTGTGGGGATGTGGACTGAACACAGGAGGTTTGGGGGAGATGGAGCCAGCCCTGAAAAGAGCCCTGAAAAGAATCCTCCCTGTAGCAGGATTTTCCAGCAGTCCCAGGCTTGCAGAGCCCAAGGCCCTGTTCCTGCAGGCTGTGCCACGTAGCCAGGGCTAATGCAGGGCTCAGCAGTGGCTCTGGTGGGTGGGAGCCCATCAGAATAGAGATTGCAGCAAAGGAGCTGGATGACACAAGACTGCTTCTGGGCACGAAAAGGGGGAGATGGTGGGAGAGATGAGGACCCATCTGCATTACCAGTAGCTGTTGGTGTGCTCCCACTGCTCCTGTCATTGAGGATCCCACATTCAGGCTGGCTGTGCTGTGCTGCTCCTTAGTCTGTGCCCTCAAAGTGGGCAGGATGGATCCTGCTGGAGTGGGAGGGCAGAGTGGGTACAGCCAACATTGTTAGAAATGCCTGTGCTCTTCCAGCAACTCTCCAGACCCACCTTCTTTGCCCGCAAGTTTGAGTCGACGGTGAATCAGGAGGTTCTGGAGATCCTGGACACGCACCTCTACGGCAGCTACCCCGCCAACACCCCGGCCCTCAAGGCCTACTGGGAGAATGTCTACGACCGTGTTGATGGGCTCAGCGGCCTCAGCGATGTCACCCTCACCTTCTACACAGCCTTCTCCAGGCTGGGGCTCCACAGAGCCGCATCCATGCCGGCAGCCAAGGCTGACAAGCTCTGCAGGTGGGGTATTTGCCGTGGTCTCAACCCACTCTCCAAATGGTGGCCTTTGTCTTGTGCTGGGAAGATGCTGATGCTCAGATATGCAACCTCTCTGTCTATCCCTCCAGATTTGAGCCTCGAGGCTTCCCCTCCAGTGTGCACTTATATTTCTATGACGACCGTTTCCAGGGTTACCTGGTGATGCAGGAAGTGCAGAATTTGGCAACTGGGCAGGCAGAATCCTTGGAGGTGTGGATGATGCCCCAAGGAGCTCTGAAGCTGTCAGGTCATGGAGGGCAGGCAAACCGCTTGCAAAACCTTGAGGTAAATGGGGCGCTTTCCTCCTTGGCTTTCCCTCACCGTGCTGCTGTTCCTCCTCTCCCCCACCTGCATGCCATGGAGACAGAGGGACACGGTGCTGCCATTGTGTTGGAGAACAAACCTTTGTCTGGGAGTTTGTTACATTTGTGAGGAGCTGATTGTTGGAGAACAGGCCTTCAGGGGATCTTTCAGAGGCAGCTGAGGCTGCAGTGCCCAGCGCCTGCAGCTGCAGGAGGCCTTGCACAGCTGAATTAGTGCTGGTGTGCGATCTATGGAGGGTGGGGGGTTCATTGCTTTGGACTCCAACGTTTATGTGTTCTCTTGTTCTGGGGAGGTGAAACACAAAACCTCAGTTGATAGTGTCTCCTTGCCCAGTGTCCCACGGCTTGTGCCTCCTGTCCCTCCAGGTGGGCACGGAGTGGGACCCCAAGGAAAGACTCTTCCGCAATTTTGGAGGCTTGATGGGGCCTTTTGATGAGCCGGTGGCCATGCAGAAGTGGTCACGGGGCCCCAACCTGACGGCCACGGTGGTGTGGATCGACCCCACCTATGTCATTGCCGCCTCCTATGATATTACGGTGGATGCTGAGGCAGAGTTCACCCAGTACAAGCCCCCCCTCAACCACCCCCTGCGCCCCGGCATCTGGACCATCCGCCTCCTCCAGTTCTGGGAGCCTCTGGGGGAGAACCAGTTCCTGGTGGTGCCCCAGACCTTCAACCGCAAGCAGCCTCTCAGGAAAGGTGAGGATGCTCTGGAGTTTGGGGCTGGATGGGAGGGTGTCCCTGTGGGCAGTCCAAAGTGCTTCCCCCTGTGCTGGCCCCTGGGCTGTGGCTGATGACCAGACTGGAGCCATTTTTCCACTGGTGTCTCCTTGCCCATGTGAATCCTTAGACTGGGCTGTCCCCAGGGCAGTTGTGCAGAGCCTGTTGGCAGGTCAGTTGCAAAGGGATGGGGTGCTGTGCCCCAACTGGAGTTGGGGGTAGGACCTGCAGGGTGCCAGAATGCTTCTGCGCTGCTCATCCCCTCTCTTTTCTCTCCCTGTCCTGCCCAGATGACAGCAACTGGCTGCATGGTGGCCCCCCCCGCAACGAGTACATGGACCAGAACTTCCAGGGCCTGGGGGGAATCCTCAGCCTGCCGCGCTCCGAGGCGGCAGAGGAGGATGCGGTGCGGAAGGCGCGGCTGACGGGAAAGGAGCTGGAGGACTGGGCGGATGCTGCCATCGGCACCTTCTGGTCCGCAGCGAATGTCTGTGTCAGCAGCCCCTCCGCCTGCACTTCCCTGGAGACCTGCAGCAAAACCTCCTGGAGCTCCCTCTCCCCGGACCCCAAATCGGAACTGGGGCCTGTCAAACCTGACGGGCGGCTGAGGTAGCAGGAGCAGCCGGAGGGCGGCCTTGGGAGCAAGGAGCATCCTCCATTTCTGGTGTGGGGGGTGTCTCCGGACCACATCACCCTGTGCCATTTGCGCCGTAGTCACTTGAGGAAGAGAAAATGGGAACCTCCGGGCAGGGGAAAGCCTTCTCCTGTGGAGTATTTTCAGCAGAGGGAGAGGCATGAGGTGGTTCTTGCCCATCTCTGCAGGAATGAGCCCTTGCTGGCCAGGGAGAGCGTGCTGGAGTGCCCATCCCTGTGGGGGCACGGCCGGCACCTGGCAAGAGCTGGCTGTTTGTTACTCCAGGCCTTGGAGGCTCAAGAAAGGGTGATGTGGGAAGGGGGGATGGCTGGTGGGTGGGCAGGCTCTGGACCAGCTCAGCATCCTGCCCAGCCCCGGGCTAGAACTTGGCAGGATGGGCCCTTGTTGCTGGCTGCTGCCCTGGTGGGCTGATGAGGGACTGGGGATAGGCAGAAGCAGAATGGGTCAAAACCTGCTGTGTGCATGGAGCCACTGCTGGCCCAGGGCTTGCATCTCATCCCTTCCACCCCAGCCCTTTAGTTTGTATTTTTATAAATATATATATAGAAATATATATGATGCAAAGTGCAATAGAGACGAGACCCCGCATTGGCCGGGAAGTCCTTGTGTCTCCATCTCCCCTCAGACTGTACCATACCTTGTTCTCTTGGGTGTCCTGGTGCCACAGGACAGGGTGCTGGGTCGTTTACATATTTTTTAATTTTTATTGTTATTATTAATTACCGTTTTGCCGTTTGCCCATTTCCTGCTGGGGGCTGCTGGGGCCCTGTAGCCTGCTGGCCTTGGGGCAGGGTTGCCCCAGGTTGTGGGGCCGCTGCCCGACTATGCCAAATGTCTGGAGCCCTGGTGTGTTGTGTAACAGCGAGCGGGGAGTGCTCAGTGTGTGGTTCAAGTCCAACAAGCTGCGCTGTAGAACCCCGCCACTTCTGTCTCCACTTCAGCAAAAGGACGCCCTGATCCCCTGCCAAAATATCATCCATGGGGCCGACGTCCTGCTGCGGATGAGCCGTGCCTGGAGGGCTGCCCTGTGCCACAGCTCCTTGGCCTGACCTTTTCTTTTCTCCCACGTCGGCAGAAGCTCTTGGGACCTGCTGCACTTCCCTGGCCAAAAATCAAAGAGGCGAGACGAGGTCTGGCCGGCTCCATCCGCTCTCCGCTGTTTCTGCTTCCCACTGCTCCGGAGGGAAGAGGTGCCACCTCCTCTTGGGAAGGGTTGTGGTGGAGCATCCCCCTTCCCCTCAGTCCCCTCAGGATGTCCTCGGGGTCTGCCTCCAACATTCTTCTCTCCAAGACTGATGCTGCCTGGAGAAGTCAGTTTGGTTTCACCCTGGGAAGACGCTTCACAGCTGGGGACAATCTGGAGCCCATCTGACCCAACCCTCCCTCTGCTCAAGGCACGGTCTCAGGAGCTGGTGGGGTTTTGCTGTCTCCATGGATTTGTGCCATCCGAACTTTTCTCCCATGTCCCAGCTCTCTCTGACTCCCAGTCTCCAGATTTAAGGATGTGGGTGTTGCAAGGTGTGTACTGTAAAACGGAGAGGACAGAGCTCTCTGTGTGTGAGGGCAGGTACCTGCTGGCACTCAGCCCTGCCATCCTGCACCCACTCCTGCCTGGGTTGCTCCCAGGGGCTGTGGAGGAATGTAGGGGGAGGGGGCCACACAGGGCAGGATGCCAAAACTCTGTGTCAGAAGCATTATGTAAAGTTGTCTTAAATATGCAACATCACAAATACATCTATATCTCTACAGTCTGGTGTGTCGGGTTTTTGTGGTGTTCTGGAAGGGGTGAAGGGTGGGGGAAGCTTGGCCGTACCCAGGGAGGGTGTAAATCCCTCCTGGGCACCGGGGCAGGGGCTGTGAGGGTGTTGGGGCAGGGTCACCTTCCTCAGATGGGTGATGTGTGACCCAAAATCAAGCTTGGGCTTTTCAAAGCCTGTGGCTGGAGAGTGAGAGTTCGAGAACGACCCGGAGCCACGGGCTGAGTCCGGTTACACCCCGGCAGTGGGTGCCCTGAAGGTACCTGGGTACTTAGCGTTGACATGGCACTTAATTAAGTGTTAATCAGCTAATGAGCGGGCACCTCCTGCTGCCTGCAGGGCCAGGAGCCTCCCGCGGCACAGCCCAGCTTCCCCTCCGCAGGAGCGGGGCAGCGCTGGGGTCGTCCTGAGCCCGCTGATCGCAGCAGTGACACGCGGCCTGGCTGCCGCTCGGCCGGGTCCGCGGGGCTCTGGTACCCCCGGCACGAGGCCGGGCGCCCGCCCCCCAAG
>VXBT01004369.1:13037-37211 GCA_013400235.1 Oriolus oriolus
GTGGGACGCTGGGTGCCGGTTCCCGCGGGTCGGTCCTTGCGGCCGCGGTCTGGGATGAGGTGAGCCCCTCCCGGCTCTGCAGATTGTTCTCGGTCTCGTAGGGAGAGAGAGATGTTGGGCACAAAGGAGATTTAGCGCTCTTGGGACGGGCAGCAGGTGGAACCGGCTTCTCAGGGGCTTCTCCAAGCCGCGGGGCGAGAGCGGGCGGCAGGAGGCGGCCCGCGGGCCCGTCGAACCCCCGCTCTCTCGCCTCTCCCGTCTCTTGACAGCGGTGTCCACCTCTGTCTTCATCGTGGCGATCCTCATCCTGCTGCTGCTCCTGTACCACCGGGACCCCATGTGCTGCCAATTCCTCTGCTCCTGCCGCCTGTTCCAGACCCCCAGCCAGTATGTGAGTGTCCTCCGAGCCCTCCCTGCCTTCTTCCTGCCCACGAGTCCCCCTCTGGCCCCCGAGCTCCTGTTCCCCTGTGCTGGGTCTGCAGGGCTGCACTGCCCGGTTACCCTCCGGTAGCCTGGCTGGGATTGCTGATGGATATGGGACCTCCAAGCAGAGCTGGGCTCTGCCACCTCCTTGCTCCCACTCTATCCAAGAGATCCAGCCATCCACCCACCCAGTCCAGCCTGGCTGTGCCATTGTGGTTGTATCTCCAAGGCCCAACACTAACAGGCTTCCCTGCTCCCCACACAGCTCAGGGGCGGAGGTCCTCCTCCCCCTGCACAGTCGTGTGTGGGGTCAGGCTCTGCTTTATAGAAAGGGGCCCAGCAGGGAAGGGGGCTGGAAGCTGAGGGCAAAGGCAGACAAAGCCACTCGCATCCCTGACAACTGGCTCTCTTGTGCACAGCTCCTGGGGAAGGAGCAGTGAGACACAAAGCCCTTTCGCTCGCATCTGTGATTTCCTGGAGCTGGCTTTCAACTAGGGAAGCTGATGGGAAAAGAGCAGTGCTGCCAGTGCTGCTTTTGTGGCAGAGGCTGCCTGGGGAAAGCTCAGCCTCCAGAGCTGCAGGGATGGCTCTTGAGGAGAGGGCTGCAGGTACCACTCCGCAGTCTTTGGGAGAAGAGTGGATGTTCAGCCTCACTAGCAAGAGATGGAGAGACTTGTGCTGTGAAAGGCAAATCTAATAGTCCAGCACAGGCTGGGAAGTCCCCAGCAGAAATCACAGTGGAAACAGGCTGCATTGATGATGTCTTTGTCTGATTCATTGTCTCCACTCCTTTCCCTCTCTTCCCTCCTGTTGCCTGCCCATGGCACACGTTGAGAGCGGGCCCTGCTGCCATGCTCCCTTGCCCTGCAGAGCTGCTCCCTGAGGCAGTGTGGGATGCTCCCTGAGCGCTGGGTTGGGAAGTTCAAGCAGGCAAGATGCCTTTAGCAAAGGGCTGTGTCGAAGGATGGATGCAAAGAATTACATATGGAATGGGAATATATATAGAATGTATTTCCTTCAGAAAAAGTGAAGCAGTTGTAGTGTGTGAGGCAGCTTTTGGGCAGGAGTAGTTACACTGGTTTTGCTCAGCAGTTATTGAACCAACACTTGGGTGCTGTTTTCCTGCAGCCTCTGTAGTTGTGCTGTAGGGCCAAGACAAACAGTTCCTTGGTTGTTAAGAGCAAAAGCAAATCCTCATAGTCCTCCCTGTGCATCCCTGGTTGGCCCGGGAGTCTCTGGGCTGGTTTCTGCTGGCAGAGATGGTGTTTTCTGAGAGCAAGGTACAGCCATGGCTCAAGTCCTGTCTCCAGCTTGAGGGGCTGTTCTCTGTGAACAGGATTTCTGCTCACTGTTGCTCAACACCTGGACAGGGAATCCAGTTTAACTGTAGCAATACAGCTCCAGAACAGCACAGCTATTGCCCTGCAGATTTGCTTGCTGCATTATCCTGAAATGACAACCTCAGTAGATAAGAGCTTACAAATCCTGTAACCCTGAGCATGTGATGGAGCTCTTATCTACACCAGTGGAACAGTTGGGTTGTTTTTTGTTGTCCCCCAAAAAGAGATGGTTCTGCTGATTGTCAGTGAAACCCTGCCCTGGGGCCCAGACTGTCCCTCTGGCTGTGCTCTGCTCCAGCTGGCTCTGGCCCTTGGAGCAGGCCCTGTGCTGCCAGGGAGGATGTCCCAGAGCCGTTGGTGTCACCGAACAGGCAGGGGCCGCTGCCAGCAGCAGGAACTGCAGGAGCCACATGGGCAGAGGGAGCAGCTCTTCTTCTGCCAGGGTCCTGCTGTCCCATGTGAGTTGGCTGAGCTCTGCTCTCTGCCAGGAAGGATGTGAGGGATTTCGGCTTTGCTCATGTCCTCCTCATTCCAGGACCGCCCTCCGCCCTACTTCAGCAGCAGCCAGCGGCTGGTGGGACCCCAGCGTGGAGCCTCACGGCTGGAGAGCGCTGCTGAGAACCCCGGCATGCAGGTGATGGCAGGGTCCCTGCTGGGGGCTGGGCGGGAATGATAGCAAAGGTGCTCATGAGCTTGGAAAGAGACTCTGGTTACGGGGTTTGCCTGGGGCAAAAGGTGCTGGGCAGCATCTTCTGGTGCCATCCCACAACTTTGGGAAGTGCTGCCAGTGTGTAAAAACCCCGTGGGGAGAGAGCATATGGAGGGAAGGAATATTGCAGAGGACACCACAGTGCCCTGAGATGTTTGGGTATGAAGTGCCAGTGGTAAATCCTGGGGACTTGGGATCCTACAGTGCAGGTCGAGGTGTAATTGCCTCCTTGCAGGGAGGATTTCCTCTCTGGGTGTTCAAAGAAGCCTACAACTACCTACAACTTTGAACCCTGAATTAACTCCAAGTGACACCAGGACGTGAACTTCTAGTGAAGAGAGACACCATCACACTGACCTTTTTCTGGGGATGGGCATTTCTAGGGAGACGAGCTCTTCTGTGTCGGACCCCCCAGCACGTACTGGCTCCCATCCTGGGAGCAGCCCCACCTGCCCAGCTACGAGAGTGTGCGGAAGAAAGATCGCCAGCGGGAAATCCATCAGATGATTGCCGACAGGTTTGGCCTGTGGGCAGAGCCATCCCAGGAGGTGAGCTCCCCTCCCTGCACTGGTGGGTAGCAGTCACCACTGTAGTCCATATCTGTGTCTTGCTTCAGCAGCTGGTGGTAGCCGAGGACTCTGTGCCCTGTGATTGCCTTTCCCTGATAGCTTTTATCTCTCAGAAAGCACAAAGTGTATCGGGAGGCTCCTTTGGTGTACATCTGTTCTGGTTAATGATCCATCTCCCCTCCCCCCGTGCATTTGCAGAAATGCCTGTACCAGGAGGCAGGGCAGAGCCCCAGGGAGAAAGGGCAGGCTCTTCGGATCACAGGCTCCATACAAGTCCAGGCTGGGAGTGTTATTTTCAGATCTCTAAGGCTTTCACGGGTTCTTGCTTCCTTCTCCCTGCAGGACACTCCTGGGGAGGCCTCTTGCTATTACCTTGAAATGCTTATGGCTTATTTATGATCAGGAGACTTTGCTTGTTATGGTATTTAAGATTTGCACTCCCACAAGAGAACAGGGAAAAGTGAGTGCTTCTGCCAAGTAGGTCCTGTGGCAGCATCCCGAGAGGCTCCTGTTCAGATACCTCATTGTCGAAAGCAGAACAGAAACATTTGAAACCTTGAGTAAAGCACTAAAAGTTCACTGATTTTCTTGGATTTTGAGCTCTTAAAGCTGTACCATAAAGTCTGGCATACTCAACAGTTGCCACTCACTGTTTGGAGCTATATGTAATGATACCTGCCCGAAAAGTACCAGCCTGATATAGTGGAAGGTGCTCCTGCCCATGCAGGGGTTGGAACTGGATGATCTTTAAGGTCCCTTGCAACCCAAACCATTCTGTGATTCTATGAAACCTGGGCAGCGAGGGCACAGGAGAGTAAAGCTCCAAAGACAAGTAGTTGAGGAACAGCACTGGAAGCTCTTCCACCACATCCTCATGCCACTTCCTGTCACTTGTGGGGAGAAAGCTAGCCCAGCTCTGCCAAAATAAATGTGACAAGGCCTGGAGGTTCTTCTGTTGTGCAGTGAGACTTGCTGCTGAAACCTGGGTACAATGCCTGGTTTGTAGGTGCTTGTGTAAATCCCAGTAACCTTCCTTTAGTCAAGGGAAAGCAAATGACTGCCCTCTCTCAACAAAAGTCAAGTCTGTTCTGGCTTTCTGCCAAGTCCTTGAAGGGGAACAGGGAAGAGCAGGAACCTGGCACAGAGTGTGAGGGGATAATGTGTCTCTCAGCTGGTTTGTGCTGTGTTCCAGACTGATGCTCACATCTTCAGGTGTTCCCCAGCCTACAGCTGGCTGCGCTGGGGGACTGCGGGGGTTTAATTTCAGGCTGGTGGTGGTTGTGAGCCTTTTCATCTGCTCTGTGAGAAGAGGTGGGATAATCTCCTGGTTATTTCTGATCCGCTGTAATACTCTTCCTCTCTCAATAGATGCCACCTCCTTATGAGCACGCTCTGAGGCATCCTCCAGCTTTCTCAGGAACAGGAATAAGCTCAGAGACCTTGGACAGACAGGGTGTTCCAGACCCTTTCCATGCTCCTCTCAGCTACCAAACTCAGCGAAACACTGCGGTGTAAGGCCTTGGCCTCAGTGTACTGCTGCTTCCCATGCTGTCAGCAACAGAAGTGCCTGGGATACCATTTTCCTCCACAGGGAATGGCCAAACCTTCACCCAGATCCACAATCAGCCGAGACACGGGCAAGCCCGACCCAGCCATCAGTGGCATCCCTCTTGCAGCACAAGGACAGCCACAGAGCCATTGCTGGGTACTGCGCTGAGCAGAGGAACCAGGGATGTCTGCTTGCTCTTCTCTGGCAAACACCAAAGGCAAAGGTCCAGCTGCTGGAGCTGCACAGGGCAAAGCCAAGGGGAAGGTCTGCTGGGCCAGAGCTCCTCAGGAGCAGCACTTCATACCTCTGTGAGGCAGCACTGCTGGCTGCACCAAGGATCAGACCTCAGGCACTGGTGGTGGTGTGCTGCTTCACCTGTTTCTTAGATTATCAAGCATTTTACTGTATCTGGACTGGCTGCCAGGCGGGAATCCTCACCTGTGAGTGGCAGAAGGGATGTGCTCTGGATCATTGCTGTGTGCTGTGGCACCAGCGGCCTCTGTGACTGACGGCAGCTCTGTACAGACCTCACACGGATTTAGAGGAGCTCCATGGGTTACACCCAAATATGGCCCACCAAGATGAACCATGGGACTGGATTTGCAGGCTGGGAAAGGACAGATGCACAGACTGAACAGCTGGTGGTCTCCATGAAGGCTGTGAAGCACAGGTGGACACCTGTGGCTGACCCAGTTCACCTGGTCTTCTGTAGAGCAGAAGAACTGTCTAATAACATCAACACCGGTGTCCTTACACTACTGATTTTGATAACCTGTTTTCTACTGCAGAGTCAATGTTTCAAATTGTTTACAAACCTATAGATAAAATGAGATCAGTTTGGCCACAACTAATTTGGGCTCCTTTCTTTTGAGGAATACAAGCTCAAAAATGTCACGTAATGACTCAAAGACAAAAGGAGGAGTATCCTGGATAATGCTTTATCATGCACCTCCAGCTGCTGAGCTTCAAATACCAGGCCAGACTTGGGCATCTTACCAGGCCCCCTGAACTTAGTAATGACTTAAGAGTTAGGCCTGTGAACATGCCTCACATGGCCAGTAAATGGAACACTCAGATATTGACGTTAATCATTGAGGTGAGTGAGGTAGAGTGAAAAATCCAGCTTCCAGGTACACAGCATTAGGTGCACGTGGAAAAGGATCTGTTCTGCAGTATTGTGAATTAAGGTACAAATAGAGCAATAATGACTAAAAATGAGCAAAAACAAGAGGGAATTATTAGTGGGACAAGTACTGACACGAGTAATTGTAGAGGGAATTCATCCAGGGGCACAACAGACCAGGCTCTCCAGATACTAAATGATCATGGTAACACATTCCATGTGCAGCCAAGACCTTCAGCTGCCCCACAGCATTTATTAAACACTCTTAAAAATGCCAGTAGGTGATCTCAGTGTCTGAACACAGACCACAAGCACATCAGGAGCAAAACCAAGTCCTAAACTGGTATCTTCAGAGCCACTCTTGTCCTCGGAGGCCAGTACAGCTGTAGTGGTCTGTCCGTCCCATCCGTGCCCACGTGACAGGCAGGTTCACAGCATGGTGACCAGTTTGAAGCTTCCTACCTCTGTGGTAGGGATGACACTGATAAAGGTTTTATAAAGGATTGCTCCTTTGGGTAGCTGGCAGATCACATCCCTGCTCTCGCTGCTGCGGGGTGGGGGAACGTAGACCTCTTTGGTGTATCTCACAATCCCGTCCTCCAGGGCATAGAGTGTCTTGTTACGGCCCATCCCCACCTGGGAGAGGATGAGGAGCATTAGAAAGGAGAGGCTGGACATCCACAACTACAGCAGATCTGATCCTTGGTCTGCTTCGTTTGATATCCCGGCTTCAACAGCATCTTTTGCTTTATTTTTTTAAAATAAAAGCACAAAACTTGCTTCCAGGAACCAGTTTGCAATGGTGCTCAGTATGAGACACGAGATACCCGTTCCACCCTGAAGCACAAGTGACCAGTCAGGTAACAGAAGTGTTTTGGGATATCCATTACTTGCAGACCTTCTCCGAGTCTCATGGACACAGGTGAGGCTCTGAGCAGGCTCTGTGACTAATACCAGGTCGTGAAACCCAGTGCTGGGATATACAGAACACAGGGATGAACATTAAGAATGAGACTGGAAGAGAGGAGGCAGTGAGTGTGGGACTCTGGGGGGGACTGCTGTTCTCTGAGAACCAAAGAGAGAGAAAAGGCCTTACATGAGCACCGGGATGCCAGCGGATCAACCTCTGCGTAGCCAAAATGTTTCCTGCGTGGACAAATGCGCCTGCAACAGAGTGACAACAGTCAGACTGCAGAGAAACAGCTCCCCAGAGCCCTGGCAGAACACGAATGATTCCAGGACTTACAAATCCCAGCTTTCTGTAGGCATTTTCTAAGGAAAAATTACTTCAAATGCTAAAAGCATCTGAACAAAAATGCTGTTAGCAGAAAATAAAAGGGCAATGGATACACCATGGCAAAAAGTCAAATCTCTGAAAAGATTGCTTCTAGGGTACAAGGCATTTTCTGGCTGCTTAAGGCATTTGTTTTATTACATTTACATGGATATGTTTCCATCAGCAAAGCTAATAATAATTAAGCACTCAACTGCAAGAATCTGCACTTTGGCTTCTGCTAAGCCTCGTAATTCTCTCCTTTGTAAACACTAGAAATGCTCAGTGTTTCCACCCAGCGTGGGGGGAAAGTGCAGTGCAGTTATGAGGTGTCCCACGGTGTTCCCTCCTCCTGGGCTCTCTGAAGAGGCAAAGTTAGAACCAAGTACATTTTCTGTAGGCAATTCTGGCCGGCGGGCTGGTGGTGGGGGGAGCTGACTCACCCTGCTCTCCCACCAGCGACCCTTGATCACGAGGTTTGACTGATCCTCCCTTTCCCTTTCTCCTGGAATAGTGCCCTGCCCACCTCCTCCTGAAACACTCAACAACTGACACGTACCAGGGGAGAGAAGCTGTGAAGATCCCAGTGAAATGCAAATAAGATAGTCAGACCTACCTTCGACTTTTTTGAACCCGTAGCGTTTCCCGGGGCTGCGGCCACCTAGGTTTCTTGAGCTGCCCCCACTTTTCTTAGAAGCCCATCTGACAGCAACCAGGCTTGTTTGGGGAGTGGTTAGAACTAGGTTTGGAGAAAGAACAACAACATCAGCTGGAAAAACTATCACACGTAATTCCTCTTCTCAAATGTAAAGGATATCAGTTAAGACAGACTTTAAATTAAAGGCAAAGGAAAGCCCTGGGAGAAACAAAAAGTACTTCCAACATAAATTAGACCACAATGGCCTAAGTTCCCTGAAAAGAGGCCACATCTCAAGTGCTGCTGCTGCCCAGGTAAGAATAAAACTCTCAGCAACAGTGTTAAAGGATGTGCACAAATTCCTGTTTCGTTCTTTAAAATGCAGCACAGGTATCACTGATTGCTGTGGATTGCTCTTACAGTGCTTTGAGAAAAGATGGGTTGTGATTTGGTTCAGTTTTCCATTTGACCAAATGGCATTTACTTACACGGTTACATCCTGAAATCTTACAAATGAGCAGACTCCAATTCTGGACAATATATAAACATCTATCACCAGCCAGGAGCAGCCTCAGGAGTATCCAGAAGGAGCATAAAGGCTGGACTTGATGGTATTGGAGGTCTTTTGCAACCTTAGTGATTCCATGATACTATGATTAATGGCTCTAAGAAGGAACACGGAGCCTTAGGAGTGGCAATAAGGGAGTCTGGAGCACAGTTTTTTCATTAATCCTCCCAGTTTAAGGCCAGACTTCAAGGCCAGGCTGGACAGGGATTGGAGCAACCTGGTCTAGTGAAAGATGTCCTTGCCCATGGCAGGGGGCTGGAACTGGATGATCTTTAAGTTCCCTCCCAACCCAAATCATCATGATCTTAAAAATCTTTTCAGTACCACCTTTCATGCAGTTAGGAGACAAACCTATTTTCTTTGAATCTAGCCTCTTAAGCAGCAGGTTAGTGCAGAACAGTGGTTGTTTCCTTAACCTGAGTAAAAACACTAGTTTAACTTAATTAAATTATCACAGATACTCAGTGAGCTAGAAATACATCACTGGAAGTGTTCAAGGCCAGGCTGGATGGGGCTTACTGCAACCTGGTCTAATAGAAGGTGTCCCTGCCCATCGCAGGGAGTTGGAACAAGATTCCTTCCTTTAAGGTTCCTTCCAACCCAAACCTGTCCATAATTCTATGAAATACTGTTGAGGAAAGGGTACAAAACCCCACTAATTTCAGGAGATGACCTATTAAGTAAATTAAAGCCTCCGAGACTTGACAATCTACAGGAAATTAAGCAAAGATGAACTATAGTTACAGTTTTACACACACAAGCCCGCCCATTTCACCACAGCTCCGCCTCATCTCCAGGCAAAGGCGAAAGCCTCGGCCTCGCGCTAGCGGCCATGACGTCCCACCGGGGGCGCGACATACCACGGGGTGACCTCCCTGGGACACCCTCTCCCGTGCTCATTCCTCCCGCTCCACGGCCAGACCCCCGCCCGCTCCCCGCCCCTCAGAGGGTAAACAGCTGCCTCAGCCCCTCACTCACACAGCCGCCCAAGCGCCGCCATCTTGATGGCGCCGCTTCCCCTTCCTCTTCCCGCTGGGAAGGCGCTGCGCACCAGCGCGCACTGATCGGCGATTGGTTCGAGAGCGCGCAGTCGCGAGCGTTCGGACCAATCACCGCCCACTGCACGCGCCTCCGGGCCAACCAGCGGCCGGCGCGGGCTTTCCCCTCAGGCGGGCGCGGGTGGCCCTGAGGAGACGGGAGGATGGCGGATAGCGACTTGGGGTCTGAGAGCAGCGAGGAGAGCCTGCCCTCCTTGGCCTCCCTCCTGCGGTCGTCCTCATGCCGCGGCGAGCCCAGCCGCCCGCGGCCACCATCTCCTGATCCTGAAGCGGCAGAAGTTGCCGAGATGGTGAGCAGCGAGAGCGAAGAGATGGATGAGGAGGAGGTGGACGTCGTCCCTTGGCATGAGAGGGTCAAGATGAGGGTGGGAGCGGAGCCCGAGCCCTTCAGCCTGGGCGCTGGCGATACAGGAGAGCCATCTGGCCTTTGTGCTAGTGGTGACCTGATCCCTCCTGGTAGCAAAGGGCTGCGGGAAGACCCGGCGCTGTCTAGAGAAGTGGCTTGTGGCAGTGACAATGGTACACGTAGTGCTGAGAGACCCTCCTTGTGCTCCCTGCCAGTCGACTCAGACAGGCCTAGTAGCCCCCCAGTAAGCAGAGAAAGGCCAGAAACATCGCTCCCTCTCAAAAAGCGACAGTATAGTCAGAAGGAACGGGAGACAATCTGCCAGAATTCGTGGCAGAGAAGGAAGGAGCAAGAAGCAAAGAGGAGGGAGCAGGAGGAGGAGAAAGAGAGGAAGAGAGCAGTTGCCAAGATGCTGAAAGCTCAGCGGCCAGGAGAGTGCCAGAAATACATAACAGTGGTGCTAGATCCAGGTAGTTGTCCTCACAGCCTGCACCTGCTTTGTATTGACTGTTGTTTCCTCTCTCTGGAGGCCTGACCCATGCATCTATTTCAGTCATCTTGCAGGTAGAAGGTGGTGAGCAGATCCTTAGTGCTTTGCAGGCTGCCAATTATTCCTGTGTGTTTGAGAATCACGCTGTTCCTTGCAGTATCACCTGGAGGAGAAGGAAAGTGTTATCACAGGTATGTGAGCAAAATCTTGATAATCTTGCCTTTTTCTTCATGTGTTATTTGCAATAGTTAGTAATTGTATTTAGCACCCTCTAATCTCCCTGCTCAGAGCTCTGAGTGGGAGTCTGAGTGAATTCTAAACAGACTGTGGCCCGTTTGTTTTCATACCTGAACAGATGGGAGGAGGAGATGAATGGACAGAAGAACCAAATGTCCTGGTTCTGCTTGGCTTGGAGGAGTTTTTGTCCATGGCTCACAGCTACAAACAAGTGAGAACGCTTATGACTTTTGTGCTCCTGAACATACCTTGATGTAAAACCGTTTTTTTTTTGTCATCCCTCTTGGTGGCAGGAAGGTTTTGGTGTGGGAGGAATGCAGGATTTCAGTAAAACAGAAATCTGGGTTTACGAGCCATTAATGGGTTCTATAATGTATAGTTCTGACAAGCTTTCTTCCCTAGTTAAAATTTTCACACATTCCTGAAGAGTTACATTGTTACGTCAAATGGGATTATTTTTTTCTTTTTTTTCAGCTCTAACTTTACATGGGATCAAGTATTGCCTGCTTGCCCTGAAGAGCAAGGGTGAATAGACTCATCTGCAGACCTACAACCAGCACCATAATTTGCTGTGCTTCTCTGTGTACCTCAAAATGGTTTAACTCCTTATTTTTCCCATTCATCTTTGTAGAATGCTGACGGCTGTGCAGAAAGGCAGAAGGAGACCCTGCAGAGCTATGTAGCTCATATGATGGAGAAAATGCCTGGAAAAATTCTGGCTTTGGCAGTAGTTGGAGTAGAAAATTACTTCAGGTCAGACTTCTTTCCTTTCCCTCCAAATGTTTCTGTGTTTTCTCTGGCCTTGAAAAATGCCATAGGTGTTTATGTTAATTCCTTTTAGCAAAGACTGGAGTATAAGAGGTATTCCCAGAACTGCTCCACCATTTTTGATACAGAAACAGAAGCAAAGGTCCATCCAGACTATCACCCCAATCTTACTTTACTCTTTTTAGGTCTCTCCAAGTTCAGCCAAAACAAAGGCTGCGACAGACAGCAGTGAGTGGGAATCAAGAGAAACGTGGAGAACGGAGAAAAAGGGAGGTTAAGGATTCTGGCCTGGACTTTTCCAGAATGGATGTGGAAGAAGTGAGTGCTTTTAAAACAGACACACAGCCACCATCTGTTGTCTGCCAGTATTTGACCATTTGACCCAGTCACACAATTTTTTGGATGGGGAGTATACAGCCTTCATTATTCATTAGTCCATCATTCTGTGGACAGAGCTCTTTGGGTTCAGCTCCCCACTGCTCAGTCATGTACCTGCTCCCACACAGACTGATATGTCTCATTCACCTGGATACTGATGTCAGTCTCAGCACCTCTTGCCCTTTGTGGCCCGTTGGCAAAGCCCACTGGTGGTGGCCTGTTTGTAACAAGAGCCACAGAGGAGCTGAGGTAGCTCAGAGGACACTGAGGTGATATTAACTGTCAGGACACAGCCTACCCCATAATATTTCAGTGTCTTGAATTAACTGTTCCCAAAATGGGGAGAGAGTGAAGGTTCTTGCCCTATAGCAGGATGTTTGTGACCCTTTTCTGCTTCAGACAAAAATAGGATTTGATGCAACAAGATTGATTGTGCCATTTGCTGTTCCCTATGGTGATACAGGCCCTGGTGGATCTGCAGCTGAGCACACAAGTCCAAGTCAGCATTTTTGAGAGCAGTGAGGAGCTTGGGGAATATGCCACTATGTTCACAAAAGCTGTGGCTGAGGCACCATACAAGTGAGTAAGCGGAGGAGGTTTGGTCCTACCTTTGGAGAGGCTGCACTTTAAGCTACTGGGAAGGAATAGCAGGTACAACATGGGGTATAATGGTTTTAAAAGGCACAGGTGACAGAGCAGCTGCTAATGCAGCTCCTTCAGCACGGACTTGTTCTTGAAATTGATGTCCTGCCCACAGAAGGGGGAGGACAGACCCTGGTTTCAGAGTCACAAGCTTGTTTGGGTTGGAAGGGACCTTAAAGATCATCTAATCCAACCCCATGCCATGGGCAGGGACGCCTTCCACTGGACCAGGTTGCTTAGCGCTCTATCCAACTTGGCTTTGAAGACTTCCAGGGATGGGGTATCCACAACTTCTTTGGGCAATTTGTTCTGGTGCCTCAGCACCCTCAGGTTTCACACTGGATCCTTGACATCAAGTAGAGTTCTTGTTTTCAGTCAGATTTTTGGAGTGGGAAGGGAATGCAAGTAGGGTTGGCTCTTAGACTGCCAGCTTTTCTTCCTCAGTGGGTAACCAAGAGACGTGCCTGAGAATGAACCACTTGGCTCTTTCCATTGATAAGGGAGGACAGCAGCTTGTTGCACAGTGATAGCTAAGCCATCTTGTGCAGTCTCACACAATCCTGGTATTCCTATCACAGCACCTGCTGGATTTTCCATGTCAGCCATGAGAAGGGATGAGATGTCATTAAAAATGACATCTAGAAGTGTTTTATTATGGTTGACAGCCAGAAGGCGAATTCTTGTTTACCACTTTGTCTGCAAGTTGGCTTGTGTCAGGATTGCTGCTGAGTACAGGATTGTTTCTTTTTCAGTAGCAATCTGGGTCTTAAAGAAATTGGTAATGCATGTAAAGGAAACAGGGTCAAATTGTTCGCGTTTCCTTTGATGCCAGTGGTGTCTCTGACAGCTCAAGTGATGAATGGCGCTCTGGCTCTGTGACAACAGATGGCAGGGACAGGATTTTCTTCACAGCCTCATTGTCTCATTTGCTTCCTCACTCCTTGTTCTGCCTAGGCGAGAGCGAGAGAACACAGGGTTCTCTTTCTACTTGGAGAAGGGCTGCTGCGGAGGGGTGAAGGTGGATCCTTCCGGAAAGGGTCTCTTGAAAGTTTGGAAGAGGCAGATACAGCAATTTAACCGTGTCAGCTCTGAGATGGCCGAGGCTGTCGTGTCTGCCTACCCTTCTCCTCAGCTTCTGATCCAGGTGAGGATGCCTCAGGGATACCCAGCACTGTGTGCAGGGCAGCCAGCTCATGCAAGGGGTGGAAGATGTAATTTAATCAGTATTAAATTAGACACACTGATTCTGTATGAGCGGTTCAGTAAGTTAGCGAAGGAACTGATTCCTTGGCATCCACTCTTCTGGCTTCCCGCTGAGGGAGCAGCATTGGCTCCATTCTTCAAGCTCACAGATGGGACCTGGGCAGAGACCAAGTGAAAAATGAGTGGACAATGTGGAAGGGCAGAGCTGCCACAGGTGCATAGCTTGGACTGGTTTCTTGAGCAATGGATGCAAATGGGTGATCCTGTTGTTCCCTTTGTGTTGCTTTTAGGCCTATGAGAGATGCTCCTCGGACCAGGAGCGGGAGAACATGCTGGCCAACATCCCTGTGCACCGTGGGGAGGGGGTGACAGCCACCTCCCGGCGCATTGGGCCGGAGCTGTCCCGACGCATCTATCTGCAGATGACTTCCCACGATCCTGACCTCTGTCTGGATTTCACTGGGTAGCTCCAGGGAAAAAGGTTTTACTGTTTGTCCGGTTGAAGTGTTCAGTTTTGGATTTCACTCGGTAGCTCAAGGGAATAAGGGTTTTAGCGTTTGTCTGGTCAAGTTTTCAGTTTTCTTCTGTGAAGAAGTGCTTAGATAACACTCATTGGTCCTTGTTTAAAGACTTGAAGCACATTTAGACTTTATTGTAGCAGGAAAAAAGTTGGATAAAGTTGCTGAATGGCAGCAGTTTACACAAGAAAGATGGTGAACATCTTCCGTAAGCATGAGTTGCACAGCTTGTAGTACTGATGTTGTTTTATTTGCCTTTCTATAAAATAAATAATTTTGAAGAATAACCTTTGCTTCTTAACATGTTGTCTTGAACATAAACAGGTATGTCCTTTGTTCAAAGGAATACTTTCTGCTGCTCTCCTGAACTGCAGGGACTTCTCTTCTTCCTCCTTTGGGACAAATCCTGATGCTAGAGCAACATGGTGCTGCCCCCCCAGCACCTGCTCTAGTGAGGTGAAAGAAACTTTACCTCACAAAACAGCCTCTCATTGTTCTGCTGTGGCAGATGGGAATGAGTAAGACTAATTTTCAGATATAAATTTAGAGTGCTCTGATTCAATCTCCAGACTGCTTAATCTAGAGAGGGTCTTGAAATCTGATTATATGTGCTGGAATTATGAGGTCTAAACAGTTGGCAGAAAAAGCTTCCTTTTAATTAGATTGGGGACCACGGCCTGTCCGTGCAGCCATCAGCACTTGTGTGCACACAAGGACAGCTGTGGGTTTTTGTGACAGCAGCACTTACTGAGATGAGTGCTCAGAGAATTAAACTGCATCTCATGTGGGGAAATTAACTCTTTGGAACCCTGCTGCCTCCAGTGGAAAAATCTCTACCTGCCCTGCTTGTTCCAGGCATCCAGCAGGAGCCCTGGGCTGGCCAGCAGTGCTGCTGACCTGAATCTATAAATTGTATAAGCGCAGCACTCGTCAACCTATGCAACACTTGTTTGGATGTTGGCAGGAAGGGCTGCATGGAGGAAACATTACTTTGGATACTGTTTGTCATTTTCCTGAACATTTCTGGATAGGGAGCAAGGATCTTTTACAGAATGGGATGAGTTAGACACCCAAAGTAAAGCTTAAAGTTGTTTGAAGGAAGCTTTGAAAACATGCACCCTGCTAAGGCAGAGGCAGCTCTTCCTTTTATCTGATACTTGTGCAGCTGCTCTCTCCTGTGTGATATTCAGGGAACCACAGCCTTATCATCGGGTTACAGAAAATTGAAGGTTTACTGCTGTGATAGTGACCTTGGTGTGAACCACTGCAGCTGATTTCCCCATAGCACTGCTCCTGGCAGCAATGATCCCAGGTATGAGAAGAGGGAGTGATTCTGGAGACCAGTGTAGGATGTCTCAGTGGAGGCTGTAGCACAGGTATTCTCTGAAAGCTGCACTTCACTTTTAGTACTCGCAAAGCCCTTAAGGATATGAAAAGCTTCTGCTTGGTGGTTTTTTTTAAAGGAAAATGTAAAATGAATTAATTTAAAATAATTTTAAAGAAAATGATTAAATAATTCACAGACCATTGCAGAGTTTTCCTCTCGAGGTGCAAACCACCAAACCTCCCAGCCTTCCCCCAGCCCCGAGGCTTCCCCTTTCCTGCCAGCAGTGCTCCCACAGTGCCACCCAGTGCTGCTGCTGCAGCTGCAGCAGGCAGGAATTATTCCCATGTACTCGGAAATAATTTGTGGCTGTTCCTAAAAGGCCTAATTAAAATGAAAGCCCTGTTAACAACATAAACATCCAGTTCAGACACATTGCTGTGAAAACTGTTGTATTGAAAAGTTTCAGCTCCTTTCAATAGCACATCAGCCTCTTTGCTCCAACACAGGGATGCACAGCCATCCTACACACCTGTAATTGGTCCTGGAGTGGGGCCTTAGTGTATATTCCCATACAGCCATACCACCAATTTTAGCATGAACAGAAATGAGAGCAAGGAATGGATATGTATTAAAAACCTTCCAGCTCAGAGCTACAGCTCTCACCCAGGTGATGCAAGGGCTGCTTGTTCCCATTCCTATAGACTGGCAGCTTCCTGTACCTCACAATCCTGGTGGGCACCACTCGGAGGCAAAGGAGTGGTAACAAGTTTAGGTTAACGTGCACAAACAATGGGAGTTACAGGCCGACTGAGAGACATGCACAACAAAGATGGTTTGAACAATAGCTCTGCTCTGTGGAGTGGACCAGCAAACCAACGCTGACTGGTTCAAAGCAGTTTCATCAGAACACAATTCCATAGGAATTCTGGCTGCGTAGATGGTGGAAGGAGATGCTGACGAAGCAAGTGCCCATCCAGGACAATCACTACTGCGAGTTGTGCTGTAGCATGTTCTGCAGCGTTTTGTGGTTCTGCAGAGCAGCCACCACGTCCTCGTAGAGGGTGTTCACGCTGACGCACAGAGGTTGATGCTGCAGCTCTGTCAGCTTGCAGGCAGCCAGAGTACAGAGGATGCAGAACAGCACAAAGAGCAGGACTCTCAGCACCGACCGCGACCACGAGGGCTTCTGCCGGGGGGGCTGAGGGGGACGGGAGCTGGAGGCCGGCTCTGTAGTGAGAACATGAACAGAACAGGATGTGAGGAATTAACTATCTTTAACAGGCTATGCTCACAAACAAACTGTTCAGGTAAGATACTTAATCCTCTGCTGCAGTTGGCTTTTTTTGTGAATTTTCATCACTTAGCTCTGATAAGTGAGTAGATGTGCAGGATTTAACTGCTTAGGATGAACAGTTTCAGATCCAGTTTCATGGGCAGCAGTGAAGAGGGTGTAAAGCACCTCTGTGTTGCACAAGATCTGATTATGCAAACGTTCAGCAGACTTAAGAAAAAATGAGCGGAGGGAAGTTCTCATTAGGAACAGCTGGAGAACTTCCTGACTTGTAGCTCCACAGTTCATGGGAACACAGGCAAAGGGGAAAGGGGCACAGCAGCAGTTTATCAGAACTCCTACAGGTTCCCCCCTACCCTCTCCCACCATCTCCCAGTACCTGGGCTGCACCAAAGCAATTCTGGCAGCACCAAAATCTGATGAAGATGAAACCTGACACAATCCCACACAAAATGGACACTACTTACTTCGAGTGTGCACTGTTTCCTTTTTAGTTTTCTTTTCCATCTCCTGTTTTGCAGCTTTCTGAGCATCATACTCCCGCCTTCTGCGCTCCTTTTCCTCTGCCTTCTCTCGCTTCCGCAGTTCTCTCTCCTGAGCCTCCTTCGCTCGCTGTTCTGCTTCACGCTTCTTCTCCATTTCTGGAGGTTAACAGCAAGTTTTTCCCTTTTATGTAAAGGGTTGTCATTGCCATTTTCCTTATTATCTTATTATCCCAACTGGAATGAGGAAACCAATTAAGCAACTATCCTCTTTTTTGTAATTTGATTTAGTATTACATACCTTGCATTTTGCTGTGCTTTTCTTTCATGCTTTTATAGGTAATCTACAGCACATTCCATCTAGAGATGTTCCTGTTCCTCAGGCCAAGAAATCACACAGTTACCCCCCTGCTATCTTTCTCCCTCCAGTCCTTTTACCCTACTGCTCCCTGAGTACTTTGGGTTTGGGTGGCCACAAGTTAGATGGCGATCAGAATGTTTGGGTGTGTTAGAGAGACCAAGAGCAGTCCCCAGCAGACAGCACGTGCGGGTTCTTTGTGCCTACCTCTCTCTGCCTGGAGTTTCCGCTGCCGTTGTCGATCTTGCTCGGACTGGATCGCTTTCATGTGCTGCAGTACCTTAAAGGGCCAAGAAAACAACCTGTGGGCTGTGCAGAAGCCTCGTGGCACAGTCAGTTCAGAACAGAACAGCTGGAGTGTGGCTGAGGACAGGCAGCTGGGGCTGACCCCCAACCCTGGCCTACCCCTACAGCTACAGCTCTGAAAAAACCTCACAACTTATCAGTCTCTGTTGTTAAAGAAATAGATCTTCCCATTAAAAACAAACGTGGCAAACTGGTGCTCGATGATACACAGTATCACGGAACATTTCTATTTATGTTTGCCAGAACTTCTCCAGAGGTTTTTGTACTATCAGCACAGGCATGGATTATTATGTCTGATTATGCCTCCACTTTCTTGGCAACCAGCATTTAATCCTCTCTTAACTCCACTTAATGGAGAAGCATCCTCCTCAGCCAGGTGTTTGCTCTCCACAGGCACAGCAGTGGTGCAGTCAGTGCAGTGGAGCTGCACCTCACTGCCTGAAGAAACTTCAGGCTCCTGCAGCAGCTGCCCAGCTTGCTAAGCAAACAGAGGAAGAATCACTGGCAAAGCCATGAAAGAAAAAAAAAATAGAATAAAAGCAGACTCCTTACCTTGACAGCAGCCTGCTTACACTGCTTCTCATCCAGACAGTCTCCTGCCACTTTAGCCAGGACAGGATCCAGGGGATTGTCCTTCAGATCCAGCCACTTCAGGTTCTGCAAAAAGGCACAATAAAGGGGAGGCTGTAAGGGCACAGCAGCCTTGGAATTATAAGAGATCCAAAGCAGAAGCAAAGAACTGCTCAGTTTTCATACAAATGAAACAGGTACAGAAGATGAGCAGAGATGTTTTCAATAGATTGAGAGGATTTTCACTGAGCTGCGGTGCAGAGCCAGCTGAATTTTGGAATGGGTAGTCAGCAGGATGGATGCTTTACCAGAGGAATCAACTTGAGCAGGATCACAAGACCCTGGGCTGCATCCCAAAGCTTTACGTAACTGCCCAGAAAAGAGTTTTACCTTGAGCTGTGCAAAGCTGACTGGCAGAGTGACCAAGCGGTTGTTCAGAAGGTCCAGGTGCTGCAGATTGACCAGGCGGCCAAAGTCCAAGGGCAGCTGTTGCAGCCGATTTTTACTCAAATCCAGTTTCACCAGATGCATCAAACTGCAGAAGTCTGACTAAAACCCAAACAAAGAAAACCCAGAGAAAGCTGGTCAGCACCTTTATAGAAGAACCTCAGTGGAAAGTACGTGGAGACAGCCTGCACCTCACATCGGGCACAAATCCTTGACTTACTACACGACTGTGATGGAGGAAGATCACTCTCCTCCTCTGCCTTGGAAGATGGAGGTGAGACCCAGTGGGACAGGTAAGACAGACCGAGAAGGTTATGGATCACAGTACCACAGGAACAAACTCAAGTTTCCACTGCTGATGAAACTCCTCTATTCATCTGGGAATGCTCTGGCAGGAATGCACTGCAATCTTCACACAGTTCAACCCTTCACTCTCCCCTACCTCAGCCAAACCCACTGCCAGCACTGACCCGTCACTGACAACGGAGTCATTCAGCCACTCCAGGGCAGGGAAAGTGTGCCAGTTTCACAGCTCCTGGTGAGCCTCTACTGAAGCACCAGCTACCTTTCCAAATATTTCCCAGCAGACATCCCCACGGAGGCTCTCTAGCACCTTACCGGCAAGGAAATGAGGTTGTTACAGGACAAATCCAAGACAGTAGCTTTCGGAAGAGCGGCCTGAAAGAAAAATAAGGCACTGAATAAACATGGAGGTTCACCCGAGCCCTTCTGACACCCGCCAGTTGTGCTTCGGCCTCTGCGGTTTCTCCCGCGTCAGTTTGTCCATCCTCGGCGGCTGCTCCGAGGTCGCGTCATCTCCGGATCCATCTCTGGGTCCAAAGGCGGTTCTTATTCCGGGACAGCAATGACTAGCGGCTGCCGGGCCCGCGGGACCTCACTGCTTTAAATACCTGCAGGCCGGGTCACAAACCCCCAGCACATCTGGCTCTCCTACGCTGCCCCTTCCCGGGGACCGGGAGCCGGTCCCCACCCCGCCGGGCGGCCTGCGGCCGGAGACTCACCAGCTCCCGCACCGGCACCTCATTCAGGTCGCAGAGGCTCAGGTCCAGCTCGTTCCCGTCCAGCTTNCACCGCCCGCACCGCCCCGGCGCCGCAAAACACCTCAAAGTTGTCTTCGGATGTTATCTGATGTGTGATCTCTGCACGCTTTCAAACCTACGCAACAAGAAAGGAGATTTAACCTCCGAAGCAGAGAGAAGCCAGTGAGTTCTAAGTGCTGTCTTAGAAAGACGAATTACTTGTTGGGAGAATTGCCTCGTTAAGATTTAAGGCTTGATCCAGTGATCTCAGACTTAGTGGGAGGATAACAAAGCTTGGGAAGAAGGATGTACTACTGATAGTGGGTGCAAGGAATGCAGAATTTATGGGCTACAAGGACATTTGGCAGAATGCTCAAGATAAGGAAGAAACTAATAAAGCTGACTCAGCAGTTGGGTTGAATCAGCTCCAAGTGGGTAAAAGGTAATTCTGTCAGGGGCAGATTNTTCCCGCTGCCCCGCGACATGGCTCCGTCGGCGGCGGCCGCCCACGGCGGATGCGGCTCTGCACGGCGAGGCGGCGCGGCTCGGTTCGGAGCGGCTCAGCTCTGCACAGCTCAGCACGACCCAACCCGTCCCGTCCCGTCCCGGCGTGGCACGGCCCGGCCCCACCACCCANCTACTCATGGCCACAGATCCAAGAAACCCACCAACCCAAAAGAAGAGAAAGGCCAGGCCTGTGTACTAATTAGCATGGGAAGTGAGAGAATCATTAACCAATGGAAGATAGATTACTAATTAATATGAGAACTAGGTAACTTGTAGCCAATAAACATTAATGCCTTTGTTTGCTAAAATATATAAATAGTCAAAAGTTTTGGCAGTTATCATGCTGGCTTTGTGGATTTGCCATCCAGTGGAGAACTGTAAATAAATCAAATACCTCGACTCTGGGTGTGGATTGGCCTCTTACACACTGGGTGGAAGAACCTATGTTGGGACACACTGGCACGGCCCAGGGCATCCCTGTAGCTGTCCCACCAGTCCTGGGACCCTGGCCAGGCTGGCAGGAGTTTAGATCTGGGCTACATGAAACAGCCCTGCAGAAGGAAGGAGAATTCCCAGCCCAGCCCCATGGGCAGGTGGGGTTTGCATACAGTCATATCACCTGTCACACACCACCCCACAGAGAACCAACCGGTTTGTGGCCAATAATCTCAACAGAAACCCAGTGATGTGTACCTTGTTTTACAGTATCTGATACAGCTGCTTCAATCTCTCCACTCTCCCTAATCCAAGGGGTGAATTCCCTCTTAGTTGGGCTGTTACCCCACAATGTCTCTTCACAGGAGGAATGCTTAATGGATGTTCCTGCTTTGCTCCCAAGGCTCCAGTGCCACAGGAGCAGAGCACTCTCCTAATCCTCTGCGGAGAAAGTCAGTGAAAGAGAAAAGAGCCTGGGGCAGAGCCAAATTAGTGTTACCTGGTAATGGGATTACAGCAAGGACTAACCATGAATTTCCTGACCTCTGTGCTGTTTGTAATGTATGGGACATCGCAGAGATGTTTTCACTACTGCGGCACATCTACCCTGTGGATCCATTAGTTCGTTTTTAAGCTGCCGGTGAATTTCTTCCAGCACCCAGAAACCAGCATTAGCTCAGCACTGAGGTAACTGAGGCCACAGGATTCTCTGAGTAAAGGCACCCCAAAACAGCACACAAGGATTTGCCTCATGGAAACTACAATAAAGTCTGCCCAAGGTTGAGGTGCTCCCGTCCAGGAGATTAGGGAAGTTTTTCATAGCATGTTATTGTTCCTCCAAATGTGAGCAGAAGTTACAGAGCTCTCATCTGAGAAGAGCAAGGTCTACTCATCCAAGAATCTCTCCCATCCCTCAGTTTTCACAACAATGTTTGTTGTTGGAGGGAAGGGCCAGAAAAGACCTGCTCCAGGGAATGGTAGGGAAACCTCTCATTGCCAGATCTCCAAGGGAAGCACCTGGTTGCTGATCCCCTCGTTAACCTGAGGCAGTGAGGGACTCATGTGATGTGCTGTGCTGTTCCCTTCCATGGCTGGGAGGCACCAAGTACCATCCTGCTCTGGAGGACAAAACCCAGAGGGCTCTGAGGGGGCCTGAGCAAGACCCTCTGCATCTCTGGGAAAGGTCTTTGTCCATGTAGTGCTACAGAGACTGAAATCTGTGTTTACACAAATCCAAGAGCCTTTGACTCCTAGCAAAAACAAAAAGGGGTGTAGATGTGTTACAAAACCTACCTTCTTATTTGTGATTAATATGAAGGCAGATTTTAAAATCTGGATTAGAAAGGAGTGGTACCTTATGCAATGGTGTATGAAATGGTGCTGCTTCAGGCATCTTTTGCCTTGATCTCAAACAAACATACGCAAATGTCAAGGTCACATTAACCTCTGCATAATTCTTCGTTTAATTATTTCTTCAGCCAGGATTCACCCTCTGGGCTAACGATCATAATGTGATAAGATCAAGCCAAAAGTCATCTTTATTTTTATTTATTAAAGATTTGCATCAATTTTTTTTCCCTGTGGTTATGCAACACCAAGCACTCTGATGTTCCATCAGCACAAAGACAATTGCTCTGTTCTGTCCAAACGGGTGGAAGGACAACTTCTGGCCACAAAAGTCACACAGCTTTACATCCCCTGTGGGAATCCAGAAACCCACCTCACTGCTGAGTTCAGTGGGACTGACTTGAAGAGGTATCAGGGCATGTAGGCTAGAAAGACTTTGAAGCTCCACAAGACAGGCAAAGCACGGCACAAGGCACACCTGTGCACTCTGCTAAGGGGTGCAAGAACATTAACAAGGAGAAGGGAGCAGGAAATGCTGAGGGAAGTGGGATGAACACAGAGGATCTAATTGTGATCTAATGATCCTTACTGGGCCTGAGCTGGCCATGCCAGCCTGGGGTTGGAGACCATTCCCAGACTCTCAAAGACCTCTGTGTCCCCTCTGCAGCCAAGGCCAATTTTTCACATTTCAAAGAAAAAAAAAAATCTCCCTTTCCCTACCAAAGAAGACATTGTCACTGCTGCCACCAAGCAAATTCCTTGTGAACTAAATGCACACTGGGGAAAATCCTTCCTGTTTCTAAAAGCAAGTGTCAGACACCAGAGGTCTGGTGGCAGTTGGTGTTTCACTCCATTACAAGCACATTTTTGGCTTTGACGTCTTGAGATTCACCTTTCTGAGGTTGATATTTATGCCCTTGTGTTACGCTCGATGTGATACAGACACACTGTGTCACCTCTTCAGCATCAGTGCTGCTGCAGAGCTCAGCACCACCACACTCCTTACCCAGTGCCTGCCCACACCTCTGCCCTTAGGTGAGGGGGTCTCAGCCTGCCCAGCCCTGGAGCAGCTCTGCAGTTCCCAGCTGGTCTCTTCTCCTCCACAGGGAGTGTCTAAAGGTGTTAGGGGGGTGCTAACTGGTAACTCATCGAGGGGATAGGGCTGGAGGCCAGTTGGTGACTCACAGGGCTCAGGCACCAAGTGATACAGGTGGAGATAAGTGGAGGCAAATGATGGTGGTTGTCTTGCACCAAAGTCCATCTCCACTCATTTGAGTGGAGGGGCTCATTCGGGGTGTAACAGTGGTTGGGTCAGGCTGATGGAACAGGCTGGGAAGAAGAAACAATGGAGCGGGAAGGTACAGGGAAGGAATTGTGGTGCAGAGCTTGGGCTGGGGACCGGCAGAGGATGGGGCATGTGATAAATACATGTTATAATATTGGCTTTCAGCAAATATTAAAATGAATGCTATATGTATAATGTTAATTCTTAAAGGAGCTTTGTTATAAAAATATCGTTTTGTAACAAAAACTAATACCTTTATTTCTGTTACTAACTAAACTTAGACATAGTAGTGAAATAGCTGATATAGTTATGCTCATGGTAATTGAACTGTCTGCTTGGTTGGATAACATCCAATGAACGTGTGATGAAGACCCCTGCTACGGCCATGCCAGCTATCAGCAACCACGGTCTGCAGAAACCATGGGCCCGAGCTCAAGCTGGAGGTGATAATCAAAAACTGGCTAAAACCACAGCCAAAAATGACCTGAAAAGGCAGATCCGAGAAGGAGCCATGCTAAACAGTTCCTGGAACCCTAAAACTAGTAAACTAGTTTGGGGGAAAGTTTGAATATGCATGATTGTTTATGAATGTGCATTAGGCGGATGCAATAGGAAAGGTATGTAAAGAGTGTCTCGCAATAGCGGGTGTGCCCTTGGCTGAGTGCTAAGCACCCAGCGCTGTTACTTTTGCTTTATTGTTTTTGTCCCCTATTGTCTCTTATTAAACTTTTAAATCCTAACAGGAGAGTGAACCTCGTTTTCCACACGGCAGGTGCCCGGTCAGACTCTGGGGGTTCTTTCTGAGCCTCCAGTCCCTCCCGCGGACCGGGCAGGGCAGGCGCTTTCTCTGCTCCCCGTCCCCCGGTGCCTCCTCCCGGCCAGTGAAGGGTCCCGGGGCCGCGGGGAGCCGCGGGCGGAGCGGGGCCGGGGCGGGGCCGGGGCGGGCCG
>VXBT01004369.1:37627-78093 GCA_013400235.1 Oriolus oriolus
AGGGGACAGGGGGGTTGTGGGTGAGAAGGTATGGGGGCTATAGGGGGCAGAGGACTCTGGGGTTGGGGAGCTGTAGGGCACAGAGGCTGCAGAGGATGTGTGGAGACCATGTGTGATGGGGGACAGGGGCTATAGGGCAGCTGCAGAATGCTGTGGGCTTCCAGCCAGGCCAGTGGCTGCATGCAGGGAGGGCATGTTCGTCTCGGTGTGTAACCCTTGGCTACCCTAAAACCCCTCCAAAGTGGCAGAAGGGAGGCTGCATCCCCTGGATCTGCTTCCCCCCAGCTTGGGAGTGGGCCGAGGGCAGGGATGAACCTTGCACAGTGGGCAGAGGGATGTGAATGCATGGCAAGGGCTGAACTTTGTGCAGCAGCTCCACCCAGACTGCAGCAATGTGAAGTGTATCAAATGGCTTCCCCATCCTTCTTCAGGGCTCTGACTTGCAGTCAGTGTCCCTGTCCCCCTGTGGCCCCCACGGTGCTGGGTGACACAGCAGGTCCAGGACACCAAGGAGCTCTGAGGGTTGGGAAGTCAGGCCAGTTCTTTGCCTTGCTTTTCTTCAGTGCTGCCCCTTGGAGCAAGTTTGTGTGAAAAAACAGCAGTGGGAAGCACCTGGCTTTGGGAAAGGCTCTGAAGGATTAGCTGATATTCAGAGTAACAATCACTGGGATGGATGACTTCCAGTGAGCAATTCCAAGAACCAGCTGGGGCGTTCCTTGTTTTTCATAGACAGGGTTTAGGTGTTTCCTTTTCAGCTAGTTTGACATTAGGAGCGAGGTGGCTGAAGCCACTTCATCATGGATGTGTGAAGATTGCCTTCCCAAAATCTGTTCTTAGGAAATAGGATCAGAAGGGAAGCATGACAGAGAGTTCACTGCAGTTCATTCCAGCCCAGAATTGCAAATGAGGGACAGGAACACAAAGCCCTCTAAGAAACAGAGCTTGTATTTAGTGAGTAAACTCTTTCTAGTAATGTTACAAAAAATGTTTAATAAATAATGTTTAATAAATTCTGCTCATAGGCTTGTTTATCCTTTTGGCAAGGAGAGTGCAGAGGGCAGAGAGGCACAGTGGAAAACATAACCAGAAAGTTGCTGTGGGAGGAGTCTGAAAACCCTGAGAACTTGATCTTTCCTTAAACGAAACTAAACAAAAAACCGAAAAAAGTAGTAAGAATCCGGTTAACTCTTTAGTCAGCAGATTAAAGAGGAAGTGAAGACAGAGTGGAGTTAATTTTCACCACCCTTTAAACAAGAGACCCAAAAGCTCTCGCTTTGGGGCGAGAAGCTCCTGGTAGATGTCCATGAGCAAAGGAACTGGCAGAGGAATCTGTGAGCCACTCCAAGAATGAACTCTGTAGTCAGGACAGTTCCCAAGCCCTGGGAGGGCAGGGCCTTTCCTGCTGGTGCAGGGGTGATGACACCACAGGGCAGGTCAGTGTCCTTCACACTGCAAAGGGGACAGGAGGTTACACTGCCTTGTGTTCCTCTCTCATCCCTTTGGATAATTTCTGTCGAGAGTGGTAAAGAGTTAAAGGTGAAAACAGAGCTGGTTATCTTAGATCAACAACTCCAGACTGCTGATTTGGGCTGTTTAGAGAAAAATACAAACAGCTCCTAGGATTAGTCCAGAGTGCCTGCTTCAGTCTGATCATCTCTGCTTCCTGCTGTCAGGCAGGAGAGTTCTGGGACTGCTGGGATTTGGCTGCTCTCCCGCCTTTTGCAGGGAAGAGGGAAAGGATGCATTTTTCCCGGATCTCTGATGTCTCTCTGTTCAGCTGTGTTGCTGACCTCCAGGGTTCCGGAGTTAGGCGGGGACGGTCTGTGGATGAGGCTGGCTCATTTGCAGGCTGTCTTGCTGCTGAAACGTGCTGCTAACAAAAGGCATGTGCTCTCCAAAAGTTGTGGTTTACAGTCTGTGCTGACACCTAAGAGCAAGCAGAGTTTTATTTGCTCTCCTCTGGCTGAGTCAGGGAAATGAGAGCTGGTGTCGTATGGGACCATTGGTCTTGTTTTATCTCCAGCAGCACCAGATGCTTCATAGGAAGAGGTGAAGGGTGAATTACTTGTTTTCTGTAACAAAGATGAACAAAGACATTATTTCTAAATCTTTTGGACCCTTTCTTTGTAGAGGTCTCTTGATACAATCTCTCCGATCAGATACATACACTTGGTGCTGGCTGTAGGCAGGAGGGAGACCAGCCCTACGTGATTTCCAGCATGATGCTGCTGGTAATGAACATATCTTGTGTCTGCCTCCTTCATTCCACTCCTGACCCCCAGTGCTTCCAACAGGCTGCTGTGTTTTATCTCACAGCTTTCACTTCTGCCACTGCCGAAGTGATAACAGAAATGCTGAAGTACATGTGAATGTCAGGCCAGAATTTGGGGAGCTCAGACTCGATGGCAGCTGAGGATTTTGCTTCAATGCATTAGAAGAAATGATGTGAGTTAGTGCTTTGAGAAGAGTCAGTGACTCTGAGTTATGAGCATGAGATATCTTAGCCTTCTTAGTCTCTAATTTCAGTGCTGCTGATGCTTTAATTTTAAAATGTGTATGCTTGGGACTTCTGAGAGCAAGCTGTGTTCACACTGTGAAATACAGCAGTATTTTCTCAGTATTTTGGAGCACGTGGCTTTGTAATGATATCTTTTACTCCTCTTTGATGCACTTTCATCCTCGTGTTTGGGGGTAGGGAGGAAGCCAAGCCATGAAGCCTGGAGCTTTGTGCCTTCTTGCATTTAGTGTAAAAGTCTGGTTCTGAAAATTCAGTGAAACCCTTTGGCTCTTCAGGTCTGGAAAATATTGAGATAGTAAGCCCAGAGAGCCTGATCTGTGCAATGCTTTGCCAAGCCATGACAGTGTAAGATTGCCCTTTTCATTGGCAATGCAGGGTTGTGCAAGTACCTCTTTGAAGGCTGACTGCGGAGAGCAGGAGACTGTTTCAGTTGAACACTTTGATTGAATTTTCTCTATCTGAATTTTGTAGTATTTCCTCCCCTCTTCAGTCTCTTTCTGTGATGGTCTTTTGTTGTTTAGTTTTCCCAGTGCTGAGCCTGCTTGGCTCCCAGTGGCCCCTGAGACAGTGCTGGGGGAAAGAGCTCTTGTGCAGCCAGGCCAGCAGCTGCTCCCTGCCAGCTCCAGGCCTTCCCGGGCAGGGAAGTTAGGGACAGGCTCTGCTGACACTGGAGACGACTTGGCTTGAGGGAGATGTGAGTGTGGCTGGCACCATTAAACGTTTTAACAAACATTCTGAGGGCTCCTCATCCGCCCTGCCCTCGTGAGCTATGCCAGGGGACAGGGACTTCCTCAGTTGCCGTTTCAGCCAGCAAGTGGCTGTGGCTGCAGTGGTTTTTACTGCTCTCCCAGGAGCACTCATCCTCCCTTTGCTTTAGGGAGAGTTTTTTCTACCTTTTATTTTATAGAACCTATGTTTATAAACACCTTTCTTCAGAGCTTTCTTTCATCTCCTCATTTATCTGCATGCTTTGCCCAAGAGCTTTCAAACAGTAAAAGGCAGTTCAGTTTGGCACTTGTCCTCCCTCCTTCTCAGGCAGCCTTGCAGCCTTGATGTGAGTTGCCCAAGAGCTCGGTGAGGAGGGATGTCTGAACAGAGCCCGTGGGAGTTTGCACGACTCTCCCTCTGCTGAAAAGCAGTGGGGGAAAAAGGGCCAGGTCATTTGCTTGTCTCTTGGAGCAGTATTTCCCCGAAGGTAAAATCTAGTTTTTCGTTCTCTGGATAGCAAATTTCATTTCACATGGGAGGTAACTCCATGCGCAGGCTTGTTTCTTGTGGGCAGGAAAACAAATCTTTTGTGCAGCAAGAGCAAGTCTTTGCAGAGCATTGATCCCATAGTAGATGGGCTGGGCTGTTTTTCTTCTTTAAGGCACGGATTTCCCCATTATACGCTGTATTATACACAGCCTCTGTGCTATGCACCTCTCGTGGTTTAGCACAGCTTGGAGTTTTAGTTAAGGAAAAAAATCCACCAGCCATGGAAGTGATGTTTTTGCAAGGGGCTGTTGTGATTTCCTCCAAGACCTGATAGAACCAATCAATTGGCTAATTTGAATATTGACAACTCTGTTAAGCCACTTGAGAAACTGAACACGCCTCTACGAACATCGCATTTAAGAACAAACGAAGCCCGGGAACTCTCTCTTGCTTCCGGCCTTTGGACAGGCAGCAGGGCTGGCCCCGTGGCACCGGGCTGGCCGGGACAGAGACAGCCACCCCGGCACCTCGGCCCTGCTCCATCCGCAGCCCCAGCCACTCCTGCTCTCTTGGAGGCCTGGTCCCCACCCAGTGCGGCCGCAGAAAATGAAACTTGGCACCACCACAGCTGGCAGAGATCCCAACGGCGAGAGGCAAATTCCAGCTGCAAGGCCCGGGTGAGATTAACTGTTTTAGTGCTGTAAGGTTCCTCAGAACAGATGAAGCCTGCAGACATGAATCCTCTCCCAGGTCAGAGGAAAGGGAAAAGTGAAGGCACGTGAAGAAACACCATAGAAACACCGAAGTCAGTGAAGAAGGCAGAGCTGAGGTCCAGAGAGAGGAGAAGAGGAGATGCTTCAAACCTAGAAGCTGAAAGTCTTTTGTAAGGCTATGGTAATGCACTATAATACATCAGAACCCCTTTTAAATTAATGGAAAAAGCATGGGGGGTGGAGCATTCAAACTGCAGCCATGAGCAAAGGTACCTGTGCTGAAATAAGCAAATGCCTGAACAGAGAAAGGTGAAAGTGATGAAGATTCTTGGCCCCAGAGGGAGAAGAAGACCTCTGTTCCTAGAGATGAAGATGACCCCAGAGACAGATGAAGGGAACCTTTGCTTTTGAACGTCTCATCCTTGAAATGATACCCCATCAGCTGAAGGTTGAACCGTGGGAAGAGCTGTGAGTCGAGGGAAGGGACTGTCACATGGAGATCAGATTTCCATTTCCCGGGCAGCTGACTTGCTGTGACATTGATGCCACGAGAGAACTGTTTCTTGTGGAAAAGCCCCATGGCCAGCAAGAGGGACTTCTCTCCCTAAGTGAACTGAAAAAAAAATATTATTATAGAGGTGGTGAATTGGCTGAAAATCCCGAGTTTTGTCTCTTTACATTGCCACTGGGAAAGGAAAGAAGGGGTTGGGGGAAGGAGAAGTGTTCTGAAGGTTTATTCTGATTCTTATTAATTTCCCTTTTAGTTCTGTTAATAAACTTCTTTATATTATTTAAAGTTTTGAGCCTGCTTTTTGCCCTTCTTCTAATCCTTGTCTCACAGAAGGTTAAAAGATGTGAACAAAACCACTACACCAAATTGATGTTTCTGCCCGGTTTCGAACTAAACCCGCTACAGCACCCTACAAGTGTCCCTTAGCCCTGTCCCTCCTGGTTGTCTCCTAATGTCGGAATGGAGGAGCTGAAGTTGTGGAGGAAGGCAGAGAGGAAATGGGGAGGGACAGAGAACATGGAGGGCTGCCTGGGGAGGAAGACAGCGTGGTGGGAGGTGGCTGCTGGAGCAGAGAGAGGCTTGTAGGAGATGGAGAGTGAAGACAATGACACCTGCCGGTTTTCAGCTCAGCCAGTTTATTAGCAGAACACTAAACAGAGCGAATGAGATTCCTATTAGCTGATTAGCCTAACCCTAGGGAGGAAGACCTGACCCACGCTGGGTGCCTGACCAGCGCTGATTGGTCAGAGACCTCGAGCTGTTGAGAGAGTTCCTTTTTACACTCATTCCGAGAGCACGACCCTTCTCCCGAGAGCCCTCCTCTGGAGGTGTTTTCATTGGAGTGTGCTGGCTCACTGTCCAGATGTTGGTGCGTCAAATAATTGGCCAGGTCACAAACCAGTCCGGGTCCTGGATTGCTCCCTTTATGTTAACCCTAGATGACACTCTTCTAGAGAATTCCATCCTTCCTCCCCTGTCAATCGCATCAAGGCCTACTACTAATACGTAGAACAACTGACAATATTAGCTCTCTTCCCCAAACAAATATACAAACAGGTTTAACAGTAACTCCAAACTAATTACCCATTATCTGTTTAACAAACTATTAACTGAAACAAAGGTCCTGTCACATAGGACTGCAAAAGCCCACTTTCCACAGCCATTTATAACAAGAGAGAAAGCAAGGCAGGAACTGCAGCACTCAGATGGTCAGGAGCTGTGGTTTGAGGGGAGATTGCTGCATTTCCACTGATGATCAGACCTCAGGGAATGCCTTAATGATTTTTAAATGATTTTCCCTATTGCTCTGACCACATCTCATTGCTGCCTCTCTTGACTCATTGGCCTCCCTCTTGGCCTCCAGCACAATGTCTCAGTGCTTCTACCCTGCCCGGGATTGCTCTTCTCAAACCCATCCCTGTTCTCCTCCTCCCCACCTGTCCCAAATTTGCAGTGGGGGCCGTCTCCTACCTGCTGTGGTATTGCCTCTGCCCTTCTCCCCCCTCATCTTGCTCCTTGTTTTACTGATACCGTTTCAGTCCCATAAACTCTTGACATTCCAGCTGTCAGAGGTAGAACGTGTACAGCTGCTTGCTGCTATAAACACAGACCATTCCTTCGCAGACACCTCAGTTACAGCTCAGCTTCTCTGAACTCTTCTAAACAGTTTTCATTCTGCAGGATTAGACTCTTCTCTGCTGATCATTTTGGAGACTGACCTCTTTAATTTTAATTCTCTCTTTCTCACTTGTTTGCTCTTTTCAGCCAGTTGGGAGAACTTACCTACAAACTGGTTTGATCCTTTTACTTCCCAGCTATTTATACTTTTTAATGTTGCAGAAAGACCAAACCCAGTTGCCATCTCTCAGTGAGCTGCAGAGCCCGTGTTCTGTCCAGGCATTCCAACGTGTCCGTGTAGTTTTCGCTGCAGGTGGATGATGGTAGGACCAGGCTGTGCTGGTTCTGCAGGGCTGGTGCAGGCTCCTTCCCCACCGGGTTTCCCATGGAGGAATGGAGGCTCTGCCTGCTCTGCCCGCTGGTATGGACACACATGTGGGTGCCCTGGGGGTACCAAGGTTGTACATGTGCCCCAAGCAACCACATAAGTTTTTAAAGTCCTGTTGGAAGTCTTCCTGATCTTGACCCACTGGAGCAGCTGCCTGTGGTTCCCGCTGGTGCAGGAATGTGCGTGAGGTATTCCCGATGTCGTCGGCAGGCTGATAATCCCTCCAGATGGGGAGAGCTGTATTGACAGGTTATGTTAAACAGCCTCTTCTTTTCTTTCCCAGTGCCCTGCACACAAGGATGCCCCTCATGTCCCCCAAGGTGACCAACAGCTACATCCAGGGGCCCTCAGACATTCCCCTTCTTGACAAAACCATTGGCCAGTGCCTGGAGAAGACTGTGGAGCGCTTTCCCGACCGCGAGGCCTTGATCTTCTTCCGGGATGGGGTTCGGAAGACATTTGCTCAGCTCAAAGAGGAGGTGAGTGCCTGGTTCACCCCTCAGCTGAGTGGATGACAGCAGCAGGTGTGATGGAGAAATGGGAAACAGTTTCATTGCTCAGCTCAGGACTGAGATGAATTGCGTGTGGGTGGACCTTCATCCTGGCACAGAGGGAAAAACACGTTTCCAGCACGCACTGATGGGTGTGTGCTGCCTTCATCCTCCTCAGAACCTCGGCGTGAAAGGGAGAAGGCGGCATATGCAAAATGCTTGT
This sequence comes from Oriolus oriolus, assembly GCA_013400235.1. Lineage (NCBI taxonomy): Eukaryota > Metazoa > Chordata > Aves > Passeriformes > Corvidae > Oriolus > Oriolus oriolus. The sequence continues at coordinate 45,286 of VXBT01004369.1, forward strand.
TGAATATCCCATAATGAACGTTCATACTTAAAAATTATCGCACTTATCTGATGGGTTATGGCTTGAGCTATGATGGTTTTCTCTACTGGAGTGGGCTCCACCTTGTGGATTAGCCCCTCTGATTTTCAGAAGTCCTGAGTGTGGGGAAGATTTTTATCCAAGCATTAAGGCAATGGGCAAAGTCAAGGACTAGGGCTCACTATCATATGCACAGATGTGTGTGGGTGTATCTATGTGTATGTGTGTGTGCATATACAAATATATGTTCATCTGGTTTTGGAATGGAGAGACTTAACTACCTGCAAAGTTTCTAATAGGTGTATGATATGATCTTTGATAGGAAAGAGTTATTTGGTGTGTTTTTAGGCTTGCTATCATTTTGGTCACGTCCATTCAGATAAACAAGGTTAGCTCTGTTCAGCCTGATTTTAAGAAGTGGGCTGTAATTCAGAACTAAATCAAATTGTTCCTCAAATTCATATCTCCTACAAGGTAGATTTTATAAATTAATTTGAGAACTTAACAAAGCTATAAAACCTTTCCTGAATGTCTCAGAGTATTTATACATACATTTGTGCACCTGCAACACGCTTACAATCCTGCAAAATAAAGTAGTTGTTAATATAGTGGCTGAATTTGAATTAATGAATCACAGAATCATCATGTTGGAAAAGACCTCCAAGACTGAGTCCAGCCTTTGGCCCATCACAATCCTGTTGAGTAGGTCAGAGCACTGAGTGCCACGTCCAGTCATTTCTTTAATGCCTCCAGAGACAGGGACTCCAACACCTCCCTGAGGAGTCCTTTCCAATATTTAATAACCCTTTTGGTGAAGCAATTTCCCCTGATGTCCAGCCTGACCCTAGCCTGGTGCAGCTTGCAGCCACTTCCTCTCGTCCTGTCCCCTGTTCCCTGGGAGCAGAGCCTGCCTCCCACCTGGCTCACCGTGGAGTGTCAGGGAGTTGTGCAGAGCCAGAAGGTCTCCCCTGAGCCTCCTTTCTCCAGGCTGAGCCCCCCCAGCTTCCCCAGTCACTCCTCACAGGACTTATGAGGACAGGAGGCCAAAACTGGTCAAAAATCACTTGACAGGATTTTCTTCCCCCAAATCCTTTTTGAAGTGATACCCAGAAGGGAGGTAGATCCAACAGTGTGGATGGGCCCAGCATATGGGTAAGGCTTGGTCCCAAGTGGAATTAATGAGGAACTTGGCAGTAAATAGTCTTAGGGCAAGAAGTAACTTGCAACAACATAATTTCCTGTTTTGATTTCCTTTCTGCTTTGTTGTATTGTTCCAGGTTTGTTATTTTTGTGCTTTCAGTCAACCTGCTGAGCAGGGGCTGGGCTGTGCTCCAGGCTCAGAAGTTGCTGCAGCCATGGGCTGATGGACTGTTCTGGGCAGATACATTCTGTTGCATTTCAGTTACAAAGATGATGCTTTTTCTCCAGAAAACAGTGCCTGGAGACCAGTATTCTCCACTGCATCCTGTGCGTGATCCTTGGGCTCTTGTGTTGTATTTTGCAGATGGACCAAGCAGCAGCTGGACTTCTGGCCCTCGGCCTGAGGAAGGGAGACCGGCTGGGGATGTGGGGACCCAATAAATACGAGTGGGTTCTCATGCAGTTTGCAACTGCCCAGGCAGGAATCATCCTGGTAAGGAGTTTGCTGTGTCTGTGTTTTAGCAATCTGTTGGGAAAGGAAATAGAGACCAAGAAGGGATAGGAAATACCGGGGGATAAAGTTTGTTTGTCTCTTTTTTCCGTGCTCTTACCTGGCATGTCGTCTATAGCTGAATCAAGAATTTAAAGAAGGTCTGTGCAGCTCTCTGCATCTTTGTCCTCCACTCTGTAGGGAAGCAGACTGCAGAGGGAGGAGCAGCAAAAAAGTGCTTGCAAGAGCTGTTAATAGGAGGAGATGTGCTTTTCTCTGCAGGACCATTTTTATGTGGGATGTTGCTGTCCTAACCAGGTTAGAGCCCTTCCAAATGTGTTGCTCCATGGAACAAATGCTCACTTGAAAATCTAGTCCAGACTGTATATCCCTAAAAGCCAATTTTCATTTGATAGCATGACCAAAATACACCTTATTTAGGCAGTGCATTGTGTTGAGGTCTGTACCCTGCTTTCTGCTCCTTTTCTCCATCCTGGTTCATTCCAGTGTCTGCAGGAACAGGGTGGAAGAGCGTGGCTCAGTAGGAACCTGGGGGTGAACTTAATTCAAGTGGCCACTCGGTGGAGGGCTGGGTAGAAGAAGGTATTATCATGGTTGTCCATCAAGAAACCTGACTTGCACAAGAGTTTTGATCTAGTTTAGTGGATTGGATCAACTAGATCAACTCCTGTGAGACAGGAGGTCTGGTTTCTGTTCTCTGTTTTGACTGTGTGACTTCACATAAACTTCTTTTGCACAAACACAGAATTCAGGTATTTTTTCTGTGAATGTGGAATCCCTGTGGTAGCGAGCTCTTAGTTCCGTGTTGGAGGAGAGGCTCTGAGTGTGGCCTAACCCTGGGGGAACTTTTCTGTTGGGATCTGTGCTACGGGGGGACGGTGATCAAGGCAAGAAGGTGATCAAACTTCTTGTTTCTTGCTCTTCAGGTATCTGTGAATCCTGCCTACCAGGCTGCTGAGCTGGAGTTTGTGCTCAGGAAGGTTCGTATGGCACGAATTGTCTGCTGAAGGGGATGGTGGGGACATGGTGCAGATGGGCTGCTTAAGATTTGAGTGTATGGCAAGAGCTGGCTGGAGGTCAGGGCTGGTGGTGGATGTGTAGAGGGGATGAAGCTGCAATTCAGTGGCCACATTTCTTGCTGTTCCCTGGGGCTGCCACCCTGTCTGATGGAAACTGCTGTATCCTTCTCATCCCTCTCTCTCTCTCTGCTGACAGACAGGTACTGCCAGTACTACCCCAACCCAAAAAACCCTGTCAGCAATCATTTACCACGGAGTGAAGGAAAAAATGCAGGACTGAATATCTCCTCTTTGCCCCTCCTGCTCAGGGCAAAAATCACTATCTGGCATCTCAACCTTGAGAGTAGAACCTCAGAAAGGAGCTCATTTTAACCTCAGAAAGGACCAGTCTGCTTGCTGACTTGATTTCTCCTTCCCAGGTTTGTCTGAGGCTGGTTGGCCTTGGATTTAAGCTGGTTTAAGTCCTAGGTATTGCCAGTGTTTAACATCTCTCTGTTGTCTGATCCTGCCACCACCTCATCGACCCTTGAATACCTGCCTGGGTTTGAGTTTGCAACGTGCAGAGCACTGATCAATTTAAACTGTTCAGGCTCCCTTGCTCAAATAATGAGGAATTCAGCTTATTAAGCATTTGATGGCTAAAAATTAAGATTAAGCAGCTAATTTGTTCACTGTGGTTTGTTCAGCTGTAAATCAAAGGCTGATATTAGAAGAGGGGGAGCCACTTCTAAATGTTGCCACCACCATCCAAGTTACTGTTTTACTTAGAAAATGGATAATTTTTCTCAACTTTTCTCTTGTATTAGTAACTCTGTAATTGGGTTGTTGGGCTGCAATTTGAATTCTTTTTTCATCCTTCATTTGATCCTCTCAGCAGTCCCGCTGGTCACTCCTGTTCTCACACACTGGGGTTGAACCCAGTGCTGCAGCGGAGCACCATCTCTTCCAGGGTAGATGTCCTTGGCCTTCTCTCTCCTGCTGGAATGTGCAGCTCAGTTCTTTCCTTTTTGTCGCTTTGTAGAGAGGGACACACGACACAGTCGTAATCCAAAGCCATAAGAAGCAAAAGAAAGAAAGGAGATTTATTATTTTCTCTGCTACTGTTCTTATACCTCTTCACAGTTACTGTGGCTTATGATGATTGGCTGCTTAGCAAACAATGACCACTCAAACAGCAATACAATTGGCTATACAAGCAAAAGTGCAGTTGGTTACATATTATATGCAAGTTCCTTCTTGTACACACCTGATGTCCCATAACAAGAACATTTTCTCCTTGTGTCCAGAACATCTTCTTTCATCGATTATCTTCTTTGGCTATCGCTGTGGCTTCCACTGTGACTGCAGTTTCTCACAGGTAGATTCTGACTGCTTTTAAATCAGCCTCTGTGAGGCTTTCAGACCAGCTGTCAGCCTCATCAATTCTCACACCTTTTCCTTTTCATCTCCTCTATCTTCTCCTCTGATGTAATCTGGAGTGTTGATGGGGTAGGAGCAGAAATGTTCTTCAGCTCCATTGGGAATTGCTCCTGTCTTGCCCTTCCAGATTTGCCAGAATTCCCAGCTTTTCTGTGCACCTTTGACACTGGGATCTCTGGAGTTCTTCACCACCCTAAGGATTTTTTTTGTGTTTGTTTATTTGCATAACAAAATTTCTGAAGACTTTAGGGCTTTTCGGATCCTGTCCATCTGTGCAGTCCCATTGATATATATGGAAATATGTGTGGAATAACCATTCCTTGGATTCCTACTGTATTTCCAGGGCTTTGTAAAAGCAAACTGATGACAAGTTTTCATATTTTACATTCTTTGAAGACAGGTCTGCTGCTGTTCAGGTTGAGACCAAGAGGGAGAGGCCCAACCAGAGACTCTTATCTTGTTCAGCATCAGCCCTTCAAGCTCCTCTCCCCGTGTAGCATCTGTTTTTCAGAGCTAGTTCAACCAGAATTGTAGTTTGAAGGAATTAATAGTAAAAAGTTGCAGATGCCCAAAACAGCCTCAGTCCCCTGGGTTCTGGGCAGCCTGTTCCAGAAAATAGAGCAAATGTTTATCTTCCTTTCTGACAAAGCCCAGAGGGTACTTACAAATAATTTATTGGCGTAGTCTTTGTCTCCTTAATTCCCAGACTCTGGGAAAATAATGAGAACAGCTGAGTAAATCATTTACGTAAATAGTTTATTTGACACTGATGCATTTTTTGGAAGATGAAAGCAGTTTGCAAATCTGGGTCAAATTCAGCAAATCTCCTCTGCTGAAAAAGAAATGAAAATTCTTCGAGTAATTAAGATGCTTTGTTTTGGGATTATGTAAATGTAAGGGTTGAATGGAAAATGTTTTAATTTTCAAAATACCTAGTGCTTTAAAAAGACGTGGAAAAATCTTACGAAAAGGAACACCTCAAAAAATTCCACAAAAAAATCTTGGCTTGATCTTAGAGGCTGATTTTAGAATTCCTTGTTTTTCCGAAGTTCCTCAAAAATCCTCGTTCCAGATCAACACAAATTAATTTGTTTTAACTTTATTTATTTATTCATATTTTGGTACTGGGCTTTTTTTTTAGAGTTGAGACTCATAATCTGAAAAATCAGTTGTTTGCCTTGTCCTCACAACGAAGAGTGTTGATCCTGGGCAAGGAGGGAACCTTAGGCTGCAGCTCTGCTTTCTTGACCAGCAAAAATCATCCTGAACCCAGCAGTGGGGAGGAGCAAAGCACTGGCTGCACAGCGGGATCCAGGCTTGGGGTGCTGGGTGTGCAGTGACAGCACAGCCCTGCTTTTGGAGGGTTTTAGGAATGCACAGCTATCAGGGCTCATTTGCTTTTGGCCTTGGAGAACCTGCCTGTTGTTCCTGTATTGGTGGTGGCTGCTCTTTATCATGTCCTGACCATCAGCCCAACGTGACTTTTCATGAGTTTCTATCTCCCTTCACAGGTTGGCTGTAAGGCACTGGTGTTCCCCACTCAATTTAAAACACAGAAATACTATGATATTCTAAAGCAGTCATGTCCTGAGATAGAAAAATCCAGTCCAGGGGGAATAAAGAGCAAAAGGTGAGTTAGGAACATCTGGTGTCTTTGCACTGACCTCGCAGCCATGTCCTGCCTTGTGTCCCCTCAGCTGCACAACACAGGCTTTGCTGAAGAAGGACCCACAGGGGCTCTCACCTGAGGAGAACAAGTTAGGCTGGCCCAGAGGTTTGCCCTGAGCAGTGTGTGCCTGTCTGGGCACTTTTCTCCTTGTTCTGTTATTGTTGATGGTATTTTTCTCTCTGCCAGGCTACCTGACTTATCCACTGTCATCATGTGTGACTCGAAGCTGCCCGGCACCTTCCACATGGATGAAGTGATGCAGGCTGGGGACAGCAGCCACGTGAAGCAGCTCAGGGCTGTGCAGCAGACCCTGTCCTGCAATGACCCCATCAACATCCAGTTCACTTCAGTAGGTGCCCTGCTGCCTCCATGCCCTGGGGTTGGGTTGGGTTCCTCACTGGGGACACGGGGAAGGAGGCGTGCAGTGCCACGCATCACATTTTCTTCCTCTTTCCCTCTGAGACCAAGCTTCAAGCTTCTGCAGTAGCATGGAAGAAATGTTCTAGCATTTCCCCTTTTTCCATTCTTTCTGTTCAGCCCCCTGTCGAGATCTGATGGAGGTAAGACAGTGCCAGATGAATTCTGTTCAGCTGAAGTTGGGCTATTTTTTGAGATTCTGGTGCTGTTAAAGAAGTAAAAACAGTCTCTCAGGTCTGATAGGAGAAGAAAGAGAAAGATCACCCTCGAGTCTGCCTGAGGAATTTCCCCTGAGCTCACCCTCAGGAAAGGTGGTGTTATTGCACAATGCCCTGTGTCTTCCAGGGGACAACAGGAAGCCCCAAAGGAGCCACCCTTTCCCACAGGAACATTGTGAATAATGCCAATCTGATCGGTGTGAGGCTGGGGATCACAGACCAGGTAGGTCTTGGTGGGAACAGGGTTTGGGGAGGGCTCTGCTGCAACACAGAGACCACACGTGCGGAGAATGCTGGTGTTTACTCAGTGGAAGGGCAGGATGTTTTGCTGCAAATGACATTGAGGGATATTAATGCATAACATTTTGCATTTCAATGGAATTCATTGATGTTTCATTTTAGTTTCATGTGAAGCTTTTTTTTTTAGGCAAAAAAAGCTATCTTTTTGTGGGGGAAAAACATGAAGTTAATCACTTTTCATTTTGGTGAATACTCATTTCAAATAATTACAAGACTCTGGATGTTAACTTTGAATTCTGTTAAATGAGGTTTTAATTTGATTTACATGACTTCAAGTCATGTTTACAGTCTTAGAACTCTTATCAGGGTACAACCTCTCTATTTGTGGTTTCTTTTAAAAATTGCTAAAGACAAATATTTTCTTTTGAAGTTCTGAAGTACTTATTTCTAACATATCAGCTTTGATCCAGAGCACAGATGAGTTGTTTCAATCAGTCTTCAGAGCCTTTGGTGCTTTTAAAAAAACAAAGTAAAATGAATAGCATGTGCCAAGTCCTGCATATTTCACGCCTCTCACAGCACTCCCACTCGTCTGTTTTGGCATATAATGTCTAAGCAATACCAGACCAAGGAGTCCAGCAAAGAAGAGACATTGCAAAATTACAGGATGAAATATTGACATTAAAAACTTCCCAAACTGATTTTTATGAAAGGCAGGATGTGCCAGTTGCGTTTTCACCTAACAGGAACACAGCGGAACGTCAGATTTCCAGCCAAGCGGATCAGGAAAAATGTCTCTGCTGAGATCTTTGCTCTTCAGCAGGGGGGTGGGCTGGACACGCAGTGGGAGGTCTCCACTCCTCATTGTTGTCTGGTTGATCCCAGGAGAGTCGCTTTGGGCTCCCTGCACCCCTCTACCACTGCGTGTCGTCGGTGGGAGGCTGCATGGTGATGGCTCTGCACGGCACCTCCTGCATCTTCTCATCGCCCAGCTTCGAGGGCAAGGCTGCGCTGGAGGCCGTGTCTCGAGAGAAGTGAGAGCCCGTTTTGCTAAGGAGCAGTTCTTGGCCTCGTGGCTCTGCTTCTTCCCTTGCCCCACCTGCCAGGACCTTGCTGGTGCTCTTCCATCCCACGATGGGAGAGGCAGATTTGCTGCTGCTCTCAATTGCACAGGCACTTCAGGAGCCAAAATCTGCCATTTCAGCCGTGCTTGGGAGTGTGTCACCCTTCTCCCAAAATTAAGGGATCCTTCATGTCCCCACAGGGCTTTGGCTGGGAAGCATAGTGGCGTCTCGGTTTGCTGTGCCTGCTGTGTTTTCCCATCTGAACACCTGCCCTTCTTTTCCAAGTCCAGCTCTGCTGCTATTTCCAGATTGTTCCTCAAGTATAGCTTGGGAAACAAAAGAGCTGCTGCTGTGTCTGCACCGTAGCTGTACATGTGTGTCTGTGTTTTATACGGATGTGTGTGCTGGTGAGCGGCACATCTGCTGTGCCTGCTTCCATGCTGCTGCTCTGCAGCCCTGCAAGGGATGAGATTGGGGTGGGATGGGATGGGTGCTGAGCTGGGGCTGCCCCCAGTTCCACCTCTGGAGCTTTGCCTTTTTTCCCTTTTTCTTCAAGATGCTCCATCCTCCTTGGCACACCCACCATGTTCATAGACATGCTCTCCCAGCCAGACTTTGACTCCTATGACCTGTCGAGTCTCCGGGGAGGTAAGTCACAGAACTGAAATGGAAAAATCCTGAGAACCAGGGTATTCCTGGTTCACTGCTGGGAGGCTGTATCAAGTTTTGTGGGCAAACATCTCTTCTGGTGGGAAGAATTTAGTTGTGTGAGCCTTATGTTTCCTCTGTTAATTTGATGCTACATTTCCTTTCCTTGGGGAATGCTTCCATCATTATATATTTTAGGACTCGTTCATCTTAAGGCAGTCTAAGGAAGGACCTTCCTATTTTAGCTGCAAGGGGAGGTGTCAGGAATAGCCTGATTTTCCTCAACTCCTGTCTCTCCAACCACCACCATGTGGCAGCAGATGCTTTCTGTGCCTCAGGCTGGTGCAGTCCCTAAAGCAGAGCCGTGCTCAGATGTCCATCTCTGACCTGAAGTTTCCTGCCCGTTTCTGAAGTCATTCATCCCAGCACTGGAGGGAGTGATCCCGTGTGCTGGAATTTCCTCTCTTGTCACAGCCCACCTTGGAAACAGCTGGGCAGACCACCAGTCCTTTTGGGGCAATAGCAGTACGGAGAGAAGGTGGTGCTGGAGCATAAGGAAATACTTTAGCAGGTTACCGAATCATCTCTGCTATGTGCAAAAGGATCCTGTCTCATCCTGTTCCCCAGCCAAGCCCATATATTACCCGGCTATTTTGCTCTGTCATCCTAGGTTGGAACAGGTGGAAGTGGGATCTGCCCTCTCCCAAAAGGGCTGCTCTGTGCAAGGCAGGAGGAAAGGTTGTTGGTTTTATGGTGATGATCGATGGGAGCATTTGTCCCACTATAAAACTGCCTCTTTCTTCTCTGAATCTGCCTCTTTCTGCTCTGAATCTTTCCTTTTTTGGGGAGCCACAGGTTGGACTAGGTTTGTGCTATGGAGTTTATTTTCCTGTCGAGAAAGGCAAATTGGCCTTGCTGCAGCCTTTGCTTCTAGAACAACTAGGACCTGTATAAAAGCATTTAGGAAGTATTTTGACAGGAACCAGTGTATCCCACAGGTCTTGTCAGCATTAAATCTGGGAGTGCAGAACCATTTGAGGGACCTCTCCTGGGAATAAATAGCTGGTTTGCAAGGTCTTTGCCTCTTTCTTCCAGGAATCATTGCAGGTTCTCCTGTTCCCCCTGAGCTCATGAAGACAATTATCACCAAGATGCACATGCCACGGCTTGTGGTGAGTTGTGGTTACTGTGACCAGAGCTGCAAGGGGTGTTTGTCATGGTGAGATGCTGAGTTTGGGTGTCTCTGGACCCAGGAGTGGTCCCTGGTGGTCCTGGAGCTGCTGGGATCAGGCTGAAGAAGGAAGGCTCAGAGGAGCTGGAAGACAGAAGTGGGGCTTCTGCCTGGTTGCTGCTGGGGTGTCTGGAGAGGAAGCTTTGGAAGAAGACAAGGCATCACATTCAATGTCATTAAGTGAAATTCTGCTGCTCATTTAAAAACTTTTACTAACATTCAGTTGTACACACTGCCAGGATGATGATGGCAGAGGCAGCGCTGGTTTGTGTCGGTGTGGGTGGATGCTTGTATTCCTCATGCTGTGGAGCTGTCGAGTTTCTTTCCCCATCCTGGATTTGCTGTGGATGTAAAACCTCATGGCACGGTTTGTGCCATGTCTGAGTCAGGCCGTGGGAACGGTGCCATCCACATGTGCAGCACCAAATGTTGCATTGCCAGAAGGGCAGCACGTGCTGGGCCTCGTGTGCTGCTGCTTCACCACGTGTCCCACCACCCTGGGCCTGTGCAGGAGCCACCAGCATGTGCTGCACGTGGGGGACAGGCCACCAGCGAGGGGGTCAGTGGCCCTCCAGGTAACACATTTTCATAGGCAGGTCCTGCCATCTGCATGCGAATGGCTGAGCCAAAAAAGGACTATTTTGTTTTGCCCTAAAGGAAATCAGTTTGGTGCCACGCTGCTTCCCAAGGCTGAGGAAGCAGCCGGTAGTGATGGATAAACACGTGGGGCTGGGAGTCAGATTAGGCTGGTGCTGTTGGCAGACCCTGACTGCATCAGCACCAGGGTTTTACAGGGACAGCTGTGTGCTCTGCCACAGACCAGGGGAATCCAGGGCATCCATCCTGGAGCCGTCTCGGATGCAGCCAGGTTTTTTCCTGGATATGATGCTCTTAATGCCGAGCTGGAAACACCAGGGACAGCCTTGGTGCCGCTGCTTGAACTCTGTTGGGCAACAGCTACCTATTTTTATAGTAAGCTTGAGTTTGGCCTCACAAAATATTTTCAAGCATTACCGTGAGAGCCCAGGACTCATTAGGTGTCACATGCTCCTGTTGTGTAGCAAGAGAAATAATAAAACCCTCCTAAACAGTTGTTCTGCCCATGGGATAAAGAGGATTAAGTCTATATTTGTGCCACTGGTCTCATGTTGCTCCTGATCCCTCCAGCCCTCAGACAGACACACAGAGACTTGTTGAATTCATCTTTGCAGCAAGAGCTTTATACAGAAGATGTACATAAGAAAATATACAATTCGATTTCTATATAGGAGGCAGAGGAGTTTTCACCCTCTTAAAGGTCATTTACACTCAGTTACAGAGGAATAAATAGACACATATTTATATAACTCTTTAGGATTAAAAAACAGTTGAATTGCAACTGTGGCATTGTGATAGCCGTGACAATAAACCACAGTCATCCTGGCGTGCTGCTAGATCCTCTGGAGCATGGGCAGGGAGGAGAGGAGGGGTGCCCAAGCCAGCTGCACCGTGCACACCTTCTCCTCTTGGACGTCTTGGTGACCCCACAGAGTGGGAGGGAATCCAGTCTTCAGATGGCTCCAGTTCTGGGTGTTCCCAGCACTGCTTCCCTTAAACGATTTCTGGCCAGTTTTGGGAGATTATTGCCTTGGGGCCACCGGCTCTTGGTCACTGCTTCATCTGTCCCCTCAGCCCTGGCCTGCAGGGGTCCCCTCCGTGGGAAGGCAGAGGAGTCTCTTTGCATGGGGTGAGACCAATTTTCCTTATCAAGCGGCTGGGGGAGGTTTGTTCCAACCTTCCCACTTGCTCCCTCTCCTCTGGAATGGGAGAGACAGCGACCAGCTGTTTGATCAGGGACGTGGGTTATGTTTCTTCTGGGGAAGATGACTGTGTTTTACCGGCAGGATCTAGCTTAGCTTGTCTTAGTATGGTCATGCATAGTTTAGTTTTTTTTAAAAGGCCTCTTTTAAAATACATAGATGGCAGAAAAGATTGAGAAGGTGGATTCAATCCTTGTGATCAGCAGAGAAGCAGGGATTCGGAGGAGGCTGGAGGTGTTCAGGTATGTCAGAAGTGTTTCCTGACAGGTGGGAGAAGCTCAAGGAAGGACTCGGAAGTCAGTAGTTTTCTGATGGTTGAAGTGACCGGTCACCAGGACAGGCCATACTGGAGCCTGTCAGGGTTAAAAAAGAGAGAAGGCCACATCTTTAAGCGGATTTTTCAAGCAGGGCAGTAAACTTGTAACATTTGTCTGTTTATTTTGAAATGAGTGGATTAAGCCCATACTTGAAAGTGAAGAGTTTGGAGACAAGGAGCTGGTATAACTTGCCACAGCAGAGGAAATGGGTTAGTCCTGTCTCTGAGCTACTCTGCCAACTCTCTGTGTGACTCCTGAGGATCTTACCCAAAGTGGTGATGGTCAAGGAGCACTTTCTTGGCAAAGGAAGGAAACCAGAGCAAAATTTTCAAGAGTAGTGGACTATTTTGATGCCCTGGTTCTGAAAATCCAGGGCAGGTGGCGTTTTAGAAACTACCAAGCAGCCTTTTACCTTAAATGTAGTCAGTGACCCAAGTCAGTCCTCATCCCTGAAATACAGACCCCTGTATCTGAAAGCTGCCTGGCTCTCAAGAGGTGCATGATGAAGTCAGAGTACTTTCATAAAATTGATGCTCGCCACACTGGAGTGGGTTTGTGTACCTGCATTTTGGCACTGACACCTGAAGGCACCGAGCTTTGTCTTCTGCAAGACTGGAATAAATAGTTTTCTATTTCATGAGCCCTTGTAAACCTGTTTGAGGGAGCTGGATGGAAAGTGCCACAGAAAAAACCCCAGGTATTATTGTCATGGTTTTCTTACTCTCACCATGGAGGAGGGAACTGGGGTTGAGTTCAGGCAGGGAGAGAAGATTAAGAAGGGTCAGACCTGTAAATAAACTATGTTTAAGTACTGTGGTTTAGAAAACTGAAGTTTTTCCATGCTTAGAGCAGAACTTTTCCTGCCCTGTATGGAATGACTGGTATTTCCATCTCTAATCCATAAAACCCTCTGGCACTACAAGAGAAATAACCACTTTAGAAAGGCACAGAGCAGCTGGTATAATCCCTGACATTTTGGTCATAAATTGCCTTTCTCCATCCTGTTGTGCATATCCTTAGTGAAGTGGGGACCAAATGGCCATAACGTGGCACAGTGACCACCTCTGTTCACACAAAGCAGTGCAGGATCACTGCACTTCCCTTAACAAATGAGCAAAGGTCCCTTTCCCAAGAGCTCATTGCGGGCTCATTCGAAGTCCTCTGGAATCTGTACAAACTCCAGGACCTGTTCCTGGGATGGCAAAAAGTAAAATGCTTGGGGTGGAGTGATGACAGTTGTGGCTTTTTTGCTCCTCTGCGGGCTGAATTTAATACCCTTGGTAGTTTCCAGCTGTGGGAGGTGTTTGTGCGATCGGTTTTCACAGTTGGTGTTTGCCTTGGTAGCTGTCAGCGAAAGCTCATTGCTGGAGGGGAAGGCAGCCCTGTCTCTGAATCACCTCCTGGCCCAGGACACCTTACCCAAAGAATATTTGTTGTCTTGAACCTCCCTCCTCTGGGATACTCATTTGAAGGCAGCAGCTGTTGTTTTTAAATACCTGACTGTCTTGGAGGGAATTGCAGTGGCGGAAAGGCGAGTGCTGGATCAAGAGCTGCTCCTTATGGAAGAGATCTGTTTTCCTATGGGCTGGGCAGCCTGGGACAAGACTTCCCAGCAACGTCCTGCCCTGGATTTCACACCAGACCTGCAGGACCTTTATAGGGCAAAGGGCTGAGCATCTCCAGTTGGTTAGAAAAATAAAGCTTGTGTGGTCGCAGCCCAGGGTAAGAGGGGACTAAATCCACCCTTGTTTTGATATACGGTGTTTATCCCTTCTGCATGACAATTACATCTTGGCTTGATGTGGGGCTTTGTTGTTAGGACAGGGTGCATAGCACCATGGTGCCTGAAGCATGACTGAGGCTTAAACCCTGTTACAGTGTAGGGCTTTTGGGTTTTTTCCTAATGTATAACAATAGCTGCAAAAAGAGATTAAATTTTTCCCATGTTGCAATAGGAGCTCTGAAGATTTCTGTGTGTGTTTTCAGGATCCTTACTTCTCTGTTTTGTCCTCACTTTCTGCCCCAGGCCTGTCTTTAGCCCTGTATTTGTTTCACAGGGTTGACTCCATCCCTGATGCTCCGGGCAGGTTCTCTGCTCTGCGAGCTCATGGAGCCAGGAGATGGAGCAGCTCTGAGTGGAGACATTGGTGGGTGTATGGATGAGCTGCTGTGAGCCAAGCCCTGGTGGCATTTAAGACTGATGCCACAAAAGGTGCTGGTGTGACTAAAAGGGAACCATCTTACGTGTTCAATGGCGGCTCCCCTTCCTGGACCTCTTGGTGGGCAGCTTGCAGGAGCGGAGGGCCGGGGTGTCCCTGATGGGCTGTGCCCGGTACTGGGCTGGTGTGGAGCAGGTGTCCTCAGCACGGGTGCGGTTGCCCTTCAGCCACCTGTGAGGAAGGAAAAGAGGAGCTTAAAAAAGGCACAAACCACGGCCATCGGAGGGCAGGGTGGGGAGAGAGCTGCCGAGTGTGACAGCAGTGTCCTGGCACAGCTCGGGGGGCCCAAGGAGACCGCGGGGAGCGTGGGGTGGGACGGCGCCGTACTTGCGCAGAGGTGCCAGCTGGCAGTTGCAGTGCCAGGGGTTTCGGGAGATGGTCAGCGTCTCCATTTTGTCGAAAGGGAAGTTTCGGGGCAGCTGGGTGAGGCGGTTGTTCTCCAGGTGGGCGGTTTTCAGCACGGTCACGCCGGCGAACGCGTTGTCTGCAAACTGAAGCACAAAGGTCTCTGGTGAGGAACGTGGAGTTGGGGACTGGGGACTTCAAACCTGAGGGCCTCTGTTCCAGACTTCTTGTCATGAGAACGAGGCACTGGGACACGTTGCCCAGAGAAGCTGTGAATGTGCCATCCCTGGAAGTGTTCAAGGCCAGGTTGGACGGGGCTTGGAGCAACCTGGTGTCCTTGCCCATGTCAGGGGGTTTTGGAAAGGGATCATCTTCCCCTTCCAACCCAGGGCATTCTATCATTCTGTGAAGCATGAAGAGAGCAAGACAAGGAGCTGTGAACAGGGACCTGGCTTGCTGGAAGCTCTGTACACTTGAGAGGCAACAGGCTGGTGGGCTTATGGGTGATGGAGTCTCCTACAAGGAGAGCTACGTCCCAAACCCCTGTGGGATTGTCTTTGCGGCCACATCCCTAAATAAATTGAAGTTTGGCAGCCTTTTTTATTTTTGAGCCATACTTCTTCACTCTAAATGAAGATATTTTCTGGTATATTCCTTTCTAAGGCTGGAAATCCTCCCAAGGTCTGTTGCCTTGCCTATCCTGGAGCGACTGAAGGAGGGCGTGTTTGTGGCGTCTGAAGGGGCTGTAGACTTTGGCAGTGCCCGGGGTCTCTGAGTGGAAAGTTACACTTGGCATCTGAGCAATGTA
This sequence comes from Oriolus oriolus, assembly GCA_013400235.1. Classification (NCBI taxonomy): domain Eukaryota; kingdom Metazoa; phylum Chordata; class Aves; order Passeriformes; family Corvidae; genus Oriolus; species Oriolus oriolus. The sequence goes on from VXBT01004369.1 coordinate 60,368, forward strand.
GAAATACAGGCAGGTTTCCAGCACCTCAACCTCCTCCATTTTTTCTCATTTCCAGCGGGTTTTTTTTTGCAAGGGATGCTGTAAAATTTGTCTTTTCTTGGTTGACAGGGAGGCTTTAAGGTAGAGCCTCCTTTAAGAAAGCTGCCAAAAAGCAGAGAGAGGCTGTAGACCTGGCTCTGCAGTCCTCTCCTCTTTTCCCCAAGGCCTCATCCCTGAAATTTTTCAGCCCATGGTTACTCAAGCTGGAAAGCTGTTGAAAGCAAGCCCCTCAACAGGAACTTCCTTGGCAGTGATGGATTGGAGAGGGGCTCCCTGACAAAGCACAAAGCTCTTCCTCACTATGACAAACCATTTCTCCTCCCTCTCAAAGTGGGGGGAAAGGTTTCTCCAAAGGTTGGAGAGAACACTCGTTAGGTCTTCCCAAAGCCTCCCAGCCTGTGCTCCCATTTCTGAGAAGAACCCTGCTTGTCTCATGGGCCATCAGGGCGTGTTCATGCTCTCCAAGCTGAAAACCTTGACAGAGGAAACTTTCACACTATTTTAAGCCTTGAACTTTTGTCATCTTCCAAATTAAGCGTTGCTGGATGGGAGTAGAGCTTAGCTAAAAGACTCCCAGATCCTTGGAGCTGTTGGACAGTCAGCATTGCTGGCCTTCTCCGTCCAAAACTGAGCTGACCTTGGGAGGTTGGACTGTGCTGATAGTGGAGCTGCTCCGAGGGATGCTGGCACGCCGTGCAGAGGGGCGGGAGGGTTGGACAGTGGTGTTACTGTCTCAGCTGCTCATTCCTCTCCCAGCCCCATGAGAAGAGTTCACATCTGCTGCTAACAGCTGCCGAGCCGCCTGCCAGAGCGTGTCTTTGGGAAGAAAAGGGTGATTTTTATCCCTTATTTAGATGGAGGATTGCTGCTGTTAATTCGTTTTACGCTGAATACGCAGAGAGGGGTGTCTGTCTCATGTTGAGGTAGGAGGAGGGTCCTGGCCTGTGGAACACAGCCCTGTGGGGTCTGGTGTGGGTCTGTGATGCTGGGGGGAAGGGGAGCTCTGTGCTGGAGCCTGAGGGCTGTCCTCCCTTCTGCTCAAGTGTCATTTAGGCTGGGGTAGAATTGCGTGGGTTTACACTTGATCAGCTCCAAAACCTTGCAGCCGTGCAGGGAACAGCTAAGGACAGCATGTTTGTGAAGGAGAAAGAGCTGCAGTCAGGATGCCAGCAGCACTTAGAGCATTCGGTGGTGATTTCCTGCATCACGCGGCCTCTGTGATTAGATGTCTCTCAGCTGTGCAGAGTTCACACGTGGGCCGTTTGGGTATGAGGCCTTTGAGGATTTAAAGGGAAAATGCTGAGCTGGAAGCTTTGTATTTGCAAGCCCTAAAGCTACAGAAGCCACACCTGTTAGTTCTGATCCCGTAAACTGATGTCCTGTTGGGCTGCTGGGGAGGAAAGAAGGCACTGGCTGCACAAGAGCCTTTAAAGTTCCTGTCCACAGGTGGTCACTGTAAAAAACAAAGTCCTTTTTGCTGGCTAGAATTGTTAACCATTGCTTCTTGGCCAAACCAAGGATGCTTGTTTCCCTGGAACACCCCAGAGTCTAATTTCTTCAACATGTAACTTGGGACTCTGATATCTGTAGCTAGTACAATATCATGCTGCAGTATTTGACTGAAAGTGCCTTAGAACTGAGTCCACAGAAATGCTGTGGCAGCACATCTAAGGTCTTGCCTGGTAAGGTCAATAGATTCTTTTCAAGTGTTAAGTTTCCTCAGTCCTATCCTGGAGAGGTTAATGCTCAGAGTGGACAAGGGCTTAAATACTGAACTGTTACTGAACTGTTACTGAACTGGTTTATTTAGTGTTCTGCACCTGGACAATTCAAGCTGTAATTCCAGTTTTTGAGCTTTTTGGGATGCTATCCCTTTGAAAACTCCAGTGTGATGCATTTCTTGTGGCTTTCATGTGATCTGCTCATGCCTGTGAGACTGTCTGAGTTGCGAAGAAATTCTCTTTTTCATCACATTTTCCTGCATGTGGTGGTGGGTGTTGCTTTGCCATGCAGTCCCAGCCTGCCTCACCTGGATGCTCGTTGGGCTCCCTGGCAAAGCATCATCCCAGGGAGAACTGCTCTGTTCTGCCTGCAGCACCCTCCCTTTCCAGCCATGGGGGATTCACCCAGGATATCAGGGTGCTCTGCTGGGTTCTGCAGCACTGCCTGGCTTTTCACAGGTCCTAACACAAGTGATTCCCTGAGTGTGATGCTGCTTTCTCACAGAAAAAGGAGGGGGTTGTTTTGCCCTTTGGGATACCTGAATGTCCCTCCTCCCCTCCAGTGGGAACAGGGCCCCTTTGTAAGATGCTGCAAGAGTTCTTTTTGACAGAGCATCAATAAACAAACCTTTCTTTGTAACGTGTCAGGTTGGGAGGCAGCGGGGAGGCGAAGATAAAGGTCTGTACCCCTACCTGTCTGCAAGGCAGGGGTAAGAAACCAGGACTGTTCTCAGGTCTTCTGAGGAGCCTCCCTCTCCCAAGCTACAGCAGGTACCTGGGCTGAGCAAAGGAGGCAGAGCAGTTCAGCTCTGCAAGGTGGAAGTGCCCTCCAGTACAAGGAACATGCTCACCTCTCATCCCTCACCTTGTTTCTGGGAGGATGGAAGGTTCCTAATTGTCCTGGAGCATCCCAGGTACCTTTCTCAATGTCTGGTGTCCCCTCCAGCCTGGGAGGGAATGCACTGCCTTGCATCCATCCAGGGGGCTTAATCAGCTCCAGATAATTTGGTTTTTCATAAATAACTCTGCAGAAGGGTGGGGTGCTGTCTCTCATCCCTCGCTTGAGCCATGTCAGGGCCTTGCTGCCTGCAGAGCTTGCAGACCTGCATCTCCCCTCTCCTCTGCAAGGGAGGGACAGCAAACCAAGGGCTTTGCAAAGGAGAAGAAAACCAAGCCCCATGTTTCTGGTCTGGAGAAAGTGGAAAGAGAAAGGACTCACCTTCTTCAGTTTCATGTTGTCCAGGTGGAGCGTCTGCAGGTATCGCCCGAAGGACTGGAAGGCGTTGTCAGGGATGACCTCAATTGGGTTATGAGAAAGTTTCAGTTCCTCCAGCACTCTCAGCTTACTCATTGCATTCGCAGGGTAGCTGCTCAGCTGGTTCTTGTCCAGGTGGAGGACAGCGAGGTTTTCTACATCCTCCATGGCCCCAGGTAGGAGGTTGGTGAGGGAGTTGTCAGAGAGGAAGAGCCAGCGCAGATCTTTAGCCCCACTGAAGACCCCTGGTTTCAGCTCCTGGATTTTATTGCTCCCCAAGTGTAGGATGAAGAGGTTGACCAGAGGGGAGAGGAGCCCTTTGGATAGGTCTGGGATCTTGTTCTTGTCCAGGTACAAGTAAGTGAGAGCAGAGAGATCATCGAAGGCTCCCGGCTTTATGACACTGATCTGGTTGTCGGTGAGATAGAGGTAGACGAGGCTCTTGAGCCCCCGGAAGGCTCCGGTGGAGATCTCCTTGATCCGTGAGCTCTGGAGGTGCAGGGACACCAGCTTTTTCATGTCACGGAAGCCGTTGGTTGGCAGGGTGGGGAAGTTGTTCTTCTGCAGGTTGAGGAGCCGTGTCTGCTCAGGAACTTTGGGGATCTTCTTCAGCCCCACGTTGTCACAGATGACGTGCTGCAGGTCTCCGCCGTGGCAGTGGCAGCTGGGGGGACATGCCTGCGTGGTGGGGACGAGACATGCCAGGAGGCTGAGGACACCGAGGAAGCAGCCTGACCCATTCATGGTCAGATCTGGAATTAAGTGTGGTGGGAAGAGAAGCGGGAGGAGGAGAGAGATGGGTGGGAGAGAGAGAGAGAGTAACTGGGTTTGCAGCATACTGAACACAGCCCTATTTATAATGTTATTAAAAAGCAAAATCCCTTCCCACAAACCGCAGGCAGCAGCCAGTTGGAAACAACTGGCTTTGGGAACTTACTGTGAGCTTAACCCCTTGGCACCAGGCAGAGGAGTGTCCACGGCCCTGCCTGGCCCTGCTGCTGAGCGATGTGCAGAGGTGGTTTTCACCTCTGGAGGAAAATGGGAGGCAAATAGTCCAGAAGAACCAACGCAGACCTGCTCTGTGGAGAACCTCCCTGGTCCCTGCTGAGCTCAGCAGGGCCCAGATTCACCTGTAGGGGGGAAAACAGCCTGTTCTGGTTGAACAGCATAGCAGAGAGCACTGCTGAGCTCCACAGCTACCTCCTGCTGGAGCTTCCAGCAGGCTCCGGGGGTCTGTTTAGCCTCGGCTGGTTGGGGGAGAAGCACCTGGTCCTGTTCTCACAGAGGAAGGTTCCTGGTGGTGGGGGGTGGGGGTGTCTTTTTTCACTGATTCAAGAGGAGTTTGCCTGATCAGGGAGTGGAGGAGGTGGGAGTGCTACGGGGTCATGCCAAAGGCCAACAGCGCTGCAGTTGCGCTTGCAGTGCAAAATTTTGGTTGAACACTTGCAGATCTGGGCTGCCCTGAGGAGCTGGCCAAGAAAGAGAGTGCAAAGACAGTCTTAATTTCTACTGTTTCTTATCTTATGAACAGTTGAGGATAACATGGTCATGGTCAGGGGACCTGGCACCTTCCAGCAAGGGATGGGGCAGCATCAGAGCCTGCAGGGAAGCGGTGGGACATAGGCTGGTGGATATGAAATGCCAGGCAGTGGTGTGGAGGTAGGTGGCAATGCCTGTGGCTCTTGAGGCAGAGCTGTGGAAAGGGAAAAGCATTGGCATTGATAAAGGAATGGAGAGGTAGCAGAGCAAAAAAATCACTGCTGGAGCTGGGACTGGGATCTGCCTTGGCTCCTGTCTTAGGGTAGCGGTGGCAAAGGTGAATTAACACCACAGGGGGATGTCCCCTGCTCTCCCAATAAAGAAGGCTAAAGCAAAGCAGATAAAAGCCCCAGTGCCGGCTTCTGTGAGTGTGAGGAGAGAGATCCAGGGGTTGCGGGGTGGGGTTTGGAACTGGAACATTTTGAACTGATTTCCAGCCAGTTCCTGGCTGCAGCAAGGAGCTGAGAGCCGAGCACATAACTGTGAGCTTGTTGAGATTTCTGCTCCTGAGGCTGGCTGCTGAGCCCCAGCGGAGCCTGTGCAGAGGCGAGACAGGCTCAAGAAAGGGAGGAAATCCAAGGGCTGACTTAGGACACAGACTGGCTTATTCACCGAGATTTCTGGGTTTTTCCATTGTTGCAGCGAGGAATCAGCCGGCGCCGCCGAGCGTGCTCAGGACCGCGTTATGCAAACGGCCTGGCAGCCCTGCTCTGGTCAGCAGCTGTCAGTCTGAGCAGTGTTTGCTCTGCAGGACTAATTTGGGGGAGAAAATAGGCTTCTGGGGTGGGAATGTGGTTCTGGTGAGCCTGCGGCCGAACGATGATGTCATGTGGGACCTTGGTGCAAACCAGGCCACGTCAGGCTTTCGGTGTTTGTCAGCCCTGAGGTGTGATGCCCTGACGTGGAGCAGCTCACCTCGGCACCAAGAGCTTCTCACCTCTGGAGAGATGCTCTGACCTCGAGAGCTCCGGGCTCCTGTGGAGGGACCTCCTGGTTACTGTGGGATTTAAAACTCTTTGATCAAAACAATGGTATTTTGGCTTATGCCTGGTTCAGTAGGCACCACAATGGTCATGTGCATGCTTTGCGTTCTGGAGGAGCTCTTTGAGTGTCTTGGTCAGGACCTTTGAGACAGAGAGACAGGAGATAGGCAGAACCTTCTGTGTTTTCCTTCTTTGCATCTCCAGTTTGCTGTTCCATGATTCTGAGAGTGCCCCTGAGTGTGCACGGCTTGTAAAGCTCAGGCAGGGAGCTGGGTCGATGATTGAAAAAGAAAAAACACCTCTAAAGCATCATCTTCTAGCTTCATCTTTTATTTTCTCTCTCTGAGCAGGTTCAACTACTTTAGTTTTCACTGTAATCGTTTGATGAACAATTCCTGTAGTTACGTACCAGCTATTCTGTGCAAGAGTAACTGGTGGGTGAAATTTAAAACCCTGCCTGTTTCTGCTGGGCACCAAATCTGAGGACTGTATCTGTGCTCCTTCCCTGAGAGTCTGGTACTTGGATTTCCCGTCTCCTTGCAAAAAATATCATCTAGCAGCTTACTGCTTCTGCAGGGATTTCAGCCAGTGTGGGTCAGGTTGGAGCAAAAAGTTGGTGAGGGCCTTGCAAACCCCATCCATAAATACATCCTACCTCTGTGTATTTCTGGAACAAGACCCTTTTCAAAGGTTAAACTGCTCAAACCTCAAACCTCCTTCTCTTTCTTCCTCTCAGGATAAAATTCCCTTTCTCCCACCCTTTATCTGTTTGCTGGCTGAGGCTGCAGATCTGGGGGGACAGGGACACTCCTCCCCGCAGGGATGTGCGTTCTGTGGCTGTGGACACCAGTGAGACCTGTAGCTTCCTTGTGAAAACGCTGGGATGTAGCTGCCATGGTGCTGGTGTGAGGGGGGAAGCTGTCCATGCTCCAGGACTCTGGCCAGCCCCGAGCCTGCAGTCGAATTTAGGTGGATGCAGGGTTATTTTTGGCGCCACAGTGGGGTGGCAGCAGGGAAAAGGTGTCCACTCCTCAGCTCCATTTCTCCAGGCACAAATGGTGAATAAAAGGAAGTTCTTTCCCCTAGTGTTTTTTGATTTCCATGCCTCGGTGAGCACATTCCTGTGGTGGGAGCTGTTTGGCATCTGCTGCAGCTGGCACCTTTCCCCCGGCTCCTGCCTGTTTGTATTTTGAGCTGCTCTCTGGACGGCTCTGCTCTTCCCACACCGAGTTTTTCAGCCCTCAACTGGCCAGCAAATGTCTAGCCATCCTCAAAAGCCCAGCTGGGTCCCGGCTGTGGGTGGTGTGCAGTCTGGAGGTGACAGTGGAGCAGTGTCGGTGTCCCCGTGCCGCAGCCGTGGGGAGCTGGGCCCTGGCCAGCTCCTGCCTCACACATCCCCTGGGACCAGCACTGCAAGGACATCGGAGAAGAGGCAGGGCTATCCTGCCACCCTCTCTTTTTTAATTGATTAACTGTTCTGCAAACATTCCTGGTGATTTGCAGATGCTGGGCTCCCCTCCTGTCTTTCTCAGAGCTGTTGTGGGCTAAGCAAATAAATACAGTTTTTGAAGCAGTATAAATATAGATTTGGGGTGTTTCTTTGATGCTGCAGGTCTGAACTGTTTTGGTACAATATTGGAGATGGTCTTTTCCATGTTTAGTCTTTATAAGTATGAACAATTCTGGCATATCAAGACATCTCCATGTTAAAATATTCCACTGCTCTTTTAGGCCTTATTCTGTAGATTTTAGGGGCTCCAGATCTGGTTTCCTGTGTCACTGAAGACTTGCAATCAGCTTCTTGAAGTGGCACCAGTGTAGCTGGCCTTGGGGTGCAGCCCTCCTCATTTTGGCTGGAGGTGAGGGCTCAGGCAGCTTCTGGAGCTGCCCTGGCATGCCGAAGCCCTTGCAGAGCTGAGCCCCTGGCACTGGGTGCTGGGCTGGGAGCAGGGTGGGAGAAGGTGCAAGCCTTGCAGGGTCCCGTGGATTTATCCCAAGGGCAGAGTACGCTCCAGGCAGTGTTCAAGGAGCAGTGGTGGGTGGGCAGAGGGGAGTCCCAGAGGCTTTCCTGGGTTCCCCCCTCTTCCAGGCAGCACCTGAGGGTCCCAGCAGTGGCATCCAGGGCTCCGAGTTCAGACCTGAATTGCCGTTTTCATTTGAAATGCTTGAAGGGTCCTCATCGCTGCAGTGTGGGGGCTGCTTGCTGAGCTGCAGGAGGTGATGGTGGGTCCACCTCCTTCCTTCTGGTGGTTTTCTTCCACTGTAGCATGGCCTCCACCCATTGATCTGTTGCCAGTTTGGCTCCCCATTGACGTCCACCCTCCCTTCCCTTCTGCTGATTCCAGCAGCTGCTGGATGAGGCTCTTGGCCTCTCCTGTGAAGCTCACCCAGCCCTGACAGCCTCTCCCAGCCCTGCCGTGTCCGCCCTGCGAGGCACCAGACGTTCCCTAGCATCCCACTGCTCTGGCCAGGGCCCTTGTCCTGGTTTGCAGAGCCTCTTCCCTTGTGGAGCACCACTGATCCATGCAAGACTCCTGAGTTTCCCCAGGGCCCCGCAGCCATTAGTCCCCTCTGTTCTCAAAATGGAAAATGCGCTCCGAGTGGTGACAATTTCCCTGCTTGTCCTTGGCCTCCCCATCCCACCCCACCTTGGTTTTGGGGAGGTCCTGATGGGTAGGTGGTTTTTGTAGCTGTGGGAATGGGCTGTGAGAACATTTAAAATGCTGCATGGAAACAACAAGATCCTGGGCCTCCAGCCGTGTGTTTGGTGAGAGCTGAGCTCTCCAAATCCATAGGGATGTTACCTTTGCCCCTCGATTTTTGCTGAGTTTCCTTCTCCAACAGCTTTGAGCATCCAGATATCCCCAAACCGGTGGTTTACTACCTTCACACGTCACTTTGTATATTTCCTCTCAGTTTGCTTTTAATTTCACTTTTCCCCAACGCATTGGCACCAGCGCTAGGGAGGATGGAGTTAATTGCACAGCAAAGACCTGTTATCACACTGAGGATAAACCAGTAACTGCCCATGTCTTTGCTGGTTGCCACTGGGCAGCACTTCTGCACTGCTGGCAGGAAGGGGGAAATAGTTCCAAGCCTCAAGGCTTCTGCTTGGCCTAGAGAGAAGAGAGGCAGCTTTAACTCCAGACCGCGAGGAGCAGCGTGTCCTCACCGGGCAATAACAGGAGATTCATTCCCGTGCAGTCTCAGCCTGGGCACGCTGGGTTGTCCTTTTGGTCTCCTCCTGAGGCAAAGCCATTGCATGCCACAGCACAAAGAAGGTGCTTTGGGCACCTAATACTTCTGGGATCTTTTTTAAGCCCCATCCAAACTGGGACTGTGTGGCAGCTCTCTTGGTGGGGAGAGATGCCGACAGGGTGGCCACCCTTGGAGGTTTGTCCCGCAAGACCTGTTTGTTTGTGTCCTGATGTTTTTGACACAAAGATGGTACTGTTGCTGGGGAAGGAAATGAGATCTCGGTGTGACCCAGGCTGGATGTGATCAGAAGTTGTTTTTTGCAGCAGCAAAGTTGACCTGAAGGTTCAGGAATATTCCAGTACAGTTTGGGACAGCGGGATATCTCCAAAGCAAGGAGACGCATGTCCCCAGAGGACAGAAAAGTTTAGGGTGATCTTGGCAGTGAACAGCTGAGTGAGGGAAGGCTGTTGCTCAGTTGAGAATGATTTGGAGCTGGCTGTGATGGGAAGGGCTGGGGTTGACTCTGGAGGCGATATCTGAGACAGACACACTCGGCACGGGTTTAGGGATAATTAGATCCATCCAGCATGTTACACTGAGAGGGGTTCAAAGGGCCTCTTAGAGGTCCCTGAGCACATCTCTTGGGTTGCCAGTCTGCTTTCTGTTGTTCATTATGCCCTCTTTGAAGTCTGAAAATCCCTATTATTTCACGGTCAATTTGCTGCTTTTTTTCCAAGGCCAATATTGTCTCCAGCAAAGCTCAGTTTCTGTAGGCTTTAGTTTGGCACTTCAAGTCCTGCCAGCATCATCCTCCAGCGTGGCACAACCAGAGGCTGGTGACGAGGCGTGTGAAGACCCTCCCTGAGCAGTGCCCAGGTCCAGGGCTGGGTGTCCTCCAAGGAACTCATGCCCTCCTGCGGCCCTGACCTTCTGCTCCAGTCCCACCCAGTATAACCCCACTTGGGGTACTGGTGGTACAAACCCCAGCCTTTTCATCACAGCTTTCAGCAGCAGTTGAATGTGGAGGGCACTGGGTGCTTTTATTGCTGTTGAACACAGAGGAAAACCAAGGAGCAGAGGGCTGATGTGGCTTGTTCCAAGTTATGCAGTAAATAAGCAGCACAGCTGGGAAAAACCCAGGGTCTTCAGAGTCCCCACTGTCCCCACCAGATCAGCCTGCCTCCCAAATGTTTACTAAAGAGACTGGAGTCTGATTGTTTTTACTTTATTTTTAATTTCTAGACGCTTCCCTCTTCAGGCTGTTTTGCCTGTTCCACAGTGACCAGTGTTTGAACAGCACTAGCAGGAAATGTTTGGGAAATGTGCTTTAAAAAACACAGTCCTGCTAAGATGTTCTTTTTATTCCGGGTTTATACAGAGGCTTAGGATTCACAAAGAATGAATCTCTTGTTGGTAGGAGCAAGTTAGGCAGCAGTTTGTTTTGGAGCTGTCCTTGTCGTCACTGAGGGCAGGACTGATCTGGGTGTTGGGGGGTCACTTCTGGTCTTACAGTAAAAAAAGGCTTTGCAGTCAATTATATTTTGCATTCTTGTAGCTCCTCTCGAAGCCAAGGGTCCAAGCTGGAATCTTTGCTTTGACACCAGATACAGCTCCAGTGGAAATTATGGAGCTGATGCTGAAATTATTGGGTGAGGTTTTCTGGACTGAATTACACCAGATGACAAGGCTGAATGATGTTAAGTGTCCCTTTGGGTCATGAAAGCTAGGAATCTTCATGGAGATCTCCAAGTTTAAATTGGTGTGTGGGGTTTTGTGGAAGCGTTGTTCCATCTGCTGCTGACAATGGAGATGCTGGATGCTCCACGTGTCAGATAAGGGCTGGGAAGGACAGCAGTGCTGGCACAAGGGTTTGCTCCATCCCTTGCCTCCATCCCGGGAATACAGCTGGGGAAAACCATCCCAGGAGGGAGGAAACATCTTGGAAAGATCTGGAGTAACATCCTGGTGATGTGCTGGTGCAGGCAGGAGACGGCAGTGACTGGGAAGCAGATGAGGGGCTGGAGGTTCAGACTTCCAGGGTCTGTGTTGCCCTCTGGACCAGTTGGGAAGCCCATTCCTGAGGGTGTGATGGTGTTTATGGGGACAAGCCACGGGCCAAGGCACCAATAGCTGGTGTTTGGGGTACAGGGCACAGTGCCAGGCATCTGGAGGAGCCTGGTGAGCCACAGCACTCACAGCATCATCCTGCCAGGGAGCTGCCTGCTCCTGCATCCAATTAAACTGCTGGAGTGACCCGGAGAGGCAGCAAGGATTGACTCAGGGCTTGGCTGGGATCCTGGGACCAACGCTGCAATTCATCCAGCAGAGTAAAACAAAAAAACAAAGGCACTGGGATTTTTAATAAGTGTTTAAGGTCTTGGATTTGGGTCTGGTCAGTCATTTGATCCAGCCACAGGACTCGTATTAGTGGGTGGGAGAGAAATCCAGTCTGAGCATGAGACGCTGTGGGTTTGCACCCGGCTGGGAAGTTGTCCTTGTGTCTGGGAGCAGAAGCCTTTTCACAGTCGCTCCTTGGGGGCTGCCAGGCTCCAAGCAGAGCAGTTTGCACCAGATGGTCCCTGCAGCATCCTGGAGAAGTTCTCCTCCAGATTCCTGGATAAAAGCAGGCTCCAGCTTGGATTCACGCTGACCCTGGTGCAGTCAACAAGAGCATCAGCCATTGTGACAGACTGTGCCCAACGTGAGATCCTCCAGCAGCTCCAAGCAGTGGAAAGCACCACGTGCTGCAGTGTCATTTCACACTGTTGTGCACTGCACCAGGGTTGTGTTCAGCTCATTCAGGATATTCCCATCCTTGTTCAGGTGCTTCATCACAGTCCTTTGCGAAGCCCCACATTAATTTGGGGCACAGTGTCTGGAGGTGGGTGAGCACCATGCCCAAGCCGTGACCACGTAGGCACACCTGGGCATTTGCTCTGAAGGAACTGACCAGATCTGGGTGCCAAGGCAATTTGGTGGGTCAGAGCTGCTTACACGTCAGTCTGGAGAAGTGGAGGAGAAATGAGGAAATACTTCTCACAGCAGCCCTTTCACAGCCATGCCCTCCCAGCACAGCAGCCACCGGTGACATTACTGGGGTGACATTACTGTGAGTGGGTTAGAGATGCCAGAGCAGCGCTCCAGCAGCTCCCACTGCTGAAACACAGCTCCCAAGAGCTGGAGAGGTAGCAGCAATCCCAGCAATGGTGCTGTTGGTGCAGCTCAGAGCTGCCCAGGGCACCTCCTGTGCAGCTCCCGCTGCCTCAGCCAGGCCACTGAGCTGGGCATAAAGCGCTGGAATTTTCCTCTGAGGAGAAGTGACCTTCAGCTGAGGTGGCTCAGAGCCTGCCGTCGGGATTAGCTGTGAGGGAGGTTTAGCAGCAAGAAGCTTTTGTCCCGCTGTGAGGCTTTGGGTCTGTAAGGGCAGCTGTGCCGAGTGTTGGGCAGCCTCGTGACGCCCTTACGAGGGTTACAGGGGCTGATGTCTGCACAAAAGGATCTGCAGCAAGCAGCCATGCTGCAGGACACACTGTCTCCCACGGGAGCCTGCTGCTGGCTCCAGAGTTTTTCCAAAGTTATGTCCTATGTACCCTGAGCTGTTAGAGATGCAAGGCAAACTCAGCACCTTGGCTGCAAGGGTACCAAGGCAAAGTCAGTGTCTGGAAGAGATAGCGTGGAGTCAACAGGACAGGGCTTGGAGAAGCAAGGGTTAAAAAAGAGGATGGTGAACCCTGGAGTCCTCCAAGAATAGCAGTTGGGGTGTCAAAAACACACGACACTCCAAGTGGTGTGGGCGATGGGGTCTGGAGCACTGTGAGGGAGCTGAGGAAGGCCATGGCAGGCAGGTGCAGGGATGCTTTAGCTCCTGTTTCTCCAGGACCCTCTGGCAGAAGTGTCTGGAGGGCCCCACCCACAGCCAGGAGAGCAGGGCTTCCTGTGACCTGAGTGGCTTGGGAGAACATCCTCCTCCCACCCCACTCTCCCCTGCGGTCATGACCAGCTTTGTCTTTCCCGTGCCCTGAGCTGTGGGGTCCCTTTTCCTCTTGAGACACATTTCCTCTCCTGTGTTTGCAGGTTGGCTATGGGACCACAGAAAACAGCCCTGTCACCTTCATGGGGTTCCCCAATGACAGCATTGACCGGAAAACCGAGACAGTGGGATACATCTTTCCCCACACAGAGGTGACCGTGACCTTCCCCACCTGCCCCAGGTCCTCTGCCAGCAGCAGACCTCACTCCATGCTCCCTGTCTGGTGCTGGCATCTAACTAAGCCCTTCTTCTCTTCCAGGCAAAAATTGAGGATCCAGAAACGGGGCAGCCTGTGCCTCTGAACACTCCCGGGGAACTTCAGATCCGTGGCTACTGCGTCATGCTGGGCTACTGGAACGACCCTGCCAAGACAGGAGAAGTGATCACTGATGAGAGGTGGTACAAGACAGGGTGAGTCTGGGAACAGCCCCGCTCCTCCCAGCCTGCCCCACAGGGTGACATGGGATGGGGATGCATGGATGTGTACAGGAGTGCTTGGCTGGGATTTCCAAAGTAGGGAAAACTGTCCCAGTTTGTCCCTCTGATCTGTCTGTGACACTTCAGGACTGCTTTTAGCACAGAGCCCTTGGTGCTGAGTGTCCCTGGAGAAGGGGATTGTCACTGGCCACTTGCTGATGGAGGGACTGTGGGGGTACAGGGCAGGGGCAGGAGTTGCCTCCCCGCTAAACCCTGGTGCTTGTGTGGATGCTGCCAATTTCTGTAACAGGAGCTCTTTGATCTCTTCCATGGGCTCAGGTGGCACCTCAGCCATTGTCCTCTGGATACCACCCTGGCTGGGTGGCAGCAGCAGCCATTCTAGGAGGGTGTTCTCATTGCAGGGACCTGGCGAGCCTGGATGAGCACGGCTACTGCAAAATCATAGGGCGTTGCAAGGACATGATTATTCGGGGAGGAGAGAACATCTACCCAGCAGAACTCGAGCAGTTCCTCCACAGCCATCCCAAGATTGAGGAGGCCCAGGTGAGTGGGAGGAGGTGGGGTGGGTGAGCAGGTGTTTTTGGGAATCCTGTATATAAAGCTTCTGGGGTTGCTGCTTGGAACCTGGTTGTCTGTCCCTGTTTGCAGCATGAAATTCCATGTAATATTGGTTAGCAAGGAGGAGGGAGAGGCTCGTGGGATGGAAGGGGTGGGCAGAGCTCCTGGCATGGGGCATATGGATTGGGGCAGTCCCCTTGTGCTCCAGCTGCACATCTGCGAAGTGCCTGTCATTCTTCAGTTTTAAACCACCTGTCCACTTTCATGGCTCCCTCTGAAACTCTTACTCAGAAAGCAGTCTGGAAGGAAAGTTTTTACTGATAATTGCTCAACTCTGACATCCAGGAAGACTCTTCCAACAAGTCCCTGGAGATGAGGAGTGGGACTTTGTTTCACCCCTTTGCAAGACAGCAAAGATTTCCGGGACTGAGCAGCTGCTCCCAGTCTGCTGGGATTGTTCTCCTCCAGGTTTTGTGCCAGACAAGTTTCCCCATAAACAAACTGGTTATTTAGTCAGAGTTCTGCCTGTGCCAGGCAAGCATCTCTCCTTGGAACAGTCTCAGTGCAGATGGGTTGCAAACCAGCCCTGTTTATGTGGTTTCTAGGGCTTTATGTCACTGCTCTGGACTCAAAAGGATCTACGTGTCTCTAGGAGTTTGCAATACTGGTTCAAGGCGGGGAATGACAGTAGGATTCTTGTGGAATAGTGGGAGCAAACTTTGGAGAGAGCTCAGGCTTGGAAAGCCCATTTCCTGGTGTCACGGGCAGTGGCCCACTAAGGTCTGTGATTATAAAGGTTTCAAATAATCCTTTAATTCAACCTCATCCCTCCCCTGCCATTCCATCTGGAGATCCCAAAGCACTCGTGGCAGCCTACCAAGTCTCCTGTTGTTTGTGAAACCTCTTGCCCCGTTTTTTTTGGGAGCAGAGGGATGACAGGTCCATGTTGCACCCACAGTGCTCCAGCAACCCGTGGTATGGGGTCAGGGAACACACCAGGGGCCAGCACACAGACCCTGTGGGAGGACAGGGAAGTCCCCAAGGGTCACACTGTCCATCTGTCCCAACCAGGTGGTTGGTGTGAAGGATTCAAGGATGGGAGAAGAGATCTGTGCCTGTATCCGACTGCGGGCTGGGCAGGACTGCACCGAGGAAGAGATTAAAGCTTTCTGCAAAGGGAAGGTAGGTCCCCAGCCCTCAGTTTCCTTCCAGACCAGTACACCCAGCGGCTGCTGGGGACTGGTGGATGAAAGCCCATTGATTTAGAGCACTGGGGGACCCAGCCCTGACAGTACCAGGCTGCTCCTTTTGGGCTGTGTAGCTCTTGTTTTTCTCTTCTCAGATCTCCCATTTCAAGATCCCACGTTACATTGTGTTTGTGAGCCAGTACCCACTCACTGTCTCAGGAAAGGTAAGAGGGGGCTGGAGCAGGGCAGGAGCCCTGGCATTCTGTCCCAGCTCCTCCCTGAGTCTCTCTCCCTCCTCTCTGCACTCTATTCCAGATTCAGAAATACAAGTTGAGGGAGCAGATGGAGAAGCACCTTCAGCTCTGAGATTGGGAAGACAGAGCAAAAACCAGGCTAAACCAGCCATTTCAGTCTGCTCTGAGTCTGCTTTTCACCTGTGCCTTGGTCTAAGCAGTGGAGACATTCCCTCCCTGACATCAGGCCGATGGCACTTTTAGTCAATAAAACAGAGCGCCTTTTTTTCCCAGTTGGGCTTGTTTCTTTGCCAACAGAAATACTGTGGTGTGAGGAAGGGTTGCTTATTTCTGGAATTCCATCCAGTTACTGAAAGACCTTATGAAGGTTTAAAAATTTTGCGTGTCTCTGAGCAGTTCGGCCGCAGCCTTTTCAGAGGAGTTGAACAGATGCTGGTGGGTATTTTACTGACGTTTTTAAGTCCAAACACCCTGGCCTGGCTTCCCAAGGTAGGTGATACCTTTTCTCCTTGGATGTTGTGAGACTCCTGGGTCATTTAAGAGCGACTGAACTTGAAATGAGGGGCAGGGGGTTCAGAGAATGAGACTTTGCTTTGGGGCTCCCTAAAACTGGCTGGAAAAGCTCACTCTGTTCCCACACCTCCCCCAGGCCTTTCCCAGAAAAAAACCTTCTCCAAGGTAGACATGGCTTTGTTTATTTTGTTGTTTTGGACAAAGATGGACAGTAAGGTTGTTGCAGAAATACCAAAATTCCTGTCCCATCGGCAGCGTGAAGCAGAGCGTACCTGGGACAGCATTTTACGGGAGTTATTTGGTACCTCCCAACCATGAAACGCTCCTGTGAGAAGAGGGACAGCAGAGCTCCTCTTTGCCAGCAGAAGCGTCCCACCCCAGCTGGAAAGCAGATAATGTTGCTGCCAACTCTCGCCGACCTCCTGCTGTCTCCCTCCTGGCTTCCTTCCCGAGCAGGGCTAAGGCTGGGCCCCCTCCGTGCTGCGGCTTCCTCCGGTGGGTGGAGGGAAAGGGTGCAACAGGGAGAGAGGGGGAGCGTCAGCGAGGTGGCAATCCTTCATCTCGCAGCTGGACTGGGGGCTCTACCCATGGAAGCAGACGGTGGGGACAGGTCCCCTCTCCATGTCTGCTCTCTGAAAGAAAAAAACATGGATGGTTTGTGTCAGACTCTTCCTGTACGGTGTCTTTCCGGCAAGTTCCTCTCCTGTTTCCACGCTGCTCATGGGGTGGGTTGTCAGCACTGATCCTTCCACATTTCACTCAGGTCTCCTCCCTTCCCTGGTTACCTCTGTAATCTGCCTTCCCGAGGGAAGGACTGTTACCTGCATGACAGCAACTGTGGCCAGGGACCTTGGGGGCACAGGGGACCTCTGTGACTGATGTCTAGGGAAGGACTGTTTACCACCTTCTGCTTCCCACAGCACCAACCCAGGTGCAGGACAGGCCTGCAGTGAGTAGAGCTTCTCCTCCCCTCCCTGATCAGCACCTCCACCCCTGGCACAACCCGCGCTCTGCCCACGGGTGCCCCACGTACTCAGCGTAGCTGGGGGGCAGTGGGTAAGAAATGAAGGTGACACCAGCCCTGGCTGGTGAGGACTGACACACTGCTGAGAAACCCAGTGAGTCCTGGTACCAGCCAGCCCAGGGGGGACAGTCCCTGCCACCCCACTCCTGCTCCTGCTCTGGGATTGGGGCAGCACCATCCATGGGTCTGAGCTCCGGCAGAGCCTGGTCCCAGGGAAGCTTTCCCTACCAATCCCATGCCTTCCCCGGGGCATATCCAGCCCTTGCCAGCCAGGACACCTCCCGCGGTGCCCCCTGCCCCTTCCCAACCCCTGGGATGATGCATGCCGGGCCTTAAATACTCACGGAAGAGCGAAAGCTGGTCCTTTTGGCTGGCAGTGCGGTCTCGGTGCGTGCAGTGCTCCAGGCTCGCTCCATGGCCTCTGCCCTGCCCGTGCCTGAGTCCCACTCTTATAGTCCTCGCTGCCTGCTCGGAAACTCCCCGGAGTGGGAAGGTTACATCAGGGGTGGGTTACGCCGACCTACGCCTTTCTGGCCGGGGAATGGGAATCTGCAGTCACAGCCTTTGTCATGGGCCTTTCGGAGTTCCCCGTGACTATACAGAGACAACCACTAACGTCGGGGTTCGTCAGCTGTGGGTTTGCACAACCCTGTGTGGGGACAGGCCACCTCCCTCCGCTGAAACGCTGGAAAACCCTTCCCGGCCCCGAGGAGCAGCCGGAGAAGGATGCCGGTGCAGGTCCCAAACCTCGTTCGGACCGTGTGTCTGGGGAGGACACTTGGGGGAGGACACCGGCCCTGGCATCCCCGGTCCCGGGAGAAGACACTGACCCCTGTATTCCCGGCCCCGGGGGACGACGCTGACCCCAGCAGCCCCGTCATTCACAGCGAGCATGTGAATGCAGCTCTCGTTGAGAGCGAAGGGCTTTGCTTCCGATCCCTCCCCGGGCCCCTGCGCCCCGCCCCGGCCCCGCGCACGCCGGGGGCG
>VXBT01004369.1:81271-96976 GCA_013400235.1 Oriolus oriolus
GGCGCGGTGCCCCGCAGCCCGCCCGGTGCCGGCTCGGTGCCCATCGCGGCCCATCGGTGCCCATCGCGGCCCGTCGGTGCCTGTCGGTGCCCATCGCGGCCCATCGCGGCCCGTCGGTGCTGTCGGTGCCTGTCGGTGCCCATCGCGGCCCATCGCGGCCTGTCGGTGCCCATCGCGGCCCATCGGTGCCCATCGCGGCCCATCGCGGCCTGTCGCGGCCTGCGGCGGGGCCGGGCGCCGTGCCGGTGGCCGGGCCATGGCGTCGCGGCGGGGGACTCGGTCCCGGAGCTGGACACCCCCCGGTACGGCCCGGAGCAGGGCGCGGCNGCGGGCTCGGCGGGGCCGCGGCTGAAGCGGCCGGAACCAGCCCCTTCCCCAGCCAGTGACCTCTTGTCACTGCTGTGATAATTTTTGTTTTAAAGAAGCCGGTCCCAGCGGGAGGGGCGCGCAGGTTAAGGGGGAACAGCCCATAGTGGGATCTCCTGAGCTTGGCCTGGCCCGCAGGTGCCGGCGGAGCTGCGGCGCACCCGGCTCTGCCCCGGTTTGGCTGTTTCAGAGCTGTTCTGCCGCTGAACAGCTTCTGAAATCCAGTGCTTTGTTATCCGAGTCGTGCTGGGTGAGCGCAGGGAATCTGTGTGCTTGCACTTGCAGCTGGAGCTGGGAACTTCCCAGGAATGTGTTGTTCCACCTGCAGGGATCTGTATTTATTTGCATTTATCTTACCCGTTGTCTCTCATCTAGAATAAAGTGTGAGACAATTCACTCCTACTTGACCCACTTTGATCTTTGCAGCTTCTCAGAGGTTGATTTTTTCAATTACAAGAGATGCTGAATTTAATTGTTCTGTGCAGCCTTGAAGAGAAATAATCCCAGAACATGGAAATCATTAACCAGGCTGAAAGGAATATGGTGCTTCCTTGGGAGACTGAAGAAGTCTCTTCATCTGTTCTAGGCAAGAAGGAAAAGACTTTTGAACGGCCCTGTTCAACAATTGTAGAAGAGCCTGAGCCCGAGCCTGTTCCATATGTTCTGCAAGGAGAGGACATCCAGGCACTTGAAATTAGGGTGGAGGACCTGGAGAAAGTATGTATGAGTATTTTTACTGGTAGAAGCAGCTGCCTTAACTTACACTCTCCTTTTGTGTGTTTAACAGAGGGTGCTGCCCATTTATTTAAGCCAAAAGTCACTCTTGCAGCTGAGTTCTCATTCCATTTTATCTGTCCTGCTTTTTATCATGATAAAATGTCAGCTCATCAGGTTCAGTTGCTAAAAGTAAAGGATTAGAAGTCCCTATGCAGTCCTTTCCAATGGAAGCATAAGTCATCTGCTTCTTGAAAATTACATCTTCAGCTTTCTGATCTAATAAGACCTGTAAGTTGTTTAGTAGCTCTCATGGCTTTCCTTCCAAAACTCTGGTCACAGTGTGTGAGTGGAAGCATTTCAGTGACAGAG
Source organism: Oriolus oriolus (assembly GCA_013400235.1). Taxonomy (NCBI): domain Eukaryota; kingdom Metazoa; phylum Chordata; class Aves; order Passeriformes; family Corvidae; genus Oriolus; species Oriolus oriolus. The sequence continues at coordinate 82,724 of VXBT01004369.1, forward strand.
CAGCAGAAATCTCTTGGGAAAGTGATCTAAAACTCTCCTTTCATGCCCCTTTTATAAACCAGGATCCAGAGGAGTAAGACAGTAACTGAATTGGTATCTGCACAGCTGTGTATGGTGTCTTGTAGGGGAAGAATCAAAGAAGATTTGTCTTGGAAAGGACCTTAAAACTCATCTATTTCTGCCCCCCTGCCATGGGCAGGGACACCTTTCACTATCCCAGGCTGCTCCAAGCCCCGTCCAGCCTGGCCTTGGGCACTTCCAGGGATGGGGCAGCCACAGCTTCTTGGGCACCCTGTGCCAGGGCCTCACTACCATCACAGGGAAGAATTTTTCCTAATATCTAATCTAAACCTACTCTTCCAGTCTGAATCCATTCCTCCCTTGTCCTGTCATTACATGTCCACGTGAAAAGTCCCTGTCCAGGACTCGCAGGACCCTTACAGGAGCTGTGCTGATATGACTACTGTGCCTATCCTAAAAGGATCAGATGGAGTGAAGGTGAGTCAGTGTGTACCTAACTGCACTGTGACTGTTTATTTCTCGAAGATCCATGCTCCACGCCTTCCCCATGACGCTGGGAGAATTCCAGTTCAGAGGAATTATCTCGTGCGGAAATACCAGCCCAGGAAGGTGGCACATCTCGTAGCACATCCCTGCAAGGCACTCGGGGGACCACTGACTTTTTCTGGTAGGGTTCAACTTCACATCTTATCTCTGGGTTTTGGTTTTGCTAAACCAAACTTCAGTGACCGGGCTCTGGGGTTGGGTATTTTTATATGTGTGTTGTAGGACGAAGACGGTTTCGTGATGGCTCTGAAGAGATCCTCCCTCATCACATTTTGGGAAGTCTCCAGGAGTTAAAGATGGAAGCCTTGGCCAGAAAAAACACTCGGGTTGGTTTATAGAGTTAGGAAAATGCTGCTGCGTGGCACTTCTCCAGAGGTGGAGTGTGGTGCCTGCAGTACCTTTCGATGCTTTCCAGCACCTATCAGGAGCAGGCCAGGCCTGAGGTGTGGTTTTCCCAGCCTCGTCACGCTCTGGGGGAGGGTTTGCCTTTGGAGGAACTGCACCAGCAGGTTTTGGAGTCCTGTGTGCAGGACCAGGTCATGGAGGGAGCAATTACACAGGCTTCCTCTTCCTTCTGTGCCCTGCTGATGGTGCCAGGGAAGAGCTGGTGTTGCAGCAATGCCATTGCTGGAGTCTCACTACTCAGATAAATACTTCTGTTGTATCTGAATGTGTCCCTGCTGCCCTGGTTTCCTTCCTCTCAGAGTGCTAATGTAAAAGTGCTGTCAATCTGAAGAATTCTCTCCTCCCCTCTCCCATTCCTGTTTTGGTGTGCATGGAGAGGTTCATTTAATGTTTCATTTCTCATCAGCTAGCAGATGCTATTAAGTCTCCTTGTCCAGATGTTACTGCAGCAGCTTTAGAAGAGGAACATGGAGGAGAGAAGAAAGAAAAAGCACATCAGGCCCAACTAGAAGAGCACAAAGCTTTCCAGAACTGGAGGCATCATATGGCAATGAGGAAAAAGCAGGAGAAACACCTAGGAGGTGAGAAAAGCTAAGGAGGTCTCATCCTGTGAAATTCTGTGTGCAGGTTGAAAAGTTTGATGTCCCCACACCAAACCAGAGAGGTCATCGCCCATCAGGGATAATCCTGTTGCCATTGCAGTCTAATTCCATGTTCTCAGAGCTCCCACACTGCTCGTGCTGGTGGCTCTGGATGTGGTGGGAAGGTGAGCTGGTGGCTCTGGCTGGGGAGAGGACAGTGGATTTGGCAGGGAACTGTGTAAGTGGGTTACAGGTGAACAGTAACAGTGGCAAAGGGTGTGCCCAGAAGTGCAGCACCAACGATGTGACGTTTCTTAATTACAGAAATTCTTCACAAGCCAGAGAATGAATTGCTGATGAACATGTCAGACGATTACAGGCAAATCCAGGAAGAACGTGACCTCATTGACCGGAGTCTCCCTGCCCTATTTCCTGGAAAGGTGAGAGCCCCACTTCCTGTGTGTCCTGATTGTGCTGCTCTTGCAAAACAGTACACACACTGTTCTGAGTAACCCTGTGAAGAGCTGTCAGGAGATGTTTATCAAAGCCACTCTGAGTTCCTCAGCCTGGTGTGTGAGCAGAGCTTTCAGGGACATGAGAAAAAAAAACCTGAACTGTGCTATCCATACCAGTCAGGGGAAAGTGGTGATGAGCAAGTGGCATTTCTTGATTCTCACCAAAGCCTGTTGTGCCCTGGGAAGTGGCATGGGAATGTGTCACAATTGCTGTTCCAGCGGCAGAAAGATCTGATAGCTTCGGGCTTGGATTTTAGTGATTGCCATGGAGAAAAGGGCATGGGTGAGGCAGGAGGGTTACGGGAGTATCGTGTCAAAATCCTTCTCTACTTTTGTAGTGCTATCAAAGAATTTGCATTTGTGTGAGGCTTTATTTTAATATCATTCAACCTTCACGTGCACTAGATAGAAGAAAGTCCTTTTGTCTTTGACAGCAGCCTGATAGAAATTTTGCCTTGCTCTGCAGGAAGGGATAATTGCTAGACTTTTAAAATGCTCATAGAGGCAGGGTTAGACCTCTTCTTTTTAGCTTCAAGTGCCTGTGAAAACAGCAGGTAGCTGCATGACTCTGCATCAGTGAGAGCCTTGTTTCCCACCCTAGGGATACCGAGTGGGAAGCGAGTTCTGGAGCCTTCCTGAGCAAATTGGGGATGAACTCACCGGGCTGACTCTGACCCTGACCCGGACAGAATGTGGGCACCCAGAGCCACTCACTCACGTGGGGAAACCTCTCACTATCCAGAGGGAAACAGGTAAGGGAACACTGCATAGAGGTGATTCCAAAGAAATGGGGCACAAGTGTGAAGGGAGCAGCTCGTTCCCTGTTGAGCCTCCTCTTTGAAACACCACGAGGCCAAAGTTTGGCAGAGAATGATATTTGATAGTCGTGTGGGTATGTAGAGAGTGAGCTCTTGTATGGGTATTTCCACAGGTCTGAAGCCTCCAAAGAAGATTCCTTGCCACTTTAACTGGGATAAGAGTCTTTTCCTGAAACATCGACGGCAGGAGCTAAAAGCTGTCCTAGAGGAGCTGGGCTTTTATAAGCCGGTAAGACCAGAGGAGCAAGGATGTTCTTTGTGTCTCTTGTCAGGTGCTGTAGAGTAACAAAATTGCCAAGAGCTGGATCTGAAAAAAGCGTTAGGAAACTAAAACTTGGTCCCACCGTGCTTTTCCTGGAAGTTCCCACATTTCCAAAGGGCCACACCTATGAAAGAGTTGTCTGGCCTCCTGAAGTGTTGCATGGAGTAGTCAGGAGCCTCAGAATAGGACCCCAAACCCTGCCAGGACCTAGGCAAGGAAAAACCTGCCAAGTACTGGTGCAGGACTTTGATTTAGTGCGTCGGGGCAGAGGGAAGAGATCTTTACCCATGTGGAAGACACACTCTGAAATGATCTCCTGAAGGCAGATCCCCTCCTCCTAGAACCAGAACAAACCTCACTTTTTTGTCTTTGAAACCTGTCTCTGAGGATGAGAAACGTGTGAAGGAGACTTTCTCCATGCATCATCGGTAGTGGGGAATGCAGTCATCTGGGATTCTTGGGAATCTCAGAATTAGTTCTTTTCCATGTCCCTTAAGCATTCTTTGGATACCTCTGAAAACCACTGTAGGAGCAAGAAATCGCAGCTTCAGTTTGCTTGACTGAGTTGTTGCATTTGTCTGGTGTTTTAATGTCCTTGCTATATAAAAGAGCAACTCTGAGTTGGTCATTTTTGTGCATGTCCAGGATCTGGAAGGACTGGAGGTGATTGGGAAAGGGAAGCCTTTCACATCTGTCTCAGCTAAGGCTTTTCGACGTACCGCCCTTTCTGAAGACATTGAGACCCTGTAAGTTTTACTTTGTGACATACTTTGTGGCAAAAGAAAGAATTTCGGGTGTGCACCACCAGTCTGTGAGGGTATCCTTAGCTGTTCTTATCCAGAGTGGAGACGAGTCTCCACTGGGATACAATAAAAGGCATATTCTTGTATCATTACCACCATATTTAGGAGCCTTTGTGCCCTGGGGCCTTGTGTCTAAGGAGCAAGAATCAGAGAATAGTTTTGTTGAGGCTCTTCCTCAAGTCTTCACTCAGTGGGGCTCCAGAGCTTACATCAGGCAGGGTGGGATTCTACTCTCAATTACCTCAATTTGGCTGTCTTTTTGTAACCTTCCATCATTAATTTCCTGGTTTTCCCTGTCCTGTCCATCTGTAACAGGCACAGCCTGAGGGCCTCTTGTCCTTTTTCACTCATGTGCCTCAGGCAGGTCTCATTCTTTAATATTCTGGCTGTCCTGTCCTCCTTGCCAGTGACATGTAGCTAGATGGGTTCACCACATCTGCAGGGCTCTGTCCCTAAAGGGATTACTGTGTGAGAAAACATTAATTTGGATTATTTCTTACAGGTCTTGTAAATCACCCCTGGTTCTCCCCTCTCTGGAAGTGAATTTCACTCCATGAAAATGCTGGCTTTTGTTTTCTTTAGCAGTGACCCCTTAGGTGACTCCTTCACTGTGGTTCCAGAAGCTGAAAAGGTTCCATCTTTAGTTTTCTGTGGCCAGCCTGCTCGCTGGATCAAGGGCATCACTGCTTGCAAGGTAATGATGAGATTTTAATTGTTTAGTCAAGCTAAGCCTGTTTGAGTTCCCAAATCACAGTTGTACAATGAGGGTCACTCCAAAGCCACAGAATGGGGGACTTATTCTGAACATAATAGAGTATCTCTATGTTTGCTGCAGAGAGATCCAGGAGCAGAAGGGCTCTGGGTGTGGTGTGAGGGTCAGATTCCCAGGCTTTCTCTGTATAATGGCCACTTCTTTGGGCCTGCCTTACAAGTTCTCCTACCAAGGCTCAGCCCCTTATTTGAGCTATGACTTCATGCAGGATAAATCCTGCCAGATAGAGCAGAAATTGTAATCTTTCTCCTCTTCCTTGTCGAAGGAAATTGGCATTGCTGCCCGGCTCACCTTTGAGACTCTGGCTAGTGAGAAGGCTGAAAGCTTCCTGACAGTGACCAACGATGGCAGAGCTGCCATTTGGTACAACTGGATGAGGCTTCCCCAGCAGATCCCCTCCAGAGAAACCAAGGGGAGGAGGATGCCCTGTTTTTACTTTGATACCAGACCAGGTACGAGACCTGCTGGTCTCCAAGACCTTTGTACCTCAAGCAGAGAGCAGGAATTTGGGAGTTACCTGGGATGTGGAGTCTGACTAATGGCAGAGCACTGCTGGGCGATTTCTCCTGAGGAAGCCACCCTGGGTGTCAGAGCTGACTCACCCCAAAAGAGCTGTGCAAGGCAGATCCCTCTCCTGGAACTTAAAGGAAAGGAGGTTGCTCCTGCTCTTAGTGTAAACGGGTGGAATACTGAGAAGTGAATAATTTTCTGATGGCAAACGAGGCAGAATCTTCTGGAGAGAAAACTGAGCTTGCTGTAGAAGGAGAGTGCAATGGGAATAACACCAGTTCAGGAACATAGGGACTGGGAGTAAATCTGAAAGGAGAGCAATAGCTGGATGAAGTGTGATAACCAGTGTGATAAGCTATGGGGAAAGAGTCTCTGAGAGAGATAAGGACACTTGGGGTAGTGTTGGAAAAGAGTCAGGTTAACCAGGTGGCTTCTTGCAGACCAATGCATTTTCTCTCTTATTTCAGGTGTAATTTTGCCTGGAGAAACTCGGAGGTTTTCCTTTATTTTCAAGTCAGAGAGAGCAGGCATTTTCAGCGAGCCCTGGGAATTTAGGACACATCCTCTGTTATTAGGAGGAGCTCTGCTTCAGGTGACCCTTTGGGGAATTGCTGTGTATGAGGATAAATTGGCTGACTTCAGAGAGAAACTGGAGGTAACCAAGCATGTAACTGGGTAACTGAGCTTTGAACTTTATATGCAAATAGAGGATAAGGGTGGGAGTGGACAACATGGTATTTTTATTGTTGTGCAATTACTGCTGAGAGTGAGATTTACAGAACGTCTGCGCATACTTGAGCAGGTTTGCTAAACAACATGAGGAACTCTGCAGTCTGTTGTAATGTTGTTACTAAAGACATGAATGTGTCTCCTAAAGTGTTCACACTGGTCCTTTAAAGAATGAAATTCCCATTGGTAATTAATTTCATTAGTTACTTAGTGGGAAGGGGATTGACTGCTGTACACTATGATAGCAGTTAAGGTATAAATTGAAAATTATGCTGTGCTTTGAAAAGTATCGTTTGAGGGAGGATTTGTAGGGTTCATTTGAAAAGCTGTTGGAAGTATTGCTCTGCTCAGCGGGGTTTGCAGTTGTTCATGTCCTTGTAACTCTGTATAATGAATAGTGTGGTTACAAGTGGGACTGAATTTGTGTGTTTGCATATGGAATGGGGACTCACACGTGTTGTTCTTGTTGTGGTGCCTCAGAGTGAGCTGGCTGCTCGAGAACGTGCTGCTGTAGTGAAAGACAGCCTGAATGAACTCCTTGCCCGAATTCGGACCCCCGAGCGCACCCCGTCTCCTGTGGATGCCTGTGTCACAGAGGAAGAGCTGTTCCACAGGAAAAATCCCGAGGTGACGCTTGCTGTTGGGTGGGCTGCACGACTGAAATGAGTGGGGAGGGCAGACCCATGGGGCTGCTGCATGCCTGGGATTCTGGAGCTGGCAGAGTCTGCCGTGGAGGCTTTAACAGTTGGGTTTGAAGAGGGAAGGTGCAGCTCATGTTTGCCTTTTCCCCTGTTATCACAGTTGCATTATCAGCATCAAGTGGTAAAGCAGCTGCATAAACTATGGAGACAGCACTTCACTGTGCCTTCAGTCTTGGAGGAGGAAGTGTCCTTGGACCAGAAGAGCACTGCAGAGGACATGGGGTACCTGGAGAGCACCTCGGAGCCTGCCTCTGCCCAGAGCAGCACCTCGGAGCTGCCAGGTGGGAAGTACGCATTAGAGAAAGCTCCAAGGGAAAAGAGCATTGAGGAGGAAGAAGCAGGTCCTTCAGGATGGAACCTTTCCCTCGAGGACTTCAAACAGGTGCTGTTTGTTCACCTCTGTTCCCACTGGTGCTGTGACAAGCTGATGGTGTGTTAATTCCTCAACAAACAGCCCAGCCTGCCCCAGTGTGAGCCCACCCAAAGGGCTGCTGCCAGTGTGCTGGGAGTTGGAGAGATTTATCATGTGTGTTGGCTCTGCTGACCACACCCTCAGTGCTCTTGTAAAGAGATTCCCAAGAGAGACTTTGTGGGCTGTTGTGCGAAGAAGAAAAGAGAACCACACAATATAATAGATATTTTAAGCTCTTCCCCTGTTAGCTTTCTGTCATCCCGGGACTGAATGTGGGGGGCAGGCTGGGTTTACAGCTTCCCGTGGCTCCCCCAAGGGCTCTTCTCCTTGGAGAGTCCTTCCTATTCATCAGAGAACTAAGGGGGCACTCATGACAGGCAGTGGATAAAGTACAGACCTCCCTAGATTAAAGCAAGAGTGCTTTGGATTCTGTCAGCGGTTTTTCTGTTGTGCTCTCTTGGAAATCTCTCTGCTGTTTTTATAACTAAGCTTTACTAGGGAGCCTTCTAGCTTGATAGAATCCCTTTCCCCCAGCGCACCTGAAGTTGCAAGGGGGCTTAATATCAGTCTGATGGGGGAATCTGGGATTGTTCTCCAGATCTTGGGTACCTTGGCCATACTCCAGCTGTGTAGGAAGCCACATCTGGGTGTGTAAGTGCCCAGTGCAGCCTGGTTTCAGACTGGTGTCCAGGAAGAGAGCTGTGGGCTGCTCCCTTGAGCTCGGGGACTGGGAATGAAGACTGAGAAGTGCTCCACAGCCCCTGTGTGTTTTCCCTCACAGGCTATAATGTCAATCCCTGGGGAGGAGCAGCGGGAAGAAGCACTGACCCAGCTCAATGAGGCAGCTCTGGAGCTGTGTGTTGAACAGAAACCAACTCAGTCAGACCTTCTGTATCCGCTCTGGTGGGTTACCTTTGCAAGAAAAAGCTTGTGAAAACACTGTGTGATCAACAGCCTCAGCGAGCTCTGCTGCAAGTGTTGTGATTCAGAGTGCACATAATTATACGAGGTCTAGAAGTCATCTTTACACTCCGGTTTTTTATAGCTTAATTGTAGCAGCTGTCTAGGACCCAAATGCCTTGTTGTTTTTTTTTCTGGAGATAAGTTTAGAATATTAAATGCATGTAATTTTGGAGAGTGTACAAGATTATTTCTGGCGAGATTATTCCAGTCTGTATTTATGAAACCTTTGGGTATTTTCTGTACCCTTTTACTCAGATAACTGTCTCCTCCCTCATACAGTCTCTCTGTTCTTTGCTCAGGCTTTCAGACTGTAAACATATCAACAGCTTTGAGCTGCTTCTAAATTAGAAGGATGCAGGTTCCTCGTGGTAAACACAGAGCAGGTTGATGCTGATTTACCCACGTGTGTCATGTTGAAGAGCAGACCTAGTTTCACAGTAATATTTATGGGTTCCTGGGAGCCTGTTGATTTGCAAACCACTGAGACCTCGGAGGGATCTAACACGAGGAAAGCAGTTTAAAATCCCCCCTGCACAAATATTTAGACAGTGGGTGCTGTTTTGTTGGTTTAGTTGCACAGGGCAGCTCAGCTATAAGGTGCCTTGACTTCTGGGCACAAGGTCAGACAGGGTGGCAGTTGCTGCACTGTCTCCCTTCTGATCCTGATCCTTTTCTCAGCCTCCAGCTGTGGCGTGGAGCAATTGATGACCTGGTGAGTCACTCTCGGAGGCTGAGATCCCTGCTTGGTTTGGTTAAGAAGGACGCCTATGAGGAAGCTGCTCCAGAGGAAACAGGTAAATGGTGGTTTTAGCCCAGCAACTGCTTTCTGTGGGCTGTTGGAAATACAGAAAACATGATGAATTTGAACTGAAATGTCAATTTCAGCATGCCTCCCTGAGGGAAAAAGCATCAGGAATAAACTGGCAGATTGTGTGACAGTCACAATACGAATTGGGATCTGTGGTTTGGCATCAGTAAAAAAACACCCCCACAAAAAGCCTTTTAATTCAGCTAGGTGTAGCCATGGTTTTCACACAGACTGACCCAGCAAACACTGCCTCAATGAGACCTCTTCATTCCTTATTTAAACAAAGAACTCTTCAAGGTATTGTTTTTCAGTGCAGTACAGCTCAGATTAATAAAAAGAAGAAAATACACTGCAAAAGTAACACACTCTCACTGTGCTAGTGCAGTGGGCTGGACTTTCTGGATGTGTGGATGTTTTTGGTTAATTGAAATCCTCTCTTTTGTAGAGGAAGTAAAGCAAGGAGGAGGAAAAAAAGGAAAGAAAGAAGAGAAAAAGGATAAAGAAGGCAAAAGAAGTAGAGGGTCATCAGGGAAATCGGTAGGCGTTGGGATGGTTGGTGAACCCTGAGTGCTGGGGACAGTGTGATCCATCCTGAGGTTGTGTGTCCTGAGTTTAAGCTGATTTCCAGCCCAGTGAAAGACGTGCTGCTGCTGGGAGGTGCATCTTGCAGCAGTCTGAGCAGTGTCCTGACCTGTGTCCCCTTTTCCCTTGGTCTGTCCCTGATTAGGATCGTTCGGGCAGCAGAAAGCTGAAAACGAAGGATGAGAAGCGAGTATCTTCCATTTCAGAGCAGGACGTGAAAGGGGGAGAAGGAAGAGATGAGAAGCAGAAGGTGGAAGAGGGGGCAGAACCTACAGATAGGGCAGAACCTGCTCAGGAGCAGGTGGACTCTGCTTTACTTGAAACGTACCGGGAAAAGCTCTGCATTGAAGTGAGTCTGACCAAAGCTTGTATCACTGTATTGGTTTTGTTGTTTCCTTGTAAGGCACACTGAGGCTCGGGGGGGAGAGGTGAGCATTTTGTTAAACTCAGAAAACTGGCAGACACATGTCCCTTGTGCTGCAGCAAGGTAAGTGTGAAATCCAAATTAATTTGTTTCAGCCTGGAATCTGTTAGCAGAAATCCAGCCCTCACACAGCCACATGCGGGACTTCTATCTGGGGTGTCTTTAGCATTGCTCGCAGACTCTGGAGGGATCAGCTGAATTAATTGTGCCTCAGATAATGTTAAACACACTTCATAGCCAGGGAAGTTATTACTAGAGCTCTGTTAGCAGCAGGCTGCCACTTCTGTGTGGTTGTGTGTGTGCCCATATGAAAATGTACCTCAGAAACCATCTCTGTCAGTCTCAGCCTCAGGATTTCTTCATGTGTTTTCACTGCAACTGTCTTCTCTGGATTTCTGCAGGTTTACAGGCTGCTGGATTCAATGGTGAGTGAAATGGTGTCTTTATTTGAGGATCTAAAGCAGTAACATGCTCTGAAGTGGGAGAGTGAAGCCCTTTGTGTGTAGAAATAGACTTGCTTTAAAAAAAATAAATAACCATATTTACACAGATGGAGTGGAGATTCTTCTTTCTGAAGTGATTCAGTGATTACAAATACTGGGCTGCCTCTTTTCTGACACACTGTGATGTGAGACTATTGCTAGATCATCTGTTACTGCTACAGATGATGCTTGCCAAGAAGACACAAGGCAAGAAATATCACCGCCTCAGGAAACGTTAAGATTGGAAAATACTGGTATTTCTGCTAAAGGAGAATTTAAAAATGCCAGTCAACATGAGGTGTGTTCTTTGTGTCTTGATTGTGCTTGGCTAGCAGGTGAGTGAGCAGGGTGTTCCTTGTACTCAGGAACACTGGTAAAGGGACAGTAGACAAATCCATCCTGGTTTTTATCATATTTTTGGCTGCTTATCCAGTCTCCCCTGGGGACTTGCTGACAGGAGGTTTCTCTGAGGCATTCTGGATCCCAGTAAAAGCACTGTCTCAAGGGGTGTGCCACCCTGCCTGGTTTTGCACTCACAAATTACCTTCTTGTCCTGATCTTGCCATCTCTTTCCATTGAGCTCCAGGTACCCATGCCCCATTCTGAGCCAGGTTTTACGTGCTTCCTGCCAAGACTAATCACTCTTGAATTAAATGAGTGAAATTTGTGCTTTAAAAGTTGTGAGCCATGGTAAGGCCTCGTGTTAGAGCCGCCCTTCCTGTCCATCCATCTGCCTGTGTGTCTGGCCTCATCACCATTTTCCACCTGCGTGTGTCACTGCTGGAGTGGGGCTTTCTGTGGAGGCATCCTAGGCCTGAGTGTGGCACATTGGACCTCACTTGCAGCAGGTTCCCGAGGCAGAGCGAGCTTTGTGTGTGTGGGGTCTGTCTTGGCCTGGTGTCAGTCAGTGCCACCTTCCTGCTAAAGCAGCTGGACAGCATTCCCCAGAAAGGCTTTGGCCCTGCAGAGCAATGACATCAGTGTAGATCATTAACTGGGGATGGTGATCCCACTGGAGCTCTTAGGCAGCAGATGCCTGTCCATGCTCAGCCATGAGTTCAGTGGCTCTAGGTGTGTCCCTTGGGCACGTGCCCCCGTGCCTGGGCTGGCACACAGCTCAGAGCTGCACATGTAGCGTGAAATGACTGCTCCTTCTGCTGAGTTGGTGTCTTCTGCTTTCTCATTTTAACTCCTGTGCTGTCCCTGGGGAGAGGATCTGTTCCTCCCCTTGGCTCCCAGCAGTACCATGGCAAAGAACTGCTTGTTTTTTTCACTGGCCAGGTGAGGTCCCTCATGTTTTGAGACACTTTCTCTTAGTGGGTTGTGGGGAAGCATTTTGGCTTCTGTAGCAGCAGAAGCCTCCTCTGGCTTAGCAGGCACAGACCCACAAAGGGAATGTCTCTGCTCAGCATTCCTGGAATGAGAATCTCAGCAACATTTTGAGAATTAGGAGGAAAAAGGCCTGAAGTTGGGGTGTGTCTCACAGGCTCTGACAATAGCTCCTGCCTCCCTGGAGATGATTATCAGCTTGTGAATCTGCCCAACTCAAACTGCTCAAGCCATCTGTTTCTAGGAGAGAGGGAGTCTGCACATTCTAGAGGCAACGTGATTGTCTCAGAGGCAGGGATCCTTTCATTTGGTAGCTTTACCTTAAAGGATGGCAAAGCCCATCCATGTCCCCATGGATCCGTACCTTTAGCCCAGCCTACTGAAACCAGGCTCCATGCGTTCATCTACCCACAGGAAAACCTGTTAATACAACACCAGGTAGATCAAAGTTTTACATCGGTCACGTACAATGGAAGAATGCCCTGTGCTGGCATCTTCTCTTCTGAGGGAGGACCTTGATGGCAGAGGGCAGGTGGGTGGCATAGGAGTTCTGCAAAGGAGAACAAACCTGTGAATAGTCTAATTTCTTGTCATAAATTTTTGTCATAAATACTGCCAGTGCCTCTTCCAGCCTTGGACAAGAGTGTCCTCAGGGGACAAGGTACAAGCAGCATGCAGGAAGGGATGTGCTGGGCCAGCAGCTGGGGTACTCTGCTGTCTGGCTGCTGCAGCTTTTTCTGAGCCAGCTGCTTTTTCTTTTTTTTTTCCCTTTTGCATTGAATTGTGGAAGTAACACGATGGGAACTGCAGTGGTATTAGAGCTGGCTTCCACAGAGCAGCTTTAGAAACATATACCTCTCATTTACAGGCCCAGGGTGAGATGTGGGCTCTGTCCTTGGCACAGAGACCCTCACGTCTGTCAGTCCTGCACTCTGCAGGACCCTGTAGGGCCGAGTCCTTGCAGCCAGGCAAGGAAATTATTCCTTCTTCTCTCCCGAAGGCAGGCATTATTTGTATTAGTGTTAATAATTTGTGTTGTGTTTGCTAAATAACCAAGGTGAGCGACCTTCCTGGCCTTGGGAGTTGCATTCCCAACCCAGCATGTGAGCGGGGCCTGAAGACATCATCACCACCAGAGAGGATGGGAAGAGGGGGAACTGCAGGAAAACGCTGCAAGCAGAAGGTTATGGTGCATTTCCAGAGGTTTCTCAGTGGCAGAGGGGGTCTGAGTGAGCAGCCAGGCTCTGCTGAGCAGTGTTTTGCTGGGTCCCATTGCCACGGTGGGGCTTTGGGCCACCCAGCAAAGAAAACCCACATTTGTACAGCTCCAAAAACACCTCCTGGGCTGTTTTCCCCAGGGAGAGGTTCACTTTGCTTATAAAAAAATCCCTGCCTGAAGAAAGGCAAGCTGTCTGCCTCACCATCTGACACAGTGAAGCAGGAGCGTTGGGAATGGAGGAAGAGGAAAGCTTGGAGCTTGCGCTGCCATGAAAAATGCCTGCCACTTCCCCAGCTGGGATGTTCTCCGGGCTGACCTGTGGAGGGTTTGGATGCTGGATATGCTCTTCTCGCACACTGCGGCTGGGAGTGGGACTAGATGCTTATTCAGCCTGCATGGCCAGAGCCTGTTGGGAATGTCAGGCTGCTGAGGTCTGCAATGCCCCCAGAGGCACATGGCCTCCCCCGAGACCCACGGCAGGACCCTGGGGCGAGATGGATCTCAGCTCTGCACTTTGTGTGGCGGGAGCAGCGGCAGGAAGGCACGAGCCCTCCCCACCCCCCCCGAATGTCTCAGCACCCCCGAGATGCTTTCCATCGTGGAAAATGTCAGTGATATGAAAAAGATTATATATATCCATAATACTTGAAGGGCTGTCAGTGATTAAAATGGAAGGCAGAGGCCGGGAGAGAGGGGGTGGCATTGAAATGATCGAGAGACATGACTTATTTTGTCATGTCATCTGATGCCTCCCTCTCTCCCCCCAGCCAGGCTCCGGGAGCTGTTCAGAGCAGAGGAAGAACCCGCTCCAAATTTAGATCCTAGCAAAAAAAAAAAGAAAAGAAAAAAGAAATAATAATTTAAAGAACCCAAATTGCGAGCGTGGCCTTGGGTAGCAGCGAGGGAGCTCCGCGGTGGGGAGGGTCGACATCCCGCGGAGCTTCTTCCGCGCCCGGGGACGTGGATTTCTGTCTAAAAATAAGGGGGGGGGAGGAGGGAAAAAAAAAAATGGAATACAGGCGCGCAGGCAGCAGCGAGCAGCGCCTGGCTGGCTGCCAGAGGAGGGGCAGTGACTGAGCATTTACAGCATCCCCGCCTCCCGCATGCGGCGGGGCAGGGGCTCGGCGCCGCATCCCCCGCGGCCGGTACCGCACCGCGCCGCACCGCACCGCACCGGGGGAGGCTGAGCGCCTCTGCCGGTGCCCGGGCGGCCCCGAAGGGGTTAAGCCGGGACCTGCTGCCAGGACCTGCCCAGCCAGCCCGGCAACTCGGCGGCGCGCAGCAGGAGCGGGCGGCTGCGGCCGCCTCCAGCCCGCGCTCACCGGCGGCACCGGCGGCGGCCCCGCGCCGGGCACCGGGGGCGCGCGGCCC
>VXBT01004369.1:106624-137430 GCA_013400235.1 Oriolus oriolus
CAACGCCCTGTACCCCTCCTGCATCTCTTCTAGATCCCCCCTGCACCTTCCTGCGTCTCTCCTCTTTTCCTGCCTTCCCCGACATCCTCCCCATATCCCTGTGCATCCCCCTGTATCCTCCCTGAATCCTGCCCGCACTCCCGCAGCCCCTGCACGACTTTACATACTCTGTGCCCGCATTCTGCACCCCTTTCCCACCTCCTACATCCCCACACCCGGGCCCTGCTTCTGCCCGGCAGCAGAGGGGTCTCCCTGGTCACCTCCTGCCCCTCACTCCCCTCACCATAAACAGCCTGTGCCCCCCCTGACCGCACCCACCCCGCAGGATGGGGTTGTTCTCTCTGAGGACACGCAGGGCAAGTGCCACAGATGCCGCTGCTGAGCTCACAGCTGCTGAGTGTGCCCCAAAGTGTGCTGGTCGGGGGCAGCCCTGGGAATGGCCTTCACCCCACCCTGGGTGGGGTGTGCCAAACTGGAGAGCAACCTCCTCTGAGCCTCCAGAGAGTGGGAAGGACGTGTAAACTCCTGGGGGGATTGGGGTGGACTGAGGCCCAGCAGAGCCACGCGGGGCTGGGGCTGAGAATGGTTCCCTTGGCGTGGGGAGCAGCACCCTGTCCTAAGGCACGGCAGGACCTGGGGTGGTTGTGGGGCTGCTTTGGGCTCTGTCCAGAGGCTGAGCTTTGTTGTGGTGAGCAGGGAGCCCCTGAGCCTGTTTGGTGTCACAGGCGCGTGTTTCTGACGGGAGTCGCAGCCATGGCTGCGGTGGGGACACCCAGCCCCCCCAGCGTCCCTCCTCACACCAACCGCCTGATTAACGAGAAGTCCCCGTACCTCCTGCAGCACGCCCACAACCCCGTGGATTGGTAAGAGCGATGGGAGCCTTTCCCCCTCCTCCTCCTCCTCTCCCTGTGCCCATGGGGCTGAGGGACTCCTGTCTTCCCCCTGCAGGTACCCTTGGGGTCAGGAAGCCTTTGATAAAGCAAAGAGAGAAAACAAGCTGATATTCCTGTCAGGTAACCAGAAACAAGATGTATTTCGTGTTTCCACATGTTGTTCAGTAGATGGTCAGATAAGCTGAGCTGCATCCCGAGCTGGTGTGTGAGTAGCCATGCAGGTGTGGGTGACCACCAAGCAAGAGAGGGCCACGTGCTGGAGTAGCTCTGTCTGAAAATGGGGTACATCCAGGACCAGAGTCCTTGGCCAGCTTTTAGGAGCAGGAGCTGGAGAGTCCAGGAGACTTTTCTCCTCCGTCTCTTCTCCAGGGAGGCAGCAGCTGCTGCTTGTAGCAAGGCTCCCCATCTCTGAGTGTTCTCCCCATCACGTGTTTCCTGCTCCCTGCAAAGGAGCGTTCCTCGCTCACCTGCACTTGTTTGCAGTTGGCTACTCCACCTGCCACTGGTGCCACGTCATGGAGGAGGAGTCCTTCAAGAGCAAGGAGATCGGGGAGATCATGAACGAGCACTTTGTGTGCATCAAAGTGGATCGTGAGGAGCGGCCAGATGTGGACAAAGTGTACATGACCTTCGTGCAGGTGAGGGAGGCACAGGCGGGGCCCAGGAGGCTTTGACTGGCTCCCTCAGGGTGTTGTTTGTTGTCACATTCCTCAGGCAGGAGGAACCAGTGTGTAGGGTGGTCTGGATGGGTCCCAAGGGTGGAGAGAAGCACACATCTCTCTTTGAGTGAGGCTCTGGGATGTGCTGGAAGAGCACAGAGCAGGTGCCTCCTGAGTGACCTCGGTGCACACGTGCTTTGTCTTTCAGGCCACCAGTGGTGGAGGGGGTTGGCCCATGAGTGTCTGGCTGACCCCAGACCTCAAGCCCTTCGCTGGGGGGACGTATTTCCCTCCTGAGGATGGAGTTCATCGTGTTGGCTTTCGGACTGTGCTGCTCCGGATCGCAGAGCAGGTGCGGGGCAGGAATGCTGTAGCAGGCAGGGCTAAATCAAAGAGGGCACACAGAAACTGGTCTGGGCTTGAAGGGTGACTGAGTTAGGAGATTCAATTGTGGAGAAGAATAGCCCAGAGAACAAGCCAGAGCTTTGGCTGGGTTAGAGGTGGGTTTGAGCTGATTTGGGGAGGGTGATTGAGGACTGGAGGTGTGCTTTGGACTGGCGCAAGGCAAGAAGAAGAACCATCTTTTTCCCTTTGCGTCTTAGTGGAGGGAGAACAAAGATGCCCTGTTGGAGAGCAGCCAGAGGATTCTGGAAGCATTGCGACACACATCTGAGATCCGTGTGCAGGGCCAGGAGTCGCCCCCACCACCCAAAGAGGTGATGGACACCTGTTTCCAGCAGCTCTCCAGATCCTATGACGAGGACTATGGTGGCTTTTCCAAATCCCCCAAGTTCCCCACCCCAGGTCAGTCTGGTCTCTGCTGCTGAGACCTGCTGTGGGGCAGACAGCACTGTGGGGGCAGAGCCCACCCCACAGCCTCCTGTTTTCTCCCTGTGTTTCAGTGAACTTGAATTTCCTGTTCACATACTGGGCCCTGCACCAAACAACTCCAGAGGGTGCCCGGGCACTGCAGATGGCTCTGCACACCCTCAAGATGATGGCCCATGGGGGCATCCATGACCACATTGGTCAGGTAGGAGTAAATCCTTGGGGGTAAGCCCCTGTCATGCCCAGGAGGTGTTGGGTGGAGATGTGGGGTAGAGACGTGTCCATATGGTCTCTGCAGGGGTTTCACCGCTACTCCACCGACCAGCACTGGCACGTCCCTCACTTTGAGAAGATGCTCTACGACCAGGGGCAGCTGGCAGCCATGTACAGCAGAGCCTTCCAGGTACAGCTCTGGCATCCTTCCGTGGGGCTCTCACTCTTGCAGGCTGGGGAGGACTGGCCTGGTTCGGGGAGCAGCTTCAAAGCCTATTCCCCAAGATACTGCCCATCCCATGGGCACGGAGCAATCCAGCACTCCCCTTCATCTCGTGGTGTTTATGCAGAAGTGCTGCACAAACCCGTGACAGTGTAGCCCCGAGGCTCTGAGTGTAATGGGGGAGGGACCAGCCTTTGGGCTGGGCTTTGCAAGTCAGCAAACAGTGCTGCTGCCTCTGCCCTCGATGTGACTCCAGCATTGCTCTCCACTGCCCTTCGTAGATAAGCAGTTATTCACTGATAGCAGATTTCTGTTGAAGATCTTATTCTGAATCCATTCCACATTTAAAATCCTTGGACTTTGAAATGCTCCTTTGCCAACTCTCCAAATTGAAATCTCTCACCATACCTTGCTGTGTCTCTTGCCTCCCCCTTGTAACACCGATGTCCACCCTGTGCCTCCCACAGATCTCTGGTGATGAATTCTTTGCTGATGTTGTCCGAGACATTCTGCTCTATGTCTCGCGGGACCTGAGTGACCAAGTAGGTTCTTCCCTGAGCTGAGCCAAAGGGAGCCACTTACCCTGCCCTGGGATGTGGCTCGGGGCTGTTCTTCCCTGCCTTCCCTCCCAGCCGAGCTCAGTCTGGAGCACTGCTGAGGCTCATTAGCCAGACTGCCAGCCCTGCAGTGATGGGCAGCTGGCTGAAAGTGCTGTCCTGGAACTGCAGGGTCTCTCTGCTGCTCTTTTCCCAGGCAGGAGGTTTCTATAGTGCAGAAGATGCAGATTCCTAC
The DNA here is from genome assembly GCA_013400235.1 of Oriolus oriolus. Taxonomy (NCBI): domain Eukaryota; kingdom Metazoa; phylum Chordata; class Aves; order Passeriformes; family Corvidae; genus Oriolus; species Oriolus oriolus. The sequence continues at coordinate 110,233 of VXBT01004369.1, forward strand.
CCGACCACCACATCTGGAGAGAAGCGAGAAGGAGCTTTCTGTGTGTGGGCAGCCGAGGAGCTCCGGGCTCTCCTCCCTGACCCTGTTGAGGGGGCCACAGAGGGGACGACCTTGGGAGATGTCTTCATGCACCACTATGGAGTGGAAGAGGCTGGCAATGTGGACCCCAGGAAGGTGAGGGAGGGCAAAGACTTGGCCGCTGCCAGGAGCACTGGTGAGGGACCTGTGTCCATGGGCATGGAGGGCTGGCAGAGCAGCCCCGAAGCACTCAGAGCCCAACGCCTCCCAGGCCTGATGGCGTCCACAGAACGTGTCTCCCTCTCCCTTTAGGACCCGCACCAGGAGCTGAAGGGCAAGAACGTCCTGATTGCCCGCTGCTCCCCGGAGCTGACGGCAGCACGGTTCGGGCTGGAGCCGGGCCGGCTGCGTGCCCTGCTGCAGGAATGCCGGCACAGACTGTCCTCAGCCCGGGCACAGCGCCCGCGGCCACACCTGGACACCAAGATGCTGGCGGCGTGGAACGGTGAGAGGCGGCTCCGCTCTGGGGGCACGTGCCTTGGCTGGACCCCCACCAGGGCCTGGTAGCAACAGGTCCTGCTGGGACTGGAGAGCTCCCACAGAGGCACTGGGTAGGCTGGAATCAGGGGCTGTGTGCAAGCAGCTCCACACCTGCAATGCTTGGGAGCGTCAGGGTACTGTTCTGGCTTTATTTCCCTCCCCAGCTGCCAGCAGAGAGCAGCAAAACTCTTCCCCTGGCTCATTCCAGCTCCTCCGGCTGGGCTGTGGGGAAGGGGACTGAGCTGGGGACCCAGGACCCTGGTGGGCACAGAGCCCATCCCTACTGCTGCATGGGTGGGGTATGACAGCTCTGTGTCTGTCTGCGGGTCCTGCCACAGGGAGTAACTGCAGGACCCCAGTTCCCAGCAGTAAATTCCTGGGTGTTTGGGTCCGGAGCTGGCATGGGCTGCAGTTACCCTGCAAACTGGAATAGTCTTGAGCCCTGTATCTGCCCACAAGTGAGGGCTCAGCTCTTGCTGGCCTTATAATACTCTGTCTCTTTGGTGACAGCAAGTGACTTCGTTAGTGATTTGAACCAAGCAGAAGAGCTGAGACCTGACCTGCTGGCATCAGGGAGGACGAGCTTCGTGTTGACCATCCTTCAAAGGCCTGACAGGGACCCTCTCACTGGTTCCGTGTGACCCCCTGACCTGTCCCGGTGTCTCTGCCTCCGCAGGGCTGATGATCTCGGGCTTTGCCCAGGCTGGGGCTGCCCTGGCCGAGCAGGGATACGTGAGCAGGGCTGCACAGGCAGCTGCCTTCCTCAGGACACACCTTTTCGACCCCAACAGCGGGAGGCTGCTGCGGAGCTGCTACCGAGGCAAGGACAACTCCGTGGAGCAGAGGTGAGTGTCAGAGAGTCCACAGGCTTTACTGGCCACCTGCAGGTGCTGCCCACACCCCCAGCAGTCCCTGTCCTCTCTTCCAGGCAGGACTGAACTGGGAGGGAGAGAGGCTGTTTGTTTTGTACAGAGCTCTGGTGCAGTTTAGGAAGGATTAGTGTCCCCCAGCCAGCGAGGAGGAATTGAGGTCAACACCTCTCTTGTTCCTCATCTCTCATGCTGGCAAGTGTCTTCCCCTGCCTTCCCCTCCTGTACAGATCCCTTGGGCTGAGCTGTGTGATGGCACAGCCACTGCTTTGCTTGGTGGCATCTCCTTGGGTAGCAGAGACCAGTAAGCAGGGCTTTGCTGGGTTGGAGAACATTTCCAACCTGCTCAGTTTAGAGATTGATTGTCGTTCCCTGTCTGCCACTGCAGCGCTGTGCCCATCCAGGGCTTCCTGGAGGACTATGTCTTTGTCATCCAGGCACTCTTTGACCTGTACGAAGCCTCGCTGGAGCAGGGCTGGCTGGAGTGGGCCCTGCATCTCCAGCACATGCAAGACAAGCTCTTCTGGGACCCTAAAGGCTTCGCTTATTTCTCCACCGAAGCTGGTGATCCCTCCCTGCTCCTGCGTCTCAAGGATGGTGAGCTCAGGGACCTGGCCATGCTTTCCTTGGGTCGTGCTGTGGGAGGACAGGGCTGTGGGGTGGTGAGGCACTGGGCTGATGGCAGCTGTTGTCCCTTGCAGACCAAGATGGAGCAGAGCCCACCCCCAACTCTGTCACTGTCACAAACCTGCTCCGAGCAGCTTGTTACTCCGGTCACATGGACTGGGTGGAGAAGGCTGGGAAGATCTTGGCTGCCTTCTCGGAGAGGCTGCAGAAGATCCCAATAACCCTGCCAGAGATGGTCCGGGCCACCGCTGTCTTCCATCACACCCTCAAACAGGTATGGGCTGGGGCTCAGTGTTCCCTGCAGGACCTGCTGTAAGGAGCAGGGCTGGCAGTGGCCTGGGTGCTGTCACAGCTCTGTTTTCTCCCTCCTGCCACCCATCCTCCCCCTGGACAGGTCGTCATCTGTGGGGACCCCCAAGGAGAAGACACCAAAGAGATGCTGCGCTGCGTGCGCTCTGTCTTCAGCCCAAACAAGGTAGAGGTGCCCCCTGCCTGCCAGCCCTTCCCTGGCCTCTGCTGCCTGCACTGCTGGTGCTTCATCCTTTCTCCCAGTGCCGCTGCTGCATCTGTCCTCCTCCTCTGTTCTGCCTCTCTTCTGGGAAGCATCCTGTCCTTTTCATATCTAGGCACAGCCAGCAGGGCCACGGCTGAGCCCCTGCGCCCTGCTCCCTGCACAGAGCGTGGGCAGCCCGGCCCACAAGTGGCTGCAGCAGTGGTTGTTACTGCTGCTGGCTGTTTACACTGCTCTCAGCCTGAGCCCAGTGCTTTCCCAAGGGGAAACCTTTCATTCCGGTGTGAATGTGTCATGCCCAGTGTGGATGTGTCGTGTCCTGTGCAGACCCAGGCAGTGTCTGGGTCACCTGCTGCCTGGAGGCACCCTCGCATCCTTGGAAGGGATGAGGCAGTGCCTCGGTCTGGTTCTGGGTACCACCAGCTGGGAGAGGCTGGCTTTTCCCAAAGCTTTTCTCCCATTCAGCAGCTGTTGCTGTGTACTGGGGTTCCTGCCTGGCTCTGCTTGTCCTCATCCCTGCTTTGAGATGTGTCAGTGCATCCCACAGAGCAACAGGGCTGGAGCTGTTGGCTGCACCTGGAGCTGGCAGGGAAGGGCAGCACAGCAGCTGGTGCCCATCAGGTTTGGTGGGCAGTGTCCCTGCCCTGGGGATAATGGCTTTGACCTCAGCGAAGCTGTGGAGCCGGGGGAAATAGGACTGGGCTGTGAGTGAGGAGGCTCAGTGAGGGGGCTCAGTGTTTGGACTGGGTTCATCCCTGGCTGTCGGGTCCTGGTGCCAGGGACTGGTGTGTTCAGTCTCAGTTTGTGGGGGGCTAAAGCCAAAGCACTGCTTTCCCTCTGTAACACCAGCTAGGATGAACTGGAGAGGGCTGAGCCATCAGCACGGGATCCTCTGCTCTGTCCTCACATCAGCTCAGCCCACGGGGGTGTCACCCCTGACCCTTTGCCTGTGTGCTCAGTGATGTTTAGTGGCAGTGCTGGAGCAGGGACACATTCCCAGGGGCGCACAGCTCTCTGTCCTTGCTCTGCCATCACCTGTCCCGCAACACCCTCGTTCCATGCAGGTCCCTATTTTGTGTGCAAGTCCTCTATTCCCACGCTCTTCCTCTGTCCCTTTGAAGGATTTGAGTGATCCAGTTTGCAGGAACGGGAGCCCAGCACTGCTGTTTGTAACCCTCTGCCCTGGCTGGTTCAGCCCTCAGTCCCCTGAGCGCACTCCAGCAGCTCTGGGGTCTTGAGCAGAACAAGCCACGTCCTGTCCTTCCCTGCAGTCTGGCTGCCTCCTGCCAAGCTGGGAACAAGCCTGGCTGGTGGGGTTGCTCCTTCCCCAGGGGAGGGTCTTTCACCCCCAAGCCTTTGCATTCCTTGGGGAAGGGAGGAAGATGAGGGCTGGGTATTGTGGATGGATATTTCCGTGGGGGAGTGGAGCCATGGTGGTGCCTGCCAGGGCTGCTTGCAGGGGAGCTGTGCTTGGAGGGGCACGCGAGAGGCTGCAGCTGGAGGCTGGCAGCAGGCAGGGTGGGAGTCTAGCCCTGCTTGCCCCTTGTGTGTTCCTTGTGTTGCGATGATGGGATGGAGCCAAAGCTGTTCCAGCTTGGGTTTGTTTCCTGGAAGAAGAATTGTGGCAGGAGGGAAAAGCTCTCCCCCAGAAGAGCTGTGAACACATACCTCCCCTTCCCCGAGCATGAGCGGGCAGGAGTGGTAGGAGCATCAACTCTGGCAGCAGCAGTGGCTCCTCACCTTGCAGAGGTGATGGGAGGAAAGGGGGAGAATCCCCCGTCTCAGAGGGTTGCACTACCTTTGGGATCAGCCCACTGCCTCCCAGCAGCTGTCCGTCTTTCCACACTGCATCACACAGAGACGAGCGTGCTCCTGTTCCCACCGGCCCCCATCCCCCTCCAGCTGCTCCCCAGATCTCCTTCCCCACCATGGGAAGCTGCCCTAAGCAGAGCAGCCCTGGGTCACCTGCTCCAGGGACATGGCTGGTTTGGGAGTTGCCTTTGCCAAGGAGTTGTGGGAACGTCCCTGTGTCTCCTGCGCCCCCACTCCCTCTGTGCCAGCAGGGTGCTGGGGGCCAGGCTTGCGTGCAGGAGCACAATTAATTAGGTCGTTCCAGTAATTAATTCCTTACAAACCTCACCCTGAAATCCTTGCTGTAACAAGATGCTGGTGATAAAACGGCACTGAGGTCGTGATTTTAAATGGACCCTGGGTCTGGAGGAGCCCTTTGCTGCAGGCAGCTCTGTGGGGGTGCAAGGGGGGGTGCTGCTGATAGCTGTTCCCAGGGTGTCCTGGTGCTGGGAGCAGAGGGTTGGGTCCCTGCTCTGGGGCTGGATCCCAGCTCCTGGTATAGATCCCTGCCCTGTTAATGGTCTTTAGGGTAATTATGAAGGATCCCATTATCTCCTCGGCTGCAGAGCGCTCGCCTGCCGCTCGCCTTCATCCTGGCCCCGCGAGAGGACCTTGGGGAGCTTGTGAGAAAAATGAATAATGAATTTCAGATTGGACATGAATTGGTAATTAATCACTCCTGGAATTAATTCCAGACAAAGGCGAAGGGGGAGGAGGTTGTGGGGGAGAAGGAGGCAGGCAGGGAGCTGGGCTGAGCCAGAGCTGGGTCAAGCAGATGTGGGGTGATGGGGAGCAGGAGAGAACTGCAGCAGCCACTATCCAGGGCAGGGACTTGGGGATGTGATGCCCCCCTGGGGACACAACGGGGTGGGCAGCCCCTGCCAGGCATGAGTGAGGCTGTGTGGGTGTCTCTGGATGTCAGCGCTGGGTGTTCTGCTGGCCCTGTGCAGGGGATGCTGCGTGCCGGGTGAGCGGTGCTGCGGTGGGAGATGTGTGTGCTGGGAGAGGTAGCATTTGGTGTCAGCATCCCTTGGTGGCATTGGCATGAGTAGCAGGGACACGTTGCGAGTGTGTCCGTGCTCGGCAGGCACATGCAGGGCTGGGATTGGGGCGGGCAGGGGAGAGCTGCGTGCTCCAGCAGCAGGATGTTCCCTCCTTGCCTTGGGAAGGGCCAGCCCTTTGCTCACCCTTTGCATCTGTGTCGGCATGAGGCTCGCTGCCAGCTCCTGGCCTTTCTCCTGATTAGCCTGCAAGCCCTGAGGCTTTAACAAACATTTTCCCTTTCAGAAAAGCTAATTATCCTGGCAGCCCGGTCATCACCCCTGGCTGGTGCTGCCGTGTGAGCTGGGAGAGCCCCTGACCCACTGCTCATTGCTGCCTGAGTTTTTTTGGGAAGCATGGGGAGGGCAGGAGGAGCTGGGCTGCAGGTGGGATGGGGCAATGCTGCAGCTGTTTCTGGGACTGTCCCCAAGGAGCTGGCTGGGCTGGGATGTGCTGGTCCCTGTGCTTCATCCTGGCTGCCAAGTGTCCAGTGGTCAAGGGAGGCAAAGCTGCCACATCTCCATCACGCTTCTTCCTGCACTGGCATTACAGGGATGTGACCGCTGCGGGACTCTGGCTGGGGGCTGGAGTGGGTCCCTTCAATGCCCCGTCCTCTCCCCATTTTGGGAGGGTGTGTGGGGGTACGCTGCCAGCCCTGTGTCAGTGTCAGGGGCAGGAGGGACTGGCTGGCTGGCACTGGCTGCGCTCTCTGGCGCTCACAGCTCCTTCTCCGGGCAGGTGCTGATGGTCGCAGATGGAGACAGCGCTGGGTTCCTCTACCGCCAGCTGCCTTTCCTTTCATCCCTGGAGAGGAAGGATGGGAAAGCCACCGCCTACATCTGCAGCAATTTCACCTGCTCCCTGCCTGTCACCTCTGTCCAGGAGCTGCGTGGGATGCTCAGCCCATGAGCCCCCCAGTCCTGCTGCCTGCAGGAAGGCGAGAGGAGGGCAGACTGGCGTGGAAACATGGGAGAACTCCATAGCAGAGCCACCCTGAGCACCATCCCCGGTGGTTCCAAGCAGGGCAGTGGGGATGTGCCCTTCCCCACGTGCAGCAGGTCGGTGTCTGCTTGCACTCGTGCTCCAGCAGCATCTCAGCACAGCTGACTGTGGTCCTGGGTGCTGCTTTTGGCATGGCCAGGAGACACCCACCGAGGAGCAACTCCCGCCCCTGCACGCACTCTTGCCTCTTCTTGATGAGGAAAAGGAAAACAAATTAAATATAAATCCCAGTGTTAATGGAGAAGTCAGATGGGAAAACTATTAGGGTTCCTATAGCAACCCAGGGCAACACTGTCAAAAGCACCTGGATGACTTGGGAGTCAAGTGCTCTTGAAAGTGTTACTGGCTACGACAGCTGTGGTATTTTTCCATTGCAGAGGAGATTGTAACATACATTAACTTAATATATAGTGCATGAAAAAAACCCTGCTGATTACAACTGATGAAAACTTCATTCTCTCTTTCCTCCCCGCCTTCCCTCCTGGTCCTCCCTGCTTCCAAATAGGTGAGTACCAGGTTTTCAGCATCCCTCTGACACCCTGGGCTCCCCCAGCACGGAACCCCACACCCCAGCTGGCTGGGTGCCGTCATCTGGCAGCAATATGGCACTGCCCACCGGCTTTCCAGTGGGTTGTGCCAGGATTTGGGGTAACTAGCCAGGAGAAAATGCCTTTGAAGTCAAATTGGAATTTTGCACTTCATCTGAATGCTTTCTCTGCTTGTGGAAGAGGAGGGGTTTTGTTTTCTCTCCTCTCTTGCTTTTAAAAACTGAAGTGTTTCTGGAAATCCAGCTGAAAATTGCTGGTTTGGCAGATGGCTGCCTGCTTTCCTCTGGGGTTTTTTGCCTTTTTATTTATTTATTTTTTAACTTGGCATCTCTGCTGCGGGGATAGATTTGACACCCATCCTCAGGAGTGCTTGGAGCGAGTTGGTTTGTGTCTGCCGGGAGAGCATCCTCGGAGAGCAGGGCTGGTGCTGAGTGCTTGTGGGGAAGCCCACATGTCTCAGATGCCACAGTGGCAGCTGTCCCCGGGGTGGCACGGGGCTGGGATGCTGTGCTGAGCCCATTTCAGTGCCCACCAGCCCCCTGTGGCACAGACACAGGGTCTTTTTCCTCCCTCACCGTGTTGCTTGTTGGCATCTCTGTTAGCAGCCCCCAGGCAGAGCTTTGCTGTGAACTTCTGTCAGGATGAATTGGGTTCACCTCTCAGTAAAAAATAAACAAAACAAAAAAGAATGAGAAGTTGTTTTTGATGAATAACTGCTGCTGTGGCACCTCTGTCCTCCCGGTGCCTTGCTGCTGTCCCTGGGTGCTGGGGACCATGTCCTGTGCTTCCCACACTCTGCCTGTCCTCGGGGCCACCCCTGGGCTTTATGGCCATAGCAGGGGGTGGCTTTGCTTGAGTTCTACTGCAGTCCTCCTTCTGGACCCCTTGCTACCCCTTGGCCCAGTGCTGGGGCACCCAGGGGTGCTGCTCCTCTTTGGTGGCCACGGTTAAACCCTCCCAGTGGTGCTTCCTGTCCTGTCATCCCTTTCCTGTCACCAAGCCTCCGATCTCATGGCAAATGCTATTTTGCTGCAAGGGATGTTTTCTGGGGCAGTTACCAGGAGACAGGGCTGGTGGCTGCTGCCCAGCCTGCCCAGGCTCTCAGGAGGATGATGGAATGGGATCTCCGGGCTCAGGGGTCCTGTGCCACTTCAGAGTGTCTGTTTTCCTGGTCCCTTCCCGCATTCCCTTTGGTGGCAGATGCGGGGGCTTTCTCCACCAGTGCAGAGGCTCAGGGTGGCTGGAGGCAGCATCCTGTGCTCCCCCTGCTCCTTTCCAGCTGCAGAGCTGTCAAAAAAGCTCTCCAAAAACACATCACATGATTGATGTGCTGCTTTTCCCCCACAAACACTTGGGTTTGCCATCAGGCTGCTCCAGAGGGCACACGGGGGCTTCCTCCTGCCCAGGGCTCTGGGCTCACCTGGGGCTCGAAGCAGGTTTTCCTTTGGTATCTTTTTAATTTAAACACCTCCTTTAACATTTAGCACTGACACTGGGGGATGTGCAGGGCACCCCATTGCTCAGACTGCCAAGGCAGATGGGAGGCCTGACACCCACCATGCCCCTTTGGGGGGTCCGGGACACGTGGGGTGAGGGGGAGGCAGCGCCAGCAGCCACCCTTGCTGCGCTAATGAGGCTTTCCCTCTAATTAATATTCCCTGGAAAACCCAGCACTGGTTCTGGATCTCTCAGCTTTTATCTCCTGTGGCATTGATGTGACATCAATGGGAGATGGGCTTTGAAAGCTGGTTTTTGTGGGGGATGTTGCATCTGCAGGAGAGGGGGGATGGAGAAGGGTGTCCCGAGCCTGGATCCAACCCTGCTTCAATGTCAATACCCCTATCCAAAACACGTGTCGGGGTGCAATTTGGGCATGCCAGCCTTTGAGAAGGGACATAGGGCAAAATAATGAGGTTTCTTAACCTGGGCACACGGTTCATTCACACACGAGCACCCAGCTCTGGCACGGCTGAGCACCCCACAGCTGAGCACCCCACAGCTGAGCACCCCATTGCCCCACGCTTGGGTGGCCAAATAGTCAGCACCTGAGCACTGATCTGGTTTATGCCTGGGTGGCTGATTAGCTCCTGCCTGAGGGGTTTTTTGGGCATGAACAGGCAGGTTTTGGTAGCTGGGGGTGCTGCAGGAGGAGGTTGGGAAGTGCTGCTCAGTGGTTGCTCTGAAAGTGATGGAGAGGCTCCATAATGCCCCAGAATATCAGGGGAGCCTCTGACAGGCGGGTGCAGGGGGGCAGGAGATGTGGGGCTGGTGTGAGGAGTCCGTCCAAGCCAATCCTGTGCCGCTGAGCCCAGTTACTCCAGTACTCACCCCGAGGGAATGTGCAGCCAGCAAGCTGCCATGGTGAATCCCCTGAGTTCCAGCCTCCTCTCCTGGGTAATTTGGGGTGCTTGCTGGGGTCTCCTTGCAGCAGGAGGTGGGTGGGGGTACGTGTCGGGTTGCACCAACCCTCCTCTGGCATCCCATGGAGCATCTGTAGGCAGTGGAGGGCGCTGGGGGGCTCAGCAGCTCCTGCTACCCCTCCCTGCCCCAGAATTTGCCTTGCACAGATGTTCACGCCATCCAGCTCCAAGTAATTCCAGTATTCCCGACAAGTGAGTTTGCAGCTGGGGCTGGCCAACACTTGCTCAAAATGTGCTTCTTTCTTTTTAAACTGACTTTCCATGCAGATGGGTGCCGGGGACCGAGGGGACAGGCCGGGCTGTGCTGTGGGGGTGCCCCCTGTGGCTCAGCCGCTGCTCTCCCCTCCCACAAAAGCGTGTCCGGGCCATTTCTACCCAAACCCTGCACCACCTCTGCATGGCCCTGCAGCGTGTGCCGTGCCTGGCCTCTCCCAGAGCCGCTGTGTGCTCCAGAGCTGTGCAGGGGAACTCGCAGCTCTCCGCAGGCTGGCTGCCTTTGCCAGGTGCACTGGCCCAGGTGTTTTGGGGACCACCACCCCCATGCGATGCTCAGCTGCTCCAAACAGGCTCTGCACCCACGGGCCGATGCTTAGGACCAGTTTAACACTTGGAACTCTCCCATTCCTGCCTGGCAGCTGCAGCAATGCCATCCATTTCTCAAGGGGCTGCCACAGCTGGGAAGGCAGGGAGAGATGGCTGGAGGCCCTGTGGCACAGCGGGAGGCCATCGGCACCAGTTAAGGGTTGTGCAATGGACACTTGGCCATTACATGGCCATTAATCCTCCTTTAATATAGTTTTGGTATTTACTGACTGTGGTAACTGTTGCATTAAATCAAAATTAAATGTTTATTTTGGAGGCTTTACAGAAGGATGGAGGAGGATGTCCAGGGAGGAAGGTGCAGGTGTGCGGGTGCCTGGGTGGGAGGGGGTGTGCAGAGAAATCAGAGCTGCAGCGGAGGGATGGCCTTGCCATCAGCGTGGGGATGTCCCCAGGCTGTCGGTGCAGGTGAGGTGACAGTGGCATCTCCACTGCCTTTGGCACTTTGTGAGCTGCTAAATTAGAGGCGAGAGATGCTGAGGGCTCCCAGGGAGCCTGGGCTGCTAATCAAAGGGGAACAGGCTCTGCTTTCCATCTGGGGTTGTATCCAAGGCTCCACGAGGGCTGAGGCTGCTCCTCTCCCCATGGCCAGGTGGAATTCGGAGTTGACTCCTTGTGTGCTGCAGCCTGGCAGGAGCAGGTAGCAATATTTCATGGTATTACCTGAGACTAAAACCCATATCGGGAATGCTGAGGCTTGGGGGAAGCCAGAGCTGGGAGGCAATGCCCAGATTTTGGGGCCAAATCTCCTGCTGGAATAGCAGCTCCCAGCCATGGGAGCCAGGTTTCTGGCTGCAGCTTGGATGTCCTGAGGCAGCTTCCCTGGTGCCTCTGGGCTGATGCCTGCTGGCTTGTTTGGGGTTTTTACCTGCAGCGGAAAAACCTGAATGTCCCTGTGTGACCCAGCACTCTCCTCCCCGTCCCTGCCACCCATGAATCTGGGACAGGCAGAGCTGGGCTCGCTGCAATTATCCATGGATTAACGGCAGCTAATTTAGTTTGAGTCACAGAAGCTAAACCGGATCGATACGGGGTGAAGAGGATAAAGGAGGAATCAATAGGTATTCAGAAATGCAGAAATGGGGTTGCACATCCCCTTGGGATGATGCTTTTTGGGGCTGGGGCAGCGGTGCTGCCCGAGCGATGTGGGGCTGGGAGGGAGCGGCGGGGACGTGGGAGCGGGTGGCAGGCGATCCCCGGGGCGGTGCACGCCAGCACGGCAGAACTGCGACTCAGCACAAGGCTTTCATCGGGTTTGCGCAGCTCAGCAGACCGGAGGCTGCCGTGACGGGCGAGAGCTGCGGCTCTGCGGGATCCGAGGCGCGGGTTTGACAGCCGCCCCCCCCCGGGGCCGGGCCGGTGCCGATCGCCCCCGCTCTCCTGGGGCCGCCAGGAAACCGGTTTGATGTTCAGCTGATGCCATGATGATTTTTTGCTTTTTCTTTTATACCCCTTTTATACACTGTCTCATATAGCTTTTATATATTCTTATTGCTTTTTAGCCCACACAGTTATAATTCTTTAAGTTTGATCACTTCCCTCACACCCAATATCCCGTTAAGCCAAGAGCCCAAACACCCTGGAAACCCCAGACCCCGAGGGCCTCTCCAGAACACATTCTGTAAACAAAGCCAGGCCCAGCCAGGGGAAGGTTCCTCGCTGAGGGGTCTCGCTGGAGTCCCTCCCTGGGCAATCTTTGATAGATGTGCTAATTAGCAAGGCCTATAATTGCACACACATCACATCGTGGGGGGCCATTTCTCCGGGGGGCATTTCGGGGTGCATTTCTATGTGCATTTTGGCGCCCCTGAGGGTCCTTCAATAAATACCAAGGTAAAAAACCCTTTTCCCCCTCTTAACTGTGTTCAGCTCTCTTAATTTTAGGACCAGGAAAAGGCATCACAACCACAGTTTGGATACCAGCTGGCTTGGGCCACCTGCAAGGTGTGCACCCACCGGGCATCCTCCCAGCGGGGTGGAAACTGGGGATGTCCCAGTGACCTCTGGGGTTTCTGTGCTCCTGTGGCACTGGTGAGGGCTTGGTCAGTCTCCCTCATGTTGCTTCCTGGCCTGGCAGCAGGGCACAAGGCAGGGTCCTTTTTCATAGCTGACAGCCCATGGGTATTTACAGCAGCATGTTAAAAATGGCCACTGCATCCCAAATAAGTCGTGGGGCCCTGGATAGAGGCAGGGTGCTGGGTGCAGTGGCACTGATGTCACCCCTGGCTCTGTGGTCAGAGGGCAGTGGCATGGCCCCTCAGCTGGGATGGGATGGAGCAAGGGATCCCTGTCCTGTTGCTGCATGAGCAACTCTCAGGTCTTGCCTTTGGACCAGGCCCTGCTCCCACGGGCGACCCTCTCATCCCTCCTGGGAGCCTGCTCAGGGTGCCGACAGCACCCGGATTTCTGCAGCTCTTGGCTCCCCTTGCTCACCATCTTGTGCTTTAAAACTCGTGTTTTAGTGGCTGTGAATGATGTTTCCATCAGCTGCTGAGGGCTGTGGGAGCTGCTGCCCCCACCACGTGCTGGGGATGTGCTGCCTCTGGGATGCTGCCAGAACAGGTGTGTTTATCTCTTAAGGAAAGAAAGGAAATCCATGTTTTGGTGAGCAAATAGGAATTAAAGGGGGAAAAGATGGAGATAAAGCTATTTCCCATCTCCTGAGGGGTTGGCAGGGATAATAAAGAGAAGAATCTAATTTAGAAGGAGTCTACAAAGACAGAAGTGCTGGAGGGGTCATCGTTGTAGTGTGAAGCTGCAGCCTGAGCACTGACGGAGCAAACCCATGGGGATGGGATGCGCCTTGGCTAGAGTAGGTGTCCCGCTGGTGTTTGGAAACTCTTCAGCCCATGGGCAGGCTGGGCCAGGGGCTAAACTCCGGCAGGGGAAGGGTTCTTGCTTTGCTTTCTGTGGAGGAGAAGGAGGAGGAGGAGGAGGAGGAGGAGGACCCTGTGCTGGGAGCAGGCAGACAGAGGCAGCGAGGCAGAGCAAAAGGAGACAGGAGACAAAATCAGGAGGTAATCAGGCTGGAAACACACCCTGGGGAGGGAAAGCACCGAGCACGGCTGGGTTAACCCGGGTCAGTGCAGGGCAGAGGTTCAGTGTCAGCATCCCTGTGGCTGCAGTGCTTTGGCAGAGCCCCCGAAGGGGAGCGGCGTGGAGGGGACAGCAGGGGTCTGGTGTCCTTTGAGGCTTGCAGATCTGAGAAGCACAAGCAAAAACCCCTCTAGGAAGGTGCTGTTCTCTCTCCACACCACCTCCCCATCCTCCTGCCTGCCCTGCTGCTCTGGGCTCCCTCATCACATGCTAATGATGGTCCTGGATACCACCACTAATGAAGGGCCTCGGCTTTGATCGCCAGCACAGATCCTGCGCTTGTTCTGGCTGAGATCCTTGTTGGCACTAATGAACTCCCCAAATCCCTTGTATCTCCCAGGATGGCCAAGGGGAAGGGCTGCAGTGCAGTGGGGGTCCTGCAGCCCCCCCACAGGAGGTTCAGGGTTCCTCCTGAACCCTATCTCCATGGCAACACTGGGGGATGCTGCTGCCGGATTCTCCTGTTGGATGCTCTTACAAGGCCACCGAGGGGAATCCCAGCAGCCTGGGAGCTTTGGCAGGGTCAGGGAGAAAATGCCTGTCTGGGTTAAGAGCATGCCTGTCTGCCTGTGTGTTCTGTCCACCCACAGCAACATCCCTGTGGATACTGCTCAGAGGCTCTGCTTGGTCCCAGCAGCAGCCACTTACAACTCACTCAGTCCACGCAACCTCTCCAGTGCTGACGAGCATCTCCCAGAACAAACAGTTACAGAATTAACCCCAAAGGCCTTTCAGCTGGTGATTTTCCATCCCTGACCATGTCCTTAGCTTGGCTGTGATGAGCCAAGGGACAGAACATCCCGGCATTTCCATAACATGGCACCAGTGCAGCCTTTGGCCCTTGATATATATTTCTCCTTAACCTCTGTCTTCCCTTTTTACTGTGGTTTTTATTGCCAGGCACAGTCAGATTTAAGGAAACACTGCCCAGGCACGGGGGGCTCAGGAGTTCTTGTGGTGCATTGGGAGGGGGAAGTCTGGGGCTGTTTCAGGTGAATGCATGAGCTGGTTTGCAGGGAAATGGGATCCATCCTGCTTCCCTGAGGGTCTCCTTCAGGATGTCTTAGGGCAAAATTCAGCCCTGCAGAGCAAACACGCTGCTGTGTTGTTGCTTGCTGGCTGGGATGGAGGTGTCTTGAGGGGGCTGCCCTCTTCTCTCAAAGTTGTCCCCCTTGTTCCCCCGGGCTGTGCACTGGGGAGCTCAGGCTGCTCCCCTTCACTTGTTGTCATTTATCTATAATTTAGAGTGGGGTTTAGTTATATTCTAATTGAGTTTCATGTGTCACAGCATGTCTCAAGCAGAAAATAAAATATTTAACAACCTCCACTGGTAATAAAGATTCACATTTGCCTCATTCTGGTTCACAGTACATGAATATTCTGCACCACACTCCGCAGGTATTAACTTCATTCAGATTTCTCCCTGGTTATGAAATATAACAGTAATGACAGATAGAAGCCAGAGCTTTAAAAAATTATAATCAAAACCAACAACAACAACCCAGTTTGATGTCATTAACTCCCCTCTGTTGGTTAGGGGAGTATTAATATGTTCCCGTTCATTGCTGGCTCCTCTGTGCATGGAAGAGCTCTGTGTCTGCTCACACTGTTATGGGCAGGAACCGGGGCAGGAGAAGGGCAGGGGCAGCTCCAGGGCTGGGAGAGATCTGGACTTGGAGGGCCAGGACTGAACTGCGCTGAAATAAAGCCAGGATCGTGTCTCCACTGTGCTGCTGCTTGAGTGGGGATGCCCATGGGGCTGGATGTGGACTAAAGTGTCGGTGGTCCATGCTGGGGCCAGGTCAGGGCTGTCACAGCCGGGCGCTCACCTGGTGAAACGGGACAGGCCCGTGGTGGGAGTAAGCCCCGGGTGATTTTTGGGTGGTGGCTTGTCCCCACGAGGGTGAGCTGTGTCTGTCCTAAGCAGACAGGACCTGGGTACTGTGCGGAGGTGGCTCTTGGGCAAGGTCTTGGCACTTGCTGTTCTGAGGGTGACTGAGTGCCATCGCCAGGCCTGATGCATGGGGCTTGCCCAGGGCTGTGCTGGGGGAGATGAAGCCACTTGGGACACAGTCAGATCCAGGCTTTCCAGGGAAACAGCTTCCAGGGGGCAGAGACAGGCTTTGATCCTGTTGATGTCCCTGTGCTTTGCTGCGGGGCTGCCGGCAGGTTGGTGTGGGGCACCTGCCAGTCCTTTGCCCCATCCTTGGGTGGTCTGAAGACTTGGGCTGCTCCTTGGAGAGCTCCCATGGGAAAGGCTGGGGCTGTGATGCCTTGGAATCTCCAAACCCAGTCATTACCCCAAGACAAGGGAAGATGAGGGGGACATACTGGGCTGGCACCAGCGTGCAGAGCATGAGGAGTGGCATGGGACTGGCACTGGGCTGCCCTGGTGTTGCGGGGCTGTCGCTGTTGTACCGGGGACGGAGAGAAATCACGACAAAAAGGTCTGAGTCCAGGAAGAAAATGGAATTATTTATTGATATACAGATGGGTTTATATATGTTAGTTTGCTTGAGGTTTGCTTGAATGGCAAAAGGTTATTGGACCTTTGGCCACCCGCCTTCCAGACTGGTTGGTTAATTCTTACAACAACCATTGAAAAATATTTCTCTGGTCAATATCATAACGATACTACATAGCAGCTAGCAGGTGCGAGATAGAGGATTGGTTTACCAAACCATAGCGCTGTTTTTTAATAGCTTGCATGGGAAAAGCAGGGCTCTCCCAGAATGCTGCAGAAAGCTGGGAAATTTCTCTGCTGAAAGCTTTTCAGCATCCACATGGGGCTTTACAGCATCACATTCCCTTGTGCTCCCTGCCCCCCACAGGGCAGCTGGATCCCCGCCAGCTCTGCCCTTCTCCCACACCGACAGCCCTGACCCACCTCACCCTGCACCTCCTGCACCCGAGATTCTCTGTGTCCGCGTGTGCTCACGAGGGGCTGGGCAGCCCCGGCCCGAGCGCCGCCCCCCACGGCCCCCGGGCGGGTTCACCCCCATGGCAAAGCTGCTCGTGCTGCCCGTGGTTCACCCCAGCTGCCCGTGCTGCCCGGGGACTCGCTGAGGTGACGATGGCTCGTGCCAGGGAAAGGCCGCGCACAGGCCGTGTGATCCAGCTAAAATGTGTGGAACCAGCTGGAAGCACCCCGGGTGCCACTGATGCCTTTTCCCGGTCTTAAAATTAAGAGAGCTTAACACGGTTAAGAGGGGAAAAAGGGTTTTACCTTGGTATTTATTGAAGGATCCTCAGGTGCGCCGAAATGCACATCGAAATGCACCCCGAAATGCCGACTGAAAATGGCCCCCCACGATGTGATGTGTGTGCAATTATAGGCCTTGCTAATTAGCACATCTATCAAAGATTGCCCAGTGAGGGACTCCAGCGAGACCCCTCAGCGAGGAACCTTCCCCTGGCTGGGCCTGGCTTTGTTTCCAGAATGTGTTCTGGAGAGGCCCTCGGGGTCTGGGGTTTCCAGGGTGTTTGGGCTCTTGACTTAACGGGATATTGGGTGTGAGGGAAGCGATCAAACTTAAAGAATTATAACTGTGTGGGCTAAAAGCACTAAGAATACATAAAAGCTATATAAGAGAGTGTATAAAAGGGGTATAAAAGAAAAAGCAAAAAATCATCATGGCATCACCACAAGCACCTCCCCACCGCCACAGCGAGGAGCTGGCACAGTGCAGGGACCGCACGGAGCTGCAGGCACGTGGCTCACGCCCGGGGCTTGCCAGGGCCATCCTGCTGCTCTGCCACCTCTCACACCACATCCTTCGCTCGCTCCTTGCACGTCCCCATGCCTGGCGTGGCTTTGGAGCATTGCCTCTGTTGCCTGGGTTCCCGTGCACCCTGAAGATGCAGTGAGCTGCTGAAAATTCAAAGTGCTGTTTTAATTATGTGCCGTGAGGAAAGCAGCCTCGATCTTGAAAGGAGGCTAATGATGGGACCGCCAGGATATTTTTGGTGGCAGAAGCCCAGAATCCACCTCAATGTATCTTTAAAAGGGAAAAATTTCAGGTTTGCCTATGAAATAATAACTAATAACTTATAAACAATGACATCAACATACACCTCGCTGCTGGGGAAGTGATTTAGAGATGCCTTGCCGATGTGAAGCGAGAACATCTGCTCTCTGCTGGAAGGAGGAGGAAGATCTCCTCATCAGCATTAAATTTAAATGAGCCAGTCCTCATTTCCACGCTTCTGCAGCACTCAGCTCCTGCAAGAGGGTGACTGGGGAGCACAGGCTTCAGTGGGGGTTCAACAAGCCACTTCTCCCTGCATGGCTTTCTAAGAGTGCCAAAATCAGAGTTTTCCATCCAGGAAGGCTCCCTGGGTCTGTATGGACCCATTGCAGGGTGGAATTTGGTCTCCCCTTGGCCCAGCACTTTGTTCAACATCCTGTCCCAGCAGAGCCACCTGTGCCCCATGTCCCACAGGAGGGTGATGAGACACACCCCAATGTCCCCACAGGTGGGACAGAGAAGTCCAAGTGCTCTTGGTGATGTAGAAACTGCTTTGGGGTGAAGCAAGGCCAGGGTGACCCCACCCCAGCACATTGCAGTACCCCCACACCCCAGCCTGGGCACCCCTGTCTGCAGCCACCCCCACTGCCAGCTGCTTTGTCATGTTCCACATTATTTTTAATTATATTTTATTTTAAAGGGCTATTAATTACAAAGATTTCCCAGCAGAGGCCTTACATGAAAAAAAAAATATGAAGGAAAGGGGTAATGAAACCTCCTTTCCACATCAAGGGTTCTTACAGGTGAACTGGAATATGAGTAAGATTGAGAGGGGCTAAGCAGTGAAGGAGCAAAGTCTGGGGTGTGTACGGGCCAGTGGCACCTAGGGGTGCCTCCAGTTCATGGCCAAGATCATTTGTGGGTACAGAGCCCCCTCCCTGGAGGAAAGAGCTGCCACCCCAGCCACCCGAGACGTTCCAGCCTGCAGCTGCCAGCTTGGGGCAGAGCTCAGTGGGGTGAGATATTCAGTGGGGTGGAGGGCACAAGCTCTTGCTCATGACCCAGCACGCTGCTGGCTCAGCCCCGGGATACCCAGCCCTCGACCTCCACAGACCCTGGGTGAAAGCCCCGCTGTCCCTCTTGCCCCGACCCCTCCCCTCCCAGTCCCCCCAGGGCCAGGTTTCTCTGCACCCCTGTCCTCGCTGTTCTCTGCTCCGCGGAGAAAGGGAGACATTCGTGCTGTGTCAGTCGGTCACTGCTCTCAGTGCCACGTGCTCATTTAATATTCATTTATTTTAAAGCCATTTGGGTCATTTTCTCCCCAGCTGGAGGGGGAAGCTGCTGTTTTAGGACAGGGGAAGAGGTGTGGAGGGTGTGGTGCTCTCCTGACCTGCCATCCAGAGCTGGGAGTTTGGGGACAGAGTTGGCCTCTTTGGGGAGGGACTGTGACCCCCTTCCCCACCCAGCACAGCCCTTACACAGGGGTTTAATGATTCTGACCTACATGAGGCAGGGCTTAGCTGCTCTGTGGTGGGAAAGGTGGCAGGATAAAACATTTACTAGGGAAAAATTTGATTTACTTTTTAAAATATGGGCCAAGATCTGTTTTTCTCATGCTTGGCCACCGACACTAAGAGCTACTAAGCTCTCCCTACCCTCTCACCCTCCCATGTCCACCTTTTCTCAATTAGCAAATTCCTCAATTGCTCAGCAGGTGCCATCACAGCTCCACCTCCTGCCTTCCCCTCGCCAGATCTGGGGCAGGAGGGTGTTTGGTATAGCTCTGAGGTGAAGGTGCTTTCTGGCTGGAGCTCCTGAGCACTCAGTAAGGGTCCAAGCAGAATTATTGTGCTGAGACCTCTTGGTCTTGTCTTGTGCCCCTTGGGCCAGCGGAGGGGGGTGGGTGATGCCCTTGGGCGCCTCTGGCTGCTATGGGATCTTAGATGGAGAAAAGGGGTTTGCTTTTCTCGAGCTTGGAGCTGCTGTGAGGGCAGGGCAGTGACTTCTGGGTGTGCTGCTGTTGTTTGTTAGGTTTCTTCTCTTGCCAACCTGCACATGCTGAGCGAAATCTGTGTCCTGATCCCTGCCGAGCCCAAGGCTGAACTCCGCAGGCCATCCTCAGGGGTTCTGCCCTTCCCCTTGCCTGACTCTTGGTTCTTTTCTCTTTTTGGCACCTTATACCCTTCCTTTCTGAGGCCATTCCTATCTCTGGGCGTGCCTTCCTGAGCTCCCTGGGGTGCTGGAAGTGCTTTCAGCAGTGCTGGGGCCAAGGCAGGTGCTCTCTGGAGCACCACGGGATGCTCGCCGGCATCCTGGTGCTCCGCAGAGCTGGCAGCAGCAGAGCTCGGGGATCCAGGGCCTGGCAATAAGCATCTCCTTTCCCTCCTGCCTCTCCCAGTCAGAAAGATTTGAAGGTTCAATTAGAGGGGGAGTCGCTGATAGCGGCAGGGCTGGCGCGCTGCTCGTGCCCCGTGCTCCCGCTTAGTGGGAACCTCAATGAAAGCCAAAGAACTTGGGAGAAAAAAAGCAAGAAATGCAGGTTTGAGGGGGTTGAGGGATGGTTTAGAGCACAAGTCTTATGAGGAGCAGCTGAGGGAGCTGGGGGTGTTTATGCTGGAAAAAAGGAGGCTTGGGCAGGACCTTATTGCTCTCTGCAACTGGAAGGGGGTTGTGGCCAGGTGGGGGTTGGTCACTTCTCCCAGGTAGCAGCAAGAGGATGAGAGGAAATGGCCACAAGTTGTGTCAGGGGAGGTTTAGATTGGTTATTAGGAAAAGTTTCTTCACTGAAAGAAAGGGTGGAACAGGCTGCCCAGGGAGCTGGTGGAATCACCATCCCTGGAGGGGTTTAAAAGACTGTGCATGTGGTGCATACAGATACTGTTTCACGGTGGGCTTGGCAGTGCTGAGTTAATGGTTGGACCTGATAACCCCAGAGGGTTTTTCCAGTCTAAAAGGTTCTACGACTCTGTGGTTGGAGGCTTGGGGATGTGCTCCAGCCCCTGGCATTGCAGAATGGTGCCCACTCGGGACAGGGATCTGTGGGGAGCACCAGGCTGGGATGGGGAAGACCCGCTCCACAGCGTGTGCTCAGTGGGGTGAGCCTGGGTGTCAGGGTAGGGCTTGCTCACCCAAAATCTCATCCCTCAAAGTTGGGTCTCCAGAGCAGCAGTGAGAGCAGGCCAGGAGCTGGGCTGGGGCTCCATGTCCAGGGCTAGAGCGAGGCAGAACCTCCCCAGTGCGTCGGACAGGGACCTACCTTGATCTTGGCTGGATTCAGCAGAGTTTATTTTCCCTCTGGGGGGAGGAAGCCACGGTAAATGTGAGAGGATATTTAACAGGGACAACATCCAGTGTGGTGCTGGGTCCTTGTGTGCCATCTGGGGGGGCTGTCTTTGTGGGAGTGATGGACCTTTGCGCCTTCTGATGGTCAGAGCCGTGATGTGGCCACTAAATCACCCAATGTGCCCAGACAGAATAGCCTTGAAAGGGCACTTCCCTCTCCTCTCCATGTTTTCTGGAGGTAATAGAGGTTGTAAAAGGGAAATGTAAATTTTTTAAAGACGGCAGGGGCAGAGAGATTTTTATTATAAATTATATTTTTACTATAAATTATGTTCTGAGTCCCAGAGCTGAAACCTGGGCTCGGCTCAGCTCTTGCCAAGTCAGGAGAATGAGGCACGCCGGTGCTAGAGCCTCGAGCGACTCAGCCCTTGCAGAGTTAGCAGTTCCCAAAACTCGGGCTGTGCTCAGGCATGGATTGATTGTGTACCAAAAAGTCAAGGTGCAAACATTGATCATGCAGGAAAGTGCTGGTCATCAGCCAACAATAAGCACTCTCCAGCCTAAATTATTAATTCCTTCATGCTTGCCAAGCGGATTGCGCTGGTCATGGACATCCCCTTGCACAGTGGTTGTGCTTCATGCCATAGTATATATTCCCTCCAACTACTTGTCTGGCTCTTCACTTAATAAAGATTGAGAGAGACAATAAAAACATTCATTAAAGAGGAAAAAAAATGAAAGATGAAGCCCTGCTTGTAGCCTCTAGCAGCTGGTTTCATTAAGCTTCTCCCAAACCCTCCATGGTTGTTCCCGGTGCCGGTACCCAGCTCCTGAGGTTTGGGGATGCAGCACCAGACTGGGAAGGCCATGGCATCAATGGGATAACTGGGAAGAGCAAGAAAGTGGATGTTGACAGAGGGAATTAGCAAAAAGACCTCTTGGGGGAAAAGCAGATGTTTGGACGGGGTTATGCGAGGTTAAGGTGCTATTTTGTGCTGTGTGGAACGTGTGGCTGGTCTGTTGCTCCTCCCAGACCCTCCACTGCTGTCCTGCACTAGTTTAGAAACAGTCTAGCTTTTAGTAGGTGGGAAGAGCTGCTGGAAACTTCTGTGTGTGGCATGGAGCCAATCGCTGAAAGCTCTGATGATGGGCAGGTCACCAGCCCAATTAGACAAGTTGGTCACACCTCCACGATGACATATAAAGAAAGGAAAAAGCGTGGGAAGCTCTTTTTCTTGCTCCCCTCTGAGGGGTGGCGTTGCTGTGGTTGCAGGGATGGAGAGAAAACACGACATAGAAATCTGGTGTCCATGAAGAAAATGCAATTATTTATTAATATACAGACAGGTTTATATCTATTAGTTCGCTTGACGTTTACTTGAATAGAAAAGGTTTTTGGACCTCTGGCCAATCACCCACCAGGGTAATTGGTTAATCCAGAAGACACCCATTTCTAAATATTTCCCTAGGCAATATCATAACAATTTCATAACAGCCTGCAGGTGTAAGATAGGAACATTAGTTTACCAAAAATCATTAGCTTTGTTTTTAATAGTTTGCCTGGGAACAGAAGCGCTCTCATGAAGCGCTAGGAAAAGCAGGACTTTTACAAAATGCTGGGAAAGCTGAGAAATTTCTCTGCGGAAAGCTTTTTAATATTCGCAGGGTGGTGAGGGGGGTCCCAGGCCCCTTCCCAGAGAGGGCTGCCAGGCCCTTCCCGGCGCGGTGGCCAGGGCCGTGCTGCTGGGGGAGCCATCCCAGAGCTGTGAGTAGCCACACGGCCGAGACCCCACGGCCGCAACCAGCACCGGGAGTGCCCATGCGGCCGGGGCTGTTGGGCTACACTGTGTGCTGGAAGAGAGATTAGGCCTTGTTGGACGAAGAGAGAGCCTCGCTCTCAGACCCGGAGGTTTACAGACCCTGGGATTACAGCCAGGTCACCGGGGATGGGCTGAGAGAGGACTGGGGGTTTCTGGACAGTGTCAGCCCTATGAGATGTGATAATTGCAGCTTCTGACCTTGTAGGGTATTGTTTATCCTTCACCATAATAGGCAATGTCTGAGAAATACTCCAGGTGATTAGAAGACACTGAGGTGAACGTCTTTCCTGTTTATATGAGGTGATTTCCTGTAGGTTATGGTATTTAAGGGAATTTCTGATGCGCAATAAAGTCTTTGCACCTTTTCCACCATGTGTGCAGAGTCCTTGCCCATGTGTGAATACTGCACGGGGCGGTGCGGCCGCTGCCATCTCAGCGTGCCTTGCAGTGAACTTCACTTGCTCAGCCGCTTTTAGCCACCCGTGCTGTGGACAGAAGGGCAGGGGTGGCAGTGACTTTTTCCTTTTCAGTGCCCCGTGTGAGGAGAGGCGCTGAGTGGAGCTGGCGGCCGGCGCGGTTCTGGCGGAGACCGTGTGGCCAGCGGTGAGGGGCATGGCGAGCAATTCCCCAACACAGAGCCCGGATGGGATCAACCTTTCGGAGTTGTAGAACTTTATGAAAGCTTTTCAACTGATAGAACTCGAGACCAAATGGAACTTGCGGACACCAGTTCCCTCCCGAGTCCGAGACAAGGGAAAAGTGAAGACACGTGAGGAGAACCAGCGTGGTGACACCGAGGTCAGTGAGAAAAAGGAGAGGAAGTGCTCCAAATGCCCAAGCTGAGATTCTCCTACAAGCCGTGGTGAGGACTATGATACAACAAATTATTTCTCTGTAT
This sequence comes from Oriolus oriolus, assembly GCA_013400235.1. Lineage (NCBI taxonomy): Eukaryota > Metazoa > Chordata > Aves > Passeriformes > Corvidae > Oriolus > Oriolus oriolus. Next base: position 133,324 of record VXBT01004369.1, read on the forward strand.
TTCATGAGGTGCATGGTGTGGTGCAGAGATCCACACGCAGCCCGTGAAGAAGAATGCTCACACTGGAGCACGTGGATGCTGAAAAGCTGTAATCCAGTGAGGAACTCGAACAGAGAGAGAGGACCCTTGCTTCCAGAGATAGAGAAGGAGAACCCTTGCTTCCACACTAGAACAGCTCATCCTTAAAAGACTAAACCCCATGAACTAAAATGACCCACGCTGGGCAGTTGTGGGAAGACTGCTCGGCCCGTGGGAGGGACCCACGTTACAGCAGGTTTGGGCGGGACTGCTGCTTGTGGAAGTTAAAAACCACACTAAAAAATTTCGCAGAGAACTACCTCCCGTGGGAAGGATCCCGCAGCACAGCAGAAGAAACTCTTTTCCCTAAGCATACTGAAGGAAGAATTTTAAGAAGTGAAATACTGACCAAAACCCCCATGTTTTGTTTGCTTGTGCACTCGGTGGAAAGAGGGAAGGACTGGGAAAGAAAGGTGTTCCGAAGGTTTGCTTTGGTTCTCATTACCCTTTTTACTTTTAATTCTGTTAATAATAACTCTTCTTTATACTGCTTAAGTTTTGAACCTGTTTTACCTTAAAGTTTTTTCTTTTCAATAATCCTTATCTCAATGAAAATGATCTTTTTAATTCCCCCTCCTCTGCTCAGCTATAGCAGAAGAAAATAAGTGAATAATTTTTCGTAGGTGCCTGGTGCTTAGCCAGCATCAAACTGCAACGTGTCCAAAGGAGGGAAAGTATTCTCTGAGCTTTGGGTACTGAGGATGGGAGCATCCCAGCAGGGCTGTGTCAGGGCTGGGGCCGGGAGGAGCAGCCAGGTCACTGGAACAGGGAGGGTGGGGAAGCAGGGTGTGCGTGGGGCTGGGTTTGATGGGTGTGTCAGCTCAAATACCGCGAATGGTGTTTCTCAGGGGATCAGTTCACTGATGGGGCAGCCAGGAGCCCCTTTGCACAGCAAGGGCTCCAATCCCACAGAACTGACTGTCACTGGTGGGGTGGGGGAGCAGGGACAGAGCAGACTTTCTGCTCTCAAAGTGCTCTTTCACAGCACTTGACTCTGAATCAGTCGTGGGAGGCCTGCTCTGCCCCCAGACTGTGACATCTGAAACGAAATGTGTGTTTTCCCTCTGGTTCCGAGGCACGAGAAGAGCTTTGGACCTTGCTGCGATTTATCACTCAGCCCTGAGCCAGACACTGTATGGGTTCCACCTATAGCTCCCAGAACTGATAGAAATATTACCCTGCCTGATTAAAATCACCCACAGCTACTGCAGCCGTATGTCAGCGGCGAAACAAATAGCGATTGGTTCCCATCGGGTTGGAGCCTCTCTGCTGAGGCTGCCTTCAATCCTCCTCCTGCCAAAGTGGTTGCAGATGTAGGCTTTCCCCACTGCAGCTCAGAGTAGCTCCTGTGTGGCTGATTCCAAATCCCGTTACCATGCTGGAGCCGGAGCCGTCTTTGGTGAGCATCAGCTTGGCTGAACCTCCCCCTTGACGTGAAATGGTGCTCACAATGCTTTTCCTAGGACTACTAAGGGAGAGAGTGCAGGGCTGTGCTCCCCCCAAAAACCCCCTGAACGGGGTGGTAGAGTGGAGCAAGAGGGCTGTGCTGGAATGAAAGCGGGGCTGCTTCCTCTTCGTCCTCTTCCTCCTCAGATGTCCCTGCCAGGGGTCTGCTGGGTAATTTGGGGCACATCTCAGCTGCTGTTGAGGCCAAAACTGATGTTGCAGTGCATGAGTCCCCTTCCTCTTGCCCCTCCAAAACCACCACAGCCCAAAAATTCCTGCCACTACTTATGCTGTCCCTGGCTCACCCTCATCCATCTCTCCCGTGCTATCTTCGGTCTAATTAGAAGGCCAGGACTGTGCATGTGAGGTGACTGTGACCTCGTTAGTTACTTATGCTGTATTGAAATTTCTGCTCATTTACATCCCAAATCCCTAAATGTGCAGCTCTGGTCTCCGGGGTCACTTCTTGCTGCTTTCCATCCTTCTCACCAAGGCTCTGGGCTGCAGCTGTGTTCCCTGTCCTCAGGAGATCGCTCCACTTCTGTCTGGAAGCTGAGCCCCCCTCAAACAAACACCCTTGTTTGAGGAAGACAAATTCCTGGTCTAGCCTGGGCACAAGGGAAGGGCTCCCTGGGGAGATGCTGTGGGCTGGGGCAGTGCTGGGAAGGGCTCCTGGTTCAGCTCCTCTGCCCACCTGATACAGGGGTGGGCAAGCGAGCATCCTGGCTGGGCTGTGCCAGGCTCTGGGTCCTCATCCCTCTGAGATCCACAACCAAGATCACTCTTCCCCTAGCAAGAACATCTTTTTAGTTTAGTATTTGCTCATGCCAAACTCCTGTTAGGCTGGTGGTGCTGGCTTGATCCTCCTTGGGTGCTTCACTTTAAATTTAGTCTTGACAGACCATATATCCTCTTCCTTTTTTCCTGTCCTAGTTGAAGGGAGAATGCTATCGGAGATGGGAAGGTTTGCATCGTCTCTTCTGTGTGATGTTGGATCCTTTTATAGGGCAGGTATCTTCTAAAGCAAAATGCTTTCAATTCTCACGGCGAGCATAATTCTTGAAAATGTATGCAATAAACAAAACGAGCCAAATGTAATTAAAATGGAGACAGCATATAATCTGGTAACCCACTTAGAGGCTCAAAGCTTCGGCTTTTAAAAAATGTTTGCTCCAAATCCATTTAAATAAACAGACCGACACACAAAGGCTCTCTGTACATCATCAGGATACAAAGAGAATCGGATCAAAAGCAGCTGTGACCAGGCTGTACATATGTAGTGAGGAAATTGCTTGATCTGAGACTGCACCTTGTACATGCAAATGTTCCCGGGAACTGCGTTTGTACCTCAGCCGAGCTGCTGGGCTGCGCTCCGCCAGGGAGCAAGGGCTGCGGCGTGCCCCACGGCCAGAGGGTCGGCTGGGGCTTCAGGGAGCTCTCGGTGTGCTCGTGTGTCTGCTCTGTGCTTTGGCTGTGGCAGAGAGAGGCCAAAGGCAGCCGAGCTCTGCCCTTTCCGTGCACACACTGCGTCCAGAGGGGGGAATCGCTCAGAAACCTGTGGGAAAAAATGGGAGTCCCTGTCCTCAGCACCCGTGTTGTGGGCTCTCTGCTCTCCTGGTGTCACCCATGCCGTGTGCTGTCACACCAGTGTCCCTCTGGGCTTGCAGGAGGGTCTCCTGGCCCTGCATGGGGGGGCTGTGGCGTTTGCATCTCCTCTGTCGCTCACAGCTCTGCAGCAGAGCCTGGCTGGCCTTGAAGTTTTGCCAATAGCCATGTGATTTGTCTCGGGTTGGACAGCACAGGCTGTGAATCCAAGATCAAGTGCGCTCCCAGGCCAGCAGGATTTGGCCAAGAGAAGGCATTTTGGGTCAGACAGGAGCATCTGCCTGTTGTTCTCACAGGTGTTTTTGGACTAGCTAGAGCTCTTGGGAAGGACATGCTCATATTTATAAAAATATGATGCAAGGGCTACCGGGGAAGGGTGAGAAAGCTGTTTCTAAAGCGGAAAAAAAATTCTAAGCATTTAGAAGCAGGGTCCTGGCTCAGCCTGGGGATGTCAAAATGTTGGGTGCTGGCAGAAAATCCTTTACTCGGGTGCCGCTGGAGGAAGGTCTGACTCGGCAGTGGTCGGGAGCGCCCAGCGGGCCATGCCCCTCGCTCGGGGCCGCGTGTCCCCCGTTTGTCCCCCGGGGCGCGGGCGGCGCGGTCCCCGCCGTCGGGGCCGGCTCCCGCCGCGGCCGGACTCGCACCGGCAGAGGGAGCTCCGGCCGCGTCCTCCGGGCAGGGGGGACGGGGGAGACCGGCTGCTCCCACGGTTGGGGGGTGACGGGTCCCCCTCCCCTCCTCGGGGCCGGGCCCCCCGAGAGCTGCCGGCCGGGCTCGTGTGACCGGCTCGGGACGGGGTGACCGCTCTCGAGCAGCCGGGGACTTGGGGGGTGGGCACTGGGCAGTGACCCACATGCACCACCGAGCCCCGCAGCACGGTCTCCGCTCTCAGGCGGTGGGGGACGGGGCAGGGGGCAACACCTGGGGACCCGCAGCGGGGCGATGATCTCGTGCAAGGCTCAGGCAGCGCTCGGGAGG
>VXBT01004369.1:138294-148668 GCA_013400235.1 Oriolus oriolus
GGAGGATGGACGAAGATGGACCGCGAGCGGCCGAGGAGGATCCGGAGCCGGGCAGAGCCAAGACTTTCATCCGCCTTAATGACCTGTCCGGGGCCGGGGGCCACCCGGGGCCGGGGGACAGGGAGGCGGGCAGCGGCGACTCGGAGGCGGAGGCGCTGCCCTACCCGGCGCTGGCCCCCGTCGTCTTCTTCTACCTGAGCCAGGAGAGCCGGCCACGGAGCTGGTGCCTCCGGCTGGTCTGTAACCCGTATCCTTTGCAGGTGTTCGGCGGCGAGGTAAGCCCCACTGGGCCCCCACGCCCCCGGAGCGGCCGGCAGGGCGGGGGACACCTCCCGTTTGGAGCCCGGCGGGCGATGGGGAAGGAGCCGGGGTTTGGGAGGACCCGTCACCCGCCGTCCCCGGGGTAGCGGGGGGCACCCCGCGATGCTCGCCCCCCTCCCCGGTGCTCGCCCGGGAAGTTTTCCGGGCTGTTGCAGGGGCTCGGCGGTCCCTGTCAGGGTGCGGGGCTCCCCTCCTGCGGGGCTCTCCTCCCCCGGCCGCCCCGCCGCGATGCCGCGGCTCCCGCGGGCTTCAGCGCTCCGTTCCGCGGGGACTCCGAGCGGGAGCTGCTGGGGACCGTCCTTCCCCGGGGATCGGCTGTCTCCGGTCCCGCTCCCCAGACACACCGAGGCATCCTAACCCCGGTCTCTTGCTTTGCGGACCGGTTCTTCATCCCTGACCCCATTTCTTGCCCATTTTAGGCTCCCTGATCCCTTTCCCGAGGGTTTGCGAGGGGGTTGCAGTCTGGAGGGAGGCGGAGGTTTTCGGGGGTTGGGTTGCTGCCCAGCTCCAGGGTCCCTAAATAATTCAGGGTGCTCGAGACCAGTCGAAGGGCCCATTCTGTGCAGTCCCCCGGGGGATGCCCCTTGCTTGGAGAGGTCGGGGCAGGTTGGGGGTCACGGTCCCCTGGCTGTGCTTTGGCCAAGGGCAGCTGTTTGTCAGATCCTGGGGTGATCCACGACCCCCCAAAGGTTTCTGATCTCCTTCCAAGCTCCCTATCTGCTCTGGCACAGGCCGAGCCGCTTTAGTCAAGTTTAAGCCTTCAAAAGGGAGGGGGGAAAAAAAAAAAAAAGAAAGAGAGGAGACAATAGAAAAATTTCTTCTTTCCACAGTCTTGGTGTCTTTAAAGCTTCCCTTTGGAGTTGGGTTGCAACCAGCACACGGCTTGTAGCATTCCGAGTATTTTACCATCTCCAAACTCCAGTTCCATTTTATTATTTGCAGAAACAAAACCCCGAAATGAAATTAAGTGAAGCGATGTGGCTTCCAGCAGGGGCTGGTGCAGGAGAGGCAGACGCTTCCCGGGAAGTTCCCGTGTCCGTGCTGCGCTGCCGGCGCAAGAGGCAGGCGAGTAGGTCTGGGCAGCAGCCCCACATCTGGAGGGGGAGAGGCTGTGCAGCAGCAGGGAGGACATGTTACATGGTACAGAGGACCAGAATACCCTGTGCAAGTCGTCCTCCTGGTGTGCGGGAGCTGTTAGGAATTACATCCCAGCTGAGGCTGGTGTGCTTGGGAAGGGCTGTGAGGGTCTGCTGGAGTTGTGAATATTGTTCTACTCCAGCTTCAGCAATGATTTCTCTGATAAACAGGCTGCCTGCTCTCCTAAAATGTCCCCCAGGAGGGAAAAATCCAAGATTTCTCTTCCCAATAGTGAATACCCTCAGCAGCTTCTCCCCAGATCTCTTTCAGACCAGCTAAGCAGTTCAAAGCTGCCTTTATTTAAACATCTTAGGAAATCTCGCAACTTTGTGAAGCCTTCTGTTTTGGAAAGAAATATTAATGACAGGCTGCAAGTCAGTGTGTTCTCATTGCCTACTATGACTAATATTATTTATGATTGCTGGTTTAAATATGTTTCCAAGTCTCTCTGTTCTTTTTTTTTTTTTCCCCCTAAATTTTTAATCTTTGAAATGATGTTTTGAATCTGGTGTTAACACCTGCATGATTTTAGTGTTTTCGGTAAAATCCCCCACCCCAGTAGCGGCTTGAAATGTGTTTTCTCCTCTGTGGCTGCAAAAACAAGCTGATTAACTTTTGTCCTTGGAAAATTAGTGGTATTGTGGGCACCTGCAAACATCACTGTGAGCCGGGGATGAGCACTAAGTGCAGTCCCGCTAGCTGGGATTTTTCTTGTCGCCAATTTTTCACTTGTTACTGACAGAGAAAGGCTCTTGCCGGGAGTCCTGGGGCCACAGGGGCGATGCTGTGGGTCTTTGAGTCGTGTGGCTGCATGCAGCTGTTTGTTTTCAGGGTCACTGACCCAGAATTGGGGGAGTTCATTTAAAAACAACACAAAAATCCAGTTCAGCCTACTAGATGAGAGGAAGGCAGTACTTTGGTACCTGCACTGTGTCCCATCACTTGCTGAGCTGCCCAGCCGAGCATTGCCTTGCTCGTCCCTTTTCCTCTCTGCCACTCCAGTGCTGGAGCTGAGCCTGCTCTTGTTTATATTTATTACTTTTATTTTTTTTTCTTTAATGTGGTGGCCCTTCTCAGGCTGTAATCTTCTAGGAATCATGCCCCGGTGTTAAAACCATGTAATCACGTTGCTGGAAAGTCTTTGTTGCCACCAGCTGCCCTGCAGAGGGGTGACAGTGCTTCGGCTGAGGCGGTTGCTGAATCCTGCCCCAGCTCCAGGGGGTTTGGAGTTTTCACTGCCTTCTGCCACTCTCTCAAGGTGGATTTTACCTTTCTGCATCTGCTGCTGCAGGAACTGGATGGGAGGGCTCTGGTTTGAGCTGTGCTTGTGGGGATGCAGAGCTTGGGGCTTTTCCAGGCACGGTTGTGGTGCTCTAATCTGACTGATAAAATTTACTGTTGATGGGGCATCGGGAGGAAGTGCAGGACCCACTCTTGCCCAGGAAGGACAGTTTGTACCCCCGAGGTACAGCTGGAAATCCTGGGATCCTGCTCTATATCCCTGTCCAGGCAGATTGTGTGGCTGTGGTACCTGAGGCTGCGTTAGGGGAGGGTGATGGTTGAGGTGCTGAGTATCCAGTAGGGATGCAAAGTCCTGTCCAGGTGGTTTGTGGGGATTTTCTGCCGTGTTTCTGTCCAGAGCATCCTCTGCCTGAGCCAGGGATCTTTTTCTCTCGCTGTCTGGAGCAGAGATGTGGGGTACTGTGTTGCTCTCCTGCTCCTCCTCTCCCTTATGGCTAGAAAGAGGTCATGAAGCTTGTCCTGATCCAGAAATTTTCTAGAGCCTGAAACCTTGGGATTTTTAACTCTAAACATGTACCAGATGGCCAACCTGTCCTCCCCCTCCACCCCACTGAGGTTTTTGAGTGAAAACCTCCCTGAGAGCCACAAGGACCTGGGGGGATGAGCCTGGCTGACAGCCTGCATATTCCTGGTGGCTTCAGGGTGGAAGGTTCTTCCCTGGGTGAGAACTGCCTGGGTCAAGAGGGAAGAAAGAGCAGGGACAAGTTTAGTGGTCACAGCGCTGGACCCACAGGCCCAGAGATGGGAAAGGCTGTGGCACACGCAGGGTGTCCTGGTGTGCGTGCTGGCGAGGCCGTGAGAGGAGAAGCAGGAGTCTCTGAGGGGGAGAAAAGAGGAGGCAAGCTGGTTACTTGACTTTCACTTGTAAAATAAAAGCACCATGAAGGCTGGGAGGATGAAAGGCTGCATCAGGGTCTGTGCCAGGCTGCTCCTCTGATCAGAGACAAGAAACGAGGCTATTTCTTGAGAGTTGTGGAGTGATTGAAGAGCGGGGATGGAGAAAGTGGGGAGGATGCTACCGCTTGGCATTAAGAGCTCTGAATAGAGAAATAACAGTGCAGCTGAAAGGGCCTGTGATATCTATTGTAGTACTGAAAACTGCCTCGTCCCCCGCGCCTGCCTGCCTGCCTGCAGAGCGCTGCTGCCTGGAGAGCGGCACGCGGCAACGGGGCACTGCAAAAACCTGCTGGAAGGTGCCATTCCTGGGGAGACATCCCCAAATCGGCTGAAATCCCATTTTTTTCCCTCCTGGTTTGGAGGGCGAAGGGCAGCTCTGCAAATTCCCTCGCTGGGAAGGGGAGGTTTGGGTGGCACCAGGAGGAGCGCTCCCACCCCTCTGGGCTGCTCTGCGGCACGGTGCCTGGGGTTTGGGGTTTGGGTACGGCTTTGGCAAAGAAACGTGTCATGATCGGGTCACAGAACCAGCCCTGCCTTCTGTCTGCAGTAAAACAGAGAGGATTCTTGCAGCAGCCGCCTCACATGGCACCGCTCGCTCCCCAGCAGGGAGAGGTGGGTGACCAAAGCTGGGTCCTGGGGAGGTGCTGAGTGCCCCCAACTCCTGCTGGAAGTTGCAGATGCCCAGACACCTCCAGGAATTGGCCTGGGGCCCCCGTGGTGTCACGCTGAGGTGTAGCTGAGATCTGTTCCAGGCTGGCTCATGGGATGGCTGGAGCTGCTGTGCCCGAGCTCGGTGCTTCGTGGCCAGCAGCACTGGCCCCTCCGAGGGCACAGCCGGCCCCTGCCGAGCTCACCCTGTGCCCTGCTCTGTGTTGGAGCCACTCTGTGCTGGTCTGGCTGGATCCAGCTCCTCAGGAGGGCCATGTCCGTGTGTCTGACTGCACCAGAGCCAGGACCCACCTGCCTGCTGGGGGTGAGACCTGAGGCTGCTGAGCTGTGCTGTGGTTTGGGTTCCCCAGCCCCAGCCGTGCCCCCCAGCACCTCTTCTCGTGGGAATGCCTGTGGTGAGGGCAGTGGGCAAGTGGAACTCCTGTCACCCTGTGGGCGATTGGGGTCCTCACCCCCTCCTCAGCCATGCCAGCTCATGGGGAGAGCCAGGCACTGCTTGTGCTGCTCTTTGAAGAGTTCAATGTGGTGCAGGGTTAAAAATATAATATTTTTTTTTGTAACCAAAGGGGTGTATTTTTTGGGGCGAGTGCATGTGGTGTCCTTTACACTTCTATACATTTGTTCCAGCCTCACTTCTGCGTTTAACAAAGCAAAACGCTTTGATTTGACAGGTCAGACCTGAAATGGATCTTGTTTTCATTTAAAAACCCCACAAAGGAGCCAGAATCCATTTGCTTCCCCTGTGTCTGATCCATCCCAGGGCACCTGAGCTCGTTCCTCTCCCGTGACCCAGTTCGCTGGCTGGTGCCTCCCGCCCCTCCCTGGACAGATGGGATTTCTCCTGCTGTGGCTGAGCCTCTGCTGTCTCTGTGCCCCCTCCGTGGCTCCTGGGGAGAAATGAAACATGCCTTGTGTGGCTGATGCCCGGCCGAGGGGGCTCCCATAGCCCCTTGGCCCTCCTGCCTGGGACTGAGCATCCTGCTGCTCCCAGGGCGGGTGCTGGCGCATCCCTGGGCTCACTCCAGCTCCTGCGTGACGATCTCACGGAGAAACGGGAGTCATCACCTCTTAGCAAGGGCAGCACAGGGGTGCTGTGGTTATTTCCCTCCTCCCAGGAGACAAATAACTGCAAATCCTCTTCCCTGCTGTTCACAAACCCTTTGGGAGCTCAGCGGGAGCAGCAGGCGGTGTTCGCTTCCCAGAGCTGGGCGCAGTGGCCAGCATTCCTCTCATCCCTGCCTCCCTGGAAGAGCCAGGAGCAGCTCGATCCTGATCTAGGTGACACCTCATCTCACCAGGGATCTCTGGACCCATCCATGGCCCAGCCGTGCCGGCAGCCAGGCGCTTCCTTTGCTCCCTGCGTGCGTATGTGTTTTTTAAAGGAGATTCTTGTGCGAGTTCCCTCTTCCAGGCTGTTGTGTCACATCTGGAAGTTTGTGTAGGAGTTTATCCAAGCGCTGGAGTACAGCGCAGCTTTTTCTCATTTAAAAATCATAGGCTGGCATTTTGAAGCGGGCTGGGGTGGAGGGGAGGGAAGGGGAGAGGGAAGCTGTCTGCCAAAAAGCAAACTGGAGCAGAGGAATCGTAATGACTTCCAGAAGTTTTCTTTCTTTCTTCGTTTTCTGCTTTCCCTCCCTCTCTCGCGGCTCGCAGACAAAAGGCTCGGCCCCATGCAGTTCGTGGTTATGTCATCCTGGCGCGGGGAGCCCCGGCCGGGAGGGGTGGCCCCGTCCTGCCTGGGGACCCCGCGCCACTCGGGGACGGCTCCGCTTGGGCTCCTTGCAGGAAATCCGGAGCACGGGCTCCCGTGCGGGGTGGGGGGCTCTGGAGACTCGCTTGGTATCAGTTCACAGAATATTCCGAGCTGGAACGTACACACGGGGATCATCGAGTCCAGCTCGGAACTGAACGGCCCGGACGGGGCTGCGTTTCATGTGGGGCCAGGAGCCGGGGCAGGGCGGCTGGGAGGGGATGCCAGGGCAGGAGGGGCAGACGGGCGGGTGGTGATGCGGGATGGGGCTGGACCCCCCCAGCCGCCGCTCATCCACGGCACTGACGGGTCTCCCGTCGCACTCCCTGCTCTCGACTTGATCGGCTTTGGTGTTCTCTGCCCTGTTCAGTCGTGCGGGGTGTCGGAGCCAGTCTGGAAATGCCCGGGATTTTATGATGCACAGAAAATTTCTGCCTTCTTCTCTCCCTGCACCCCCTGCAGAAGCTTTGGCATCGCGCTGAAAAATGCTGCTTTCTCATTTTTATTTTAAACTCTCCTTCACTTTGTTTTTTTCCCCATTCTGAAAAGACCAAGTTTTGGATTACCCCAAGTTCCCTGCCCGGGTTTCTCTCAACTCTCCTATTTTTTTTTCTACTGTTTTGCTGGAAGGGAGCAAAACCTTTGGCCAAAATGAACCTCCCTGATGGCTTTTTCACTTGGATCGTGAAATCATTTTCCCTTGGCAGAGGACCCATGGGGAGCCTTTGCCCCCAGCAGCTTTGCTGGCTGGGAGGAGGGTCTGAGGGAACTGGGGAAGGAGCATCCGGAGTCAGGTTGGGAGGGCTTTGAAGCCTCACTGTGGTTTGGAGGGGGTTGAATTTCCTAGTTAATTAGGAGGCCTAAGTGTTTCTGGGTTTGTTACGAGGCCAGATCGTGGCTTTCCCTTCCCCGGAGCCTTGGCTCTCTGCTGAGCAACCTAGATGTGAAATGTTCCCTTTGGATGGCGATGCACGCAGAGGTTTCCCCCAACCTGGGTTCATTTGGCTTTGGATTTCTCCAGCCTTGGCCTCTCACCCAGGAATCTGGCCTGGTGCTAAGAAATAAAACAAAAAAAAAAATAAAAAAAGGGGAGGAAATTCTCCTGGTTTTATATAACAGAGTGAGTAACGACTGGTCGTGCTTTGGGATGCTCTCACATCTGCTTCCTACCAAAGCCCCAGCAAAGCAGCTTTGAGCAGATGGAAAAACCACATTTTTCAGCCTGAATATTTGCTGAGAGAAGCTTTGAGGCTTGCTCTCCGTGCTGGCTGCCGTGGTGCTGGTTACTGCCTTACGGGAAAGGGGCTGTTGGGGTGCCAGGAGCAGCGTCCCGCGCCCGAGGTGCGGCACGGCCGGGCAGGCCCTGGCGGGAGCTGCGGCCGCGCACACGCGCGTGGGACCGGGATGCGCCCGTGACTCAGCCCCCAGAAGTTCACCGGTTTAGTCACAAGTGGATGGAAATTGTCTATTGGTTTGGCTCCCGTGCCCGAAATGTTGTTTTGGTTGGGATTTTTAGCGTGTTCCCTAAGCGCAAGAGACTGGCGGCTGTTTGGTGTTGGGGTTTTTTTTGTCACCCGTGTCATCCCGGTTTTCTCTCTCTCTCTCTCTCTCTCTCTCTGCCGGGATGCAAAATCCAAGGGCGAGGGCAGGAGAGGGCTGAAAATGGGAACAAAATGCTAAAGCAGGTGATGACTGAGAGCTGGGAGCCTGGCACAGACGAGCTTATAAAGAAAAGGGGATTTATTTACTGTAATCCAGGCGCTAGCCCCACACTTACAGGGTTCCTGGTGCAAAGCATCCTTATATTTATCTCTCGTTTGGTTCTCTTCCAAGAGGTTTTCCCCAGTGAAAACTGAACCAGCTTCGAGGTGCTCCCTAAGCCTGGGGGCTGAAGGCAAACCCACAGCCAGCAGCAGCAGAGCTGGGCAAGGGGATTCACAGGGATTCACCCACCTTGGCAGCCCAACCACCCCTGGGGGGGTTTATGCCTCCAGGATTTCCTGTGATTCATAACTTAATCAGGTCAGGTTTCTCACTCCCTCCTCCTGTGTTATTGACGCCTCTGCACTCCCTCCCGAGATGCTGGTGGCCACAGCAGCCCAAGGCAGAGCCCTCCCCTGCCCAGATGGCGAACAGGGCTTGTTAATGATTTGTTAATTCAATTAGAAAGTGCTCGTTAACCCATGGCGAGGCTGAAGCTGCCTTCTGGAGGGCAGGGCTCACCCCCATGCCTGCGACTCCTGCTGCCAAAACATTTATTTGGTGTTAAGCTGCCAGCCACGCTATGCAAATAGAGATGTTAATCATGAATAAGGTTCATTTTTAACTCCGGGTTGAGACTAGACTTGGGAAGAACCCTGCTCCGGGGAGGGGAGAAGGTGGTGGGAGCTCTGCTGTGGGTGGGTGTGCAACTCCCAGGGCCAGGTTGGCTGGATCCTGTGGAAGGGAACGAATGTCTCTGCTCCTGCTTGGCCCCAGGGTCTGTAGGAATAAAATGTTCCTTCTGCTGCGGGTGAATGAGGCTCCTAAGTGCATTTGATGGGCTGCTCTTGAACCAGCCTCCTCCGCATCGGTGCTAGCTGCTAATAACACGGATGCCAGGTCTGGCCTGGTGGTCCCCGCGCCTGTGCTGGATGCAAAATGTCTTTAATTTGGGAACCATCGTGTCTATATAGCCTGGCTATAGCAATTCTAGCTTAATGGGAGAAAACAAACTCCAGTAAGAATGATAAATAATGGAGCCCTCTGATGCTCTATTGAATTAATGCTTATCCTGGCAGATAGGGAGGAAAGGAATTAAATTAATATCTGACTTGTAACTGCTACTGTATGTGGTTATTGACTTATCTTGCTTTGGAGGGCCATAAATATGTCTCGGGATATACCCCTGAGACCATAATCTGCTCAGGGTCACGGTGCAGGTCTGTCTCTGATGTTCCTTCAGAGATTCATCCTGACTTCTAGGGTCAAAAATCCAAATTCCTCTGACAAAGGACCCAGCCACGTGCAGAGGGGAATGTGTTTGCACTATATGGCAAGCATGCAGCATAAATCTCGAAGGTCTCTGCCTCGTATAAATTGCTTTATTGTTTGTGATCCATGGCTAGCTCAGCACTGGAGGGTGTGGAGCCTGATTTGACTCAGAGGAGAGGTGCAGGTGAAGCTTCTTGGCTCTGGAATTGGGATGGATCACAGCTGGAGCCTCATACTCTTATCCACTGCCTTTCTCCCTGTGCCTGGGATTTTGTGCCCCTTAGGCAGCTGCTTGGGGGTTAAGGACAGCTTGGGGAGATAAGATGGGCCCCTCAGCCTGTCCCTCAGTAGCCCTGGCCCAGGGCTTTGGGGAGAGGAGTGAGATCTTCCCTTTCAGCCCTCAGTGCAGTGTGGATGCTCCTGCTGATGACCCAGTGGATGTGAGCTGACCCTGGGCACCCCAAACCGCACTGGCCCTGGGGGTGGCACAGGGCATTTCCCAGCTCAGTGTGCTTGTACCCACCCATGTGTGCTGCATCCAGGGTCAGCAGCTCGGGGAACTGATGGGTGCTAACAGCAAGGGCCGAGCTGACCTGTCGTGGTCCCCTGCTGAGGCTGAGCTGTGGCAGGATGTCCTTCCTCTAGCTGAGGAGGATGTTCCTAACTCTCAGGCTCTGTTTTCTATAGGGGATAAGTGGCTGCCTGCCTGACTCCCCTTTCAGCAGTGTGTGTTCACCCCATCCTCTGGCACAGCCAGTGCTAGTGCTGCAGTCTCCAGGCCACGAATGATGCTCTGAGCCCCCAGCCTCCTCTTCCTCTCACCCATTGCTTCAGGCCCTGCTGCCTGCACGAGGCATTGCTGTGGTGAGGGTATTTTTTAGGATGCTTCTGTTTTATCCTCCCATCCTGTCCCTTAGGATGGCGCCCATCCTGCCCCACAGCAGCCCCCTCCAGACACCAACACGCTGTTCCCATGGGAGCAATTTCCCCTGCTGTGGGCAAATCACAGCCCCTCCCTCAGAAACTGCTCATGGCAGCAGCACAGGGGAATCCTGTCTTTTTCCAGGAAAAGAAGAGCAGAGGAGCCCAAGGCCAGCACGGGGTACCCGCAGCGAGGGTGGAGACACTTTTGCCTTCATCTCAGTAAATGGGCTCTGGCTCCTCCAGCAGCGGATGTTCACATCTCAGCTGGGTTCTGGGCTTGGCTTTGTGCTGGGTTTTGTTTTCTCTTTTCTCGTAGCCCCATGAAGCCAGGCTGGCTCAGCTCTGGGAGCTCAGAGGGTTGAGCAAGTGGGGGTCGAGCTGCAAATCTTGTGGTGAATTGG
>VXBT01004369.1:148687-162815 GCA_013400235.1 Oriolus oriolus
TGGATTTTGCATGGGGGGCAGGCTGGAGGTTGGGGGGGTGGTGGTGTGTGCACTGAATCTATTCAAGGAGTTGTGATCTCTGCATTTCATTTTGCAGTTCAGCTGGAAAGATCTCGTTTCCAAATACACCCACACACAGGCACAGCAAGAGAGGAGAGTGCAGGGGAGGGAGGGAGCTGCTCAAGGGGGATGGGGCAGCTTGGGGAGGGCTGAGGGCCACGGCATGGGCACTGGGAGCCTTGGGAAATCTGACTGGGAGTGGTCCATAGCCTTTATCCGAGTGCAGGAGATGCCTCTGCCCTGTATCTCAAGGCCATGCAGGTGCTGCTTTAGCCCAGAGCAAAGAGGGGCTGAGAGGAGCAAAGGTCCCTGAGCAGAGCCATTGCCCTGAGCCTGGCAGTGGCCCTCAGAGCATCTCCAGGATTTTAGGGGACTCCAGGGCAGTTTTAGAATTGCACACAGTGTGTGTGTGTGTACATACACAGGTCCCCACTACGGGCTGAGCAGCACCCAGGACATGGCTGCACCATGGTGAGACTTGCTTTTGCAGTGGAAGAAGAGCAAAGGCACAGAAAGAAGTCACGAAACTCCTCTCCCAGTGACCTTCAAGCCAAAATCACCTTGTTTCTAAAGATGAGCCAGTGCTGGAGTGATTCCTTTAGTCTGTAACTCCCCATCCACACCGTCTCCCTCCAGGGCCTTCCTTGCCAGCCAGGTCCTGACTCCAGCTCTTGGGTTCTGGGGGAGCTGGTGGTAGGGTGGATGCATCCTGCATCTCCCAGGCCTGTCAGGGATGGGGTTAGTGGAAAGCAAATGAACCTTCATCCTGGTGGGCATCTAAACGTGCAGCAGAGGTTGAAAGTGAGGAGCTGAGCAGATGGGGACTTGGTGGTGGGAGAAGGTTTTGGAGAGACACCTCAGTCTGCCTGAGCTGGGAGCTGACAGTAACCTTGCCTCTACATCAGCATGGCAGGGCAATGTGGGGGCAGTTACCTGAGCCCCCAAATCTGGGTCCTTCCCTGGCTTCAGGGCTTTGGAGCAGCTTGGGGCGCTGGGGTGTTGCCACAGGTACCTGCACTTCCACCCAGCCTCCCCCTGGGCCCCTTGGGTGGATGCTGGTGGCCTGTCTGGAGCTCAGCCCCCGCACGCCGAGTCCTCCCGCCACCCCTTCAGGTCAGTGCGTGATTTTTTCCATCGCTCTGAAGCGGCTGAGCTCATGCAACAATATTCCCTGGGCCAACACCGCTGCTTTTTGAAGTTCCTTGTTTTGGTATTCCTCAGGCTCTGTATCCTCAGGCATGAAACACAACACCCCTTGGCGCTGGAGGCGCTTCCCCGACGCCGTGGCTTTGGTCATCCCCAGCATCCTGCTGCCAGGTGAAACCACTGCCCCATCCCTGAGCTGCTGGTGGATGCCACCACCTCCCAAACTCACCACAAGGCTTAAAAGGTGGTAAAATAGGATCCTTTGGCCACCTTGGCATGCCGCAGCATGCCGCCAGTGGAAAGGCAGCCACGGCTCGGGGCCGTGTTTGTCTTAGCCAGTGGCCACGACTGGAGCCGGGGCTCTGCCAAGCAGTGAAAATGCCAGAGCAGTGAGTTTATCCCGTGGTGTTTGATTTGTGGTCACGGTGGAAGCCGGGTTGGGAGTGACAGCGGAGGATGCAGCAGAAAAGAGCAGTTTCGAGACAGTCGCGCAAACATCTCGTGGTGCTAAAAGTCGGGGTTTTCTCCTTTGTTTTTCCTCCCCCGCTGCTGGCCGTGCTGGCGGCGAGGTGAAGTTTATGGGAGAAATAGCGCGGTTCTGGGAAATATTTTGCCTTGCTTGTATTGTTGAATTTTATTTTCTTTTTCTGGCAGCGGATGAAGGAAACGGGAACATAAACAGCTTGGCCGGTGGGGTATTGGTCCAGAACCAGCCTGGGCAGCGAGAGGCTGCTTTGCTGGGGACAGAAAATACTCGAAAGCGGACGGGGTTTTCATTGTTTTCATTCCTCTCCCTTTCTGTCCCCGTGCTCAGCTGGCTCTCAGGATGCTGTTAAACGAGGGGTGAACACATCCTGCTGTTAAGGCAAGGATGTGCGTTGATGCTCCTGGCCTCCCGTGTGTTCTCACTGATTAAAATCTTAAATTCTTCCATTTTTTACAAGATTTTGGGTTCCTGTGCTGAGCTGGAGAGTCTCTATGGCAACAGCTACAGGCAACTTTTATCCGTATCCCTTTTTGGGTTTTTTTGGCAGAGGGGGGGGAAGAGGATGAGTGCATGGTGCTAGAGCATCAATAACTATTTGAATACCCCAAATATTTGGGGTGGTGAGTGCTGGGAGAGAAATGGAATTGAAATACAGAATTGCTTCTTGCCCATGAAGCCGAGGGCCTGGGTCCTGGCTGGACCCCTCTCCCCCCTGCTCATTATGGCATTTTTGGACTGTGGAGTGTGCGGAGTCTCATCCATCCCCACATCCATCCCACCCCAAGGCCAGGGGTTTCCCACCTGGGTCTCTCATTTCTGGAGGAGTTTAGAGCCATTCTTGGAGTGTGATTGCAGCAGCATTTCAAGACACAATTAAAACCTGAGCCTTTTAGGAAAAGTTGCAGCATGTAATAGAAAGGAAACCAGCTGGGCTAGATTGAAGCATAATAGGTTTTGGGAGTAATTTTTAGAATCCTATACTGTAGGTCTTTCTTGAAAGATACTATACAATTTAATAACATGTTATATTCCTATATGTTATATTTAAATCATCCTATAGTATTGTGTAGGAGGAATCTAATTTTCCACTACAGGGTAATATACCTTTCTGTAGGTTTTTGGTTGTGGGGTTTTTTATTTTGGTCCACTGGAGTTAAATGAAAAATTATATCCTTCCTAGAAAATCTAACAGAACGATGAGAAAATAATACCCTTAATTTATTTAATAGAGTACGTGAGTATAGGGGTTTATGTAGCTGCATAAAAACCCATTTAGGTCCTGTTGGGGAGGTGATTTGAGGTAGGATGGAGATGGGTTCAGATGCTGTCCTGGCCAAACAGTGTGGGGGCACTGAAATGGGGCCTGGGGCTGTGTAAAGGGGAAAAAATGAAAAATAAATAAAAGCCAGGACTTCCTTGCATCTGTATTTCTGCTCCTGGGATGCAGTTAGAGAGATGATGGAGCGGTGGGTGCAGGGCTGTGGCATGAACTGCTGCAGTGGGGTGAGGCTGGGGGCTGGATCTTGTGCCAGGGGCTGGAGGAAGGAGCAAGGAGCTCTCCACGCTGGGAGAGATGGGCTTTGGCAGTAGCTGGCAGGGGCTGTGCCGCTCTGCGTGGCTGAGGGAGGCAGGAGGAGGGTCCATGGCCAGGCAGACGATGCCCTTGCCTCTATTTTGCAGCACTGCCTTGTCTGTAAGGGCTGAGTTCTGTGGTGGCTTTGCCTGGTCACACACGGGTTTGGCCATCCCAAATCCACCATACAGAGCGGGGCAAAGGTTCTCTGCGCTGTGCTGGTGGGGAGGTGTGCCAGGGTTCAGCGGGCAGGTGGCAGCCAGGCCCCTCTCTGTGCTCACCTTGCTTTGTGGGGTCTGTGTCGGCTGTAACCCCACCAGTAAAAGCCCCTGGATGGGATGCTCTGCTCAGGTCTGGAGAAGGCACCCCACAGGCTGAGGCACGTGTGGTTCTCCATGGGAAAACGCAGGACTGGGCTCCCTGTCCCGCTCAGCTCGGAGCCGCCCATCCCTGTGGTGCCAGGGACCTGCATGGCTGGGTCCCCGCCGGGATCCCAGGGAGCTGGTGCCACCCCAGAGAGACACAAGGGGAGAGTGGTGGCCTCGGTCCTTCCAGGTCCCCAGAGGACAAGCGCCTTTTAATAGCCATGGCAACTAATAAGCCCTGCGTGGTGACAGCCCTGCTGTCTCCATGGAAACGGGCCGAGTATCACATAGCAACGTGTGCCTCACGTACCCATGGAAACGGCCCGGTAGCTTTTTAGCATCCTCTGTTAGATCTCCACTCTGGGAGGTGGTGGTGGGGTTTATCCCGAGGTGAACCCACCGCTTTGGGGGGGGGGGGGCTGGGGGGAAACTGGGGAGGGGTCTCAAGGGCTGCAGGAAACCGGGGGCTTTATGGGAATCAGGCATGTGGGAATCAGGCATGTCAGGTGTCACGGGGGCAGCCCAGTGGGGTGTTCCCAGGCTGAGGAAGATGTGGAACTTGCTATCCAGTTTTTGTCTTCCTCGTGACAGCAGCAGGACTTGGAGGGGGGGGCAAAATAATTTGAATTTGAATCTGATGGGCTTTGGGTTACTGAAGGAGAAGAAATGTAAAAGATGCTGAGGGCTGGAGGGCTGGAAACCACCTCACCACAGGCAGAACAGTGCCACAGTAGGATACTCACAGGTGGGTTTTCTTTGTGGTTTCTGGAGTCACCTCATCCTCAAGCTGGGGTTTTCCAAGCCACTAAAATGCGGTGTAGAGGCTGGGAGTGCCCCTCCTCAGTGGGCAGCACTCAGAAAGGGGGAGGCAGCAGGACATACGCCGTCTCTCCACTCAGCCTCTGCTATTTCTTGTTCAGCAGCTCATTAACCAGCCTGAGCCGTTACAGGTTAATTAGGATTTGTAGCTGGCGAGTGTGAGGGGTTTGCTGGGGTCACACCATGCTGAGGTTCGTGTAAAACAGTGTGGATGTCAAGTTGCCGACATGTGCTGGGTGCAGCAATCGCTCTGAACCGCTGCAGCAAACGCAGCCTTCCCCGAATTTACCCACTAAGAGGCTGAAAATTTTAGGAATTCATTTATTTGGAGCTGTTGAAGCGTTTCTTGCAAATGCGTTTCTCCCCCTCTTGTCACAATGTGTTTTTAATGGGAAGCCTGCACGGACACTTAGGAGTATCCCTGGTTTCTGTAAACATCCATGTGAATAAATGTGATGGCTTTGGGAAGGTTTACAGGTTTGGTGTTTTAAAGGCTGTGAGCTGAGCTGGTTAATTTTTTTTTTTTTTTTTTTTGGTGAACTTTCAGACCAACCTTTTGTCTCTTATTGCTTTTATTCTCACAGCTTTTGCTTGGTCTGTGGTGGGCTGGGAGACACATTTAGGTGACAACTTCAGCAGTGTCCAAATCCCACTGGTTTTTTGGGTGATGGGAGCTCTGACTTTGCCCACGTGCTTTTTGAGCGGGACTGGGGAGCTTGAAAACTTCTGGAGTTTTCCCTGTGGTTTGTGTGTTATGGGAAGATAAATGTGAGTCAAGAGCAGGTGCTGTGGGGGAGGTGTTTTCTGTGGGAAAGTTTGGGGTTATGGGTCCATCCTGGTCATACATGATACTGGTGCCACAATGGATGAACGTTAAAACTGGAAAATCTGTGCTGAAGCTCTTCTGGCTCCTGGGGCTGGCAGCAAAGAGACACCTCTGAGGTTGTGCTGTGCCCTGATTGATGACCTCAGGCCTCCCTTCAACCAGCAGAAAGCGGGTTAAATAAACAAATAAATAGCAAACAGCAATAAAATTCCCAACTATCGAGCTTCTTACCCCAACAAGTGTTTGCTTCTGGGATGGGAGTTGGCCCTGGGGTCAGCAGGTACTCCCATGCCAGCACTGGGCAGGAGTTGCCCCCTCTGGCTCCCCGGTGCTGGAATGGGCTCATCCCAGGAGGCTCAGTGATAACGGCATCAGCGCTGGCCTCGGAGGAAGGCTGCAGCCCGCTCGACGAGGTTTAATTAAATCTGAAATCCCGGCTGTTTTCTCCTGGGCTTTGGCTTGGGATGCCACGGGTAGGGAATCAGTGGAAGGAAATAAAGAGAATTAGAGCAACTTCAAGGGCTGTCGTGCTCCCGGCGAGCGGGGGGCTGGAGGCTGGGTGGGCTGCGGTGACACAGAGCCGTGGTGCTCCTGTGGGATGCGCATGGATGGGATCACTCCCGGGGAAAGACTGAGCTGCCACTCCAGCTGAGTGCTGCCCAAATCAGGGATTTGTTCAAACCCAGAACTCAGAGTTGGCAGTGCCATCTCCGAATCCCCCTAAAAGACTGGGCAGCTCCAAGCTGGCAGCAAACATCCCCTGCAGGGGGTGTCTTTTCCCCCCATTTTTTAGGGACCTGCTTATTAAGGCTGTGAAGAGCCTGGCTTTAAATGAGATACAAATGTACAGTTAACACCACATCTCCCTAAGGCCAGTGTAGGTATTCTGGTATTTAAACTAGCAGAGACGAGGGGAAGGAGCCAGCAAAGGGGAAAAAAAAGAGGAAAAAAGGAAAAGTGGCTCTAATTGAGGTCGGTATTTGAACAGTGAAGACCAATTAATGCTCCTGAATCAATAGGTCTGCGTGACTGCACTAACACATCCCCGCCAAGGGCTGGTACAGGCTGAGAGCTGGCCTGGGGTGAGCTGCTGCTGTGGTGGAGGTTTCAGTGTTGGCAGAGACTTCACTGTTGACAGAGGTTTTGGTGTTGGCAGAGGTGTCGTTGTTGGCAGCCCTGAAGGATGCTGTGGGCTCAAGCTGGTGGTTGGCTGGCGAGGGCACCAGTGGGCAGCTCCTCTGCCTCCAGCCTTGCAGGAACCTGTGAAAATCCACTTTTCCCCCCAAAGCGTGGTCCCTTGCCCACTACACTTCTGTCACCAGCTCTTCAGGCTAGAGTAGATTAAACTGGGGGGTGGGGGGGAGGGAGAGTCCCAGCCAGGAAAGGTGGGGTGCAGCCAAGGTGCTAAGCAGTGCTTCCCCTCCGAGTCCCCATCAGGATGGACGGGAGCTGTGGATACCCCTCCCCTCACTTTTTGGCCAGCCGAGCCTTTCCGGGGCGGTGGCTTAGCAAACGTCCAGCATTCCCAGACTCACATTTTTATTCTCCTTTATTGCTGTTCCAAGAACACCCGTGCGTGCGTGGGGAGAGGAGATTATCACGTTAGCGTTAAATACCCTGAGGGAAGGTGGGGAGGGCGGCTTGTTTTTCCTGGTCTATCTCCCAAGGACAGCCGGGCCGAGCAGCAGCACGTGCTTGTGGAATGTGGCACCCATGGGTGCAGCCGTGCTGGGCAACACAGTGTGCAGGCAGCCAATGCCTTCCCGGGGAGTCTGCACTCCCAGCAGGCAGGAGAGCACAGCAGGGAGGAGGAAAAAAAATCCTTGCTGTTATTATTCCACGAATTTATACACTGAACTGATGCATATGGCAGATGAGATGATTTGCCTGCAGGCATACAGGAAAAGCGACGTGAGGCAGGATCTTTTTGGCAATCCTGCGTCTTAAACGTGAGATGAAATCTTCTGGGATGGGAAGGGGGTGGAGGAGCTGTGGTTTGGGTCCTCTTGGGTCACGCTGTCCCTGTACCATGGAGCCGGCTGAGGCTGCCCTAACAGTGCTGCTTTCTTCCCCATCCCTTCAGAGAAGGGGAGAAAGTCGCTGCTATTTCCACCGTCTCACTCCGTTTCCAGGTTAGGAATCCAGGACGCTCTCAGGTTTGCCGGAGGAAGGTGAGGGAAAGGCTGTAAAACCTGGCTGTGCTCAGGAGATTATTTATGGCCGGGTTCGGTGCCACGTTCGATGCTTTTCGCTGCCTCGTTCCCACCTCCCACGGCCCCTCGCTGCAGCTGGGCTGGAGGAGGGGGAAGGGGAAAACGCCGTTGGCAGCTCCCACGGGGTCTGATCCTGCCCTGCTTGGGCAGCGGGGGAGATGAGCGTGCCAGCTCTCTGCAGGGTGCTGGAACAGCGGCTCTCACCTGGCACCTCACCTGGCCTGGCTGCAGGAGCATAAGGGACAGGAGGTTGGTGCCAGTGTCCCCGTGCCAGCTCCCTGCAAGGTGACACAGATCCTGGGGACCCCCCCAGCCCCTCCCGCTGTCGCCGCCGAGGACGCGCGGGCGGACGGGATGAATGAGCGGTGCCTTCGGAGACGCTCGCAGCAGGTGCTAACGAGCGTGGCTTGAAATACCTCACCACCGTTAAATAGGTGGGGTTTACTTCGTGTATGAAAAGGTAGAAAAGAGCCTGTTCGCTGGCCGAGAGTGTCAGTGGGAGCTTCCTCCCCCTCCGCCTCCTCCCACCTCGCCACCTGCAGTGCCCTGTGGCCAGCGTGAGGCTGAGGATGCTGCAGGTTGCGGGGCCATCGGGTACCAGGGCGGGTGCAGGGTGCCTCCTGTAGCGCTCCGAGTGCAGCAGCACGGGCAGGCTGCGGTGCTGGAGGGGTGTCAGGGCTCGAGTGCCGGCGTAACTGTGCTCCAGCTGTGTCCCTGGGAGTCAGGCACAGCTCCTGGAAGTGCCCGTGGTCTCGGTGCTTCAGCCCCTGTTCCTCGGCTGTTACTTCCCTTCGTGCCGGTAGGGAGTCAGTGAAACGAGCGCCGACACAACGAGTTTAGAACGGGCACAAACGGCGGCTTCCTTTGCCTCCAGCCCCATCCTGAGCTGCAGATGAGAAGTGTGATTTATGTTTTCATGCTTTTCTAGCGATTTCTGGTGTGTTCCCACGACTCCAGCTGCCGGGACAGCCGGGGAAGCAGCTGGCTGGGCGAGCTGGCATCGCCGGGCACTCCTCGTTCCTCTTGGCTGGCCCACGCCTGCCCAAATAAAAGCTGGGGAGAACACGGAGCTCGCAGGCTGCTGCTGGAGGTGCGGAGGGTGCTTTAGCAAACTGGCATGTTCTAAAATTACCGAGGCTGGCTCCCTGCTGGGGAAACTGCTCGCAGGGTGCTGTGTGCCCCATTTCCTCAGCAGCTCCTCGCTGCTGGCGAGGCTGATGGCACAGCATCTTCCATGGATAGAGGGGCACCAGCGTTGGGTCGGGGCAGCTGGCGCTGGGCGGGCTGTGGAGACCCCCCGCACGCGTGTTTTTGGAGAGTAAATACTGTCATCTTGCATTATGTCCCCGCTCGCTGTCGCACGGGCGCTGCCTTGCACCCACCCTGCCGGCAACCTGAGCCCGGGCAGCCGCGGCCAAGAGCAGGCGCCGGCCAAACCCGAGCCGGAGCAGCTCCATTGATTAAGAAACTGTTGCGTAACCTTTAACGAGGCTCCTCTCCGCTTTGCAGCCACTTGCCTCTCTCCCGTCTAATTAAGCTGGCGCGCGATTCCCGCTGGGTTTGCTTTCCAAGGAGGGCTGCTGAGTGGATAACGGGGCGGGGGCTGCTGCTCACCACCTCGTCTGCCCCGGTTTTGGGTGGTTTTTCGACTCTGGGTCAGTGGTGGGGTTGGGGACAGGGACACCTGGGAATGCGCCCAAGGCATCATGAGCGTCGCTGGTGCCCTGGGTGCGGGCTGAGGCGGCTGCTGCTCCAGCACCTCCGGCCTGAGCTGCTGCTCACCCGCTGAAAATACGCAGAGGCGCTGCTGCCTGGAAGGAGGAAAAAGCTGAGATATTTTTCTTGGAGAGAGGAGGGAGCCGGGCCGGGAGGGCAGGGAGGCACCGCAGCGTGCCGGCAGCAGCCGGAGGGGATGGCTCCTCTCTGCCGTGACCCCCAGGGCCGGGCACGGTCCTGTCGGCTCAAGCCCGCTCTTGCTGACACGCACCATTGGCAGCAGCCGCCTGAGCCGGGGATGCTGCGGGGAAACCCGAGAGGCTTTGGCTGTGCTGGAAATGAAATGAGGAGAGGGCAGGGGGCCCCGTTGGCAGGGGGGATCTGGCTTTCCTGCTTGCGGCTGAGGGAACAAAAGAGGAACCCGCAGTGACATTTCGAGTGTTGCACAACTTGGCACAACTGACAGCGGGTTGGTTTTCTCAGGCTGTTCCCTCTGTTCATGGCCTCCTTCTTCCCTAGCCCCAGCTCTCCCCTTCCTCCCTAGGGGAGCAGCTGGTGCTGGAAGCTCCTCCTGGATGATGGCTCCAGGGAGGACGTGTCCCGTGAGCCCCTTTGCCACCCAGGGAGGGGAAGATGTGTGATGGAAGCTCCTGACAAGGAGGCCGATGGTCCTGTTTTGCCTCCTGGGGGTTACAGAGGGGCAGTGCTGAGCCCCACGGGGTGCCTGCTCCTGCCTGGAGGTGGTAGCAGGGAGATGGGGACATCCCTGGGGTGGTCCCTTTGGGATCGAGCCAGCCCTGTGATCCCGCTCCCACGGGGTGGAGGTTGGGTGGCTCTGTGTCCCCCGTCCTGCTGTCATGGTCCCCCCAAAGGTCCTTGCAGCTCAGCTGGGGGAGCCCCATGAAAGCAGCCCTGCAGTGGGGGGCTGGCTCTGCTGGCCTGTCCCTCTGTGGCAGTCCTGCTGGAACGTCTCCCTGCGTGCATGCAGCATTAGGGGCTGCGGTCTCGTGGGATCCAGCTCTGCGCTGGCATGTCCTGGGGACTTGGGATCACAGGGGGCTCAGGGAGTCCCAGAGTCTGTCCTGTCCCCATCAGCAATGTGAGAATTGCAGGAGAGTGTCATCCCAAACCAGTGAAGTGGAATGAGTATTTGGGAACTGGCAGCTCACTGGCTTCTCTCCCACAACTCACGACCTTCCTCTTGCTCACGCAGACAATTTTTGTATTTTACTTCTTAAAATACATATACACGTATATAAATACCGTATCTTGGCAGCCGCTGTTCCTCAGCACCTGCTATTTCCCCGGGAAAATGGGGATTCGGTAGTGGAACAGCCTCCCTGGTCCCTGGGGCCTCGTAAACCTGGCTGTTGTTTATGGCACCGTGCAGCAGTGTTGTCGCTGCTGCGCTGCTCTCCTCCTCTGAGCATCTCTCTGGCTGGACCCTGCCTCGGAGGGATGGGCTCCTCAGGGGTCACCTTCCCCTACTCCCCACTGGGAGTTTGCTGGGGGCTCTTTGTGGCAGCTGAGTTGTTTGAAGGTGCAGGGCAGAGTTGGTCCTGGCTCAGTGCTGGAGCATCCCCTTCTCGAGTTTACCCCGGTGTGTCCCTCGCGTGGAGCCGCTGCTTTGGGTTTGGATTTTAATGACTTGCTGGTTTCTAATAAAAATAACCTGAGTGGACTCCTAGTCTGTCTGTTGACTGGCCAAGGGCACCGCTCTGGGTTTTAGCAAGGGTGGGGCAAAGGCATCGCATGGTCTTTGCACCCTCACAGGGGTTTTGGAGTTTGTCCCCACACCATCCACGCTCTGCCCTTTGCCGTGGCTTTGGGACCCTCATCCTCCTGCTAGCACCCACAGAGCTGGGGCAGCCTCTGCCATGGTCACTTGTCTCTTTGCTGCTGTGGTGCAGGCACAGGACATCACCACCTCCCTCCTCTTCCTCTCCATCTCCGCTGGAGTGAAAGGCTCGTGGGGATGCTGCGCCCTGATGGGGGAAGCTCCTGCCCTTTGCTCCCCACTGCTGGATTCCCAGCATGGCCCCATGGAGGGAAAACCCAGCCTGGGGGCGGCTGTGGGGTTTTATAACCCTGAGAATGAATCCCAGCGCCGTCCCTGCCTCTCGGGGGAGCAGGGTCACGTCACTGCTCAGGAAACCACTCCCTGGGAGCGACAACTTGTTAAAGAGGGAAAGAAACCCGAGGGGGCTGGGCTGGCGCGGGGCTGGGAGCGGGGGCGCGGGAAGGCTGGTGCTGGATGTGCTGCCTGCTTGCTCCCCACTGCTCTCAACACATGCTCTTTTCCCCAGTTCAGGTGTGGGACCACGGTGTTTTGGGGGGATTTCATTGCCCGTGGAGCACGGAGATCCTGCTCTGTACCCGCAGAGTCCTGGGCTTCGTTGCTCGCTCCCACGTGAGGTGGCTCTGGTTTGAGGGAACCTGAAAAGTGATGAGCTGTGGGGTGATGGGTTGACCCAGGAGAGGACGGACTGTGGGGTGAGGGGGGATGTGAGACCCAGATTCCACCTGCTCCCCACGGACACGCAAGGCTGGGGGTTGCGGTCTGCAGGGTGCCTCGGGGGCTGCGCAGTGAATGTGATTCTGGGCGTCACCAGTGGGCGTGACCCCGCTTTTGGGGGAGCAGAGGCAGGCAGTGGGACGGCAGGTATGGCCTCAGGGGCTGAGTGCAGCGGCAGAGTGCTCTGCCCACCCTGGCCACCCCTGCTCTGACGCTGCACCTACAGTGATCCAAACCAGCCGCGCCTTCCGCTGTCACCCGGCAGGAGAACACGTGTGTGGTCCCCAGCACTTGCCACATCTCCTGCCATGACATCCCAGCCTCTGCTGTTCCCCACCCGCTCCATCACCAGGGTGAAAACTGCCCGAATACGGGCCCTGCCTGGCAGCACTGGCAGCGCAGGCTTCACCTGGGTCCCTGTCCCCCGCTGGGGTCCCCGGCTCCTGCCCGGTCCCTGCTGCACTCGCAGCACCTCCTCAGGGGAAGGAAAACCAGGCGAATAATTCACCCTGAATTATTCAGCTCGCTAATTTATTAGCTGGACAGACGTCACAGCATTCCTTCCCTGGGCTGCCCACCAGCAGATCCCAACCTTCTGAAAGCGGAGAGCATTCCTTCCCCTGCCGTTTCCGCTGGCTCGCTCTGTTTATTTGCAAATCGCCCATTTGCGTGTGTTACTTGGATCCCTCTGATTGCGCCTGCCTTTGATTTGGGCACGTAGCTCGCTCCGGGGGTGGCTGACCCCCGGCAGGGTGGGATGCTGCTCTGAGAACCGGGGCTTTGCCATGAGCAGCTGCAGTCTTTTTTAATTCATGATTTGTTTTCTGCAGCCGATCCCTGATTTTTCTCACCGCCGCTGCTCCCGCAGCCGGGAGGATCCCGTGGGAAGCAAGGGGAGAGCGGGCAGAGGGGACAGAGAGGAGTGCAGGCTTCTGTCTGGCTCTGCCTGCCTGGTTTCCGTAGTGGCTGCTGCTCTCCCGTTCTCAGCGCTGCGGGATGGGGAGGGCAACGCTGGAGCTGCTCTTCTCCAGACTGAGCGCTCTATAAACCTCCCTCTCGGTCCTGCTGTGCCGTGCTGGGGTGCAAACCACCCAGGGCACCCCATTCTTAATTCATTTTCCAGGACTTGGGCTCAGGTCCAACCTCTCCAGAGCCTGTGGGATTTGCTCAAGTGGGTTCCCAGAGAAGGACCAAGGCCAGCTGGGGTCCTGTTCCGCTTGGCCCCGCTTGGGCGCAGCGTCTGGGAAGCGCCCAGGTTCTGCACCCGTCCTCTGAGTTATTTTGGGCTGCAGTGCAGGGCAGAGTCCCTGATGCCAATCTGGTGTGCAGGCAGGGGCTGCAGGCTGAGCAGGGGGTCCGGCAGAAGCAGTGACCCAGGAGGATGCTGCATCCCAGCCCTCAGGCTGGAGGCCATCCTTAAAAACCCCTGCTGAGAGCACAGGTATCTGCGGAGAGGAGCAGCCTCTTCCACCCTGTGGGAAGCACAAGCTGTCCTGTCACCTCCAAAGGCGTCCCTGGGAACAGAGTGTGGAAGGGAAAGGTGCCAGAGGCGGGGAAAACCCCCTGAAAGCTGGGAGTGAAGCAGCCGAGCTGCTTCCTGAGCCCTGGCATGGGGCACTCGCACCTTGTGGCAGGGGAGGAAGGGCTGGGGGAGGATGGGATCGCTGCGGGGGGTGTTATCCAACAGCACCTCATCTGACCCCCATCTGCCCACTGCAAGAAAGCGTCTGGAAGGAATGGGAGGTTGTTCCCTCTGCCAGGATGGCTCTGGGATATGCAGCTGGGATTGGCAGTGGGAGTCTGTCCTCCACAAGCATTTCCCTGGCAGCTCTTGGCCTTGGCCATCACCCTGGTGCAAAGAGGAGGTGCAGGGCAGAGCCCTCGGTCTCTGTGGGGTTTTAGGGCAGGTGTCCCTGGGCAGAGGGTCCTGGTGTGGCTGTGCTGGGCTCTGGCAAGTGAATGGCCGTGGCTCCAGTTGTGCCTGTCTGAGCCACAAGTGAAATCTGCAAAAATACAGAAAGTAAACAGCTCGGGGCTGAAATTCCCGGCGCTTTGGGGATTCTCCCACTAGGAAAAGTTTCTGAGCGGTGAACAAAAGGTCTGCCTCTCCTCCAGCCTGCCTGTGTGGGGACCCCCTGGACTGGGAGGGATGCAGCCACAGTGCCATGGGGACTGTGCTGAGAGCCGGACTGACTTTATGCCTCGGAGCAGCTTGAATATTTTCTTCTCGTTGGATTTTTTTATGTTGTTGTTGTTTTGGTTTGGTTTTTTTCTTCTTTTTTATTATTCCTTTGCTGCTCACGTCTGCCAAACAAGGAGGTTTTAATCTCCTTCTTGCAGACTGTGAGAACAATTGCCCAGGATGCTGGAGCGACCTTTGCCTCACAAATAGGGAATGGGATGATGGC
>VXBT01004369.1:162908-215379 GCA_013400235.1 Oriolus oriolus
GCCCTGCCCTGCCCTGGGGAGCTCTGCTCACCCTCCCCTGCAGGTGCTGGAGAGGGAAGAGGCTCTGGCAAAGGGCTGAGCCACCCCTGCCCATCCCTCCCTGCATGCTGGCAGGGTCTGGGAAAGATGCTGTCCCCTTAGCGCGTCCCCTGGAGTGGGTGGGACTGTCCCCAAGGGTGAGCATCTCTCATGCTCCCCCCATCCTCCCTACTCACTGGTCTGGTGCCCAGCCCCTGGGTCCTACTGACCCTGAGGAGTTCTGCTCGGGGCTGTGACAGTGACATGGACACCCATGAACGCCTGGGGCCCACCCAAGCTGCTCCGTGCCAGCTCCATCCCCAGGGACCTGGGTGGCTGACTGGGTGCTGGACCTGAAAAGGTGGCAAATTTGGGTGAGGAAAATCAAGCTGTGCTCTTGAGTGCATCGAGATGTTTTTGGGATGCTCTCCATGGGAGAAGCCCGACTTTCCTGGGAAACATCCCCTCACTGGACCCACTCTCCCACCCACACACAGATAATTCCCCGTGACCCCTTCCCCTCCTGCTAGGGATGGTCTCAGCGCCTCCTGAGCCTGCAGCTCCACAGGGCAGCTCTGGTTCCCTTGGCCTCTCCCTGCAGGTCAGGCCTTTCTCTGGCTCTCATCCAAGTGTTTGGATCAGCTCTTGGAAAAGTAAAGCCATAAAGTTTGCCCCAGCTGGAGTAGGAACCCGCAGCGGCTGGCCTGGGAGGCAAGCACTGGACCCGGTGGTTATTTATAATGCAGCAATGAGGTTAAAAATAACAGAAAGTTAAGCTCAGGAAGTTGTTTTGGAGGATAAGAAACTTTTACTGGTATTCAGATGCCACGGCTAGTGCTGGCCATCCTCTGTCCCTGATGTCCCCACGCTGTGTCCCTTGGGGGTCCGCAGTCCTTTCCTTCCTCTCGATGCGCTGGGTCCTGTTTTGTGTCCTCAGGAATCACCTCCATTGCCAGAGAGAGTGGGTGCGCCGTGGGAAGCCTCAAAAACTGTGCTGTGCCAAGTGGTGGTGCAGGGGTGAGCTGAGTGGGGCTCTGCTCAGGGCTCCTGGTGGCTGTGTGCAGGTCACAGCCCCTGTACGTCCCCCCACGTCATGGCCATTGTCACTACAGCTGTTCATTCCCCTGCCAGGGGTCAGAGGGGTCCCCACCCCCTGCTCCCGACACCTCTGCTGCCAGCCAGGCACATCTTGAGCCACTGGCTGCCCCATTCCTGGCAGCTGGAGCCCTTTCAAAGCCTTCCTGGGGGTCTTCTCTGGCATTCCCAGCTCCTCTCACTGCCAGTCACAGGTGGGATGTAGGGTGGGAGTCGGATGCTCCCCTTCATGTTCCTGGCACAGCATCCTTGCACAGGGAGAGCCAAAGGGTTTTGCCATCTAAAGCCTGAAGCTGGTTGGTGACACAGTGTCCCCTGTGACCCCCTTCCAGCCACTGCTGGCCGAGACACAGAACCTTCCCAAAGCCCTGTGCAGGCACGTTTCTTGGCACCGATGTTTTATTTTGCTTCAGCTCAAACCTTTTCCCTGTTGACACAGTGTCGGTTTTGCTCCAGCTCGCTGGGCTGGGCAGGGGTGACCTTTCCTGTGTTTGCTGTCTGGGCTTAGGATCCATCTGTGCTCTGCAGCCCCGGTGCAGCCAGCGGGCCACGGGGAGCACCTGGCAGGAACAGCTCCCTGGCAGGTCCGGTGCCACTTCCCGCTTTTCATTCCTGTCCTCTTGGCTTTGGGTCTATCTCCTTGGACCCAACTGTGTCTTGTTTTCCTGATGCAGAGCCGTGTGGGGAGCCAGGCTCCCCCTGCCCCCGTGCCTCAGGGCCGGGGAGTGTGTCCCCAGCCAGGCTCCTGCAGGGGATGGATTTCCCAGTGAAGGACGAGATGGAAAGGGCTGATCTATCCCATCTCTGCATCACTACCAGCAATACATCCCTCCATTAGCAGGGAAAATATTCCCTCTTCAGGAGGGAACTTCCAAGGTTCGTCTCAGGGTCACAGCCTCTGCAGGGGGGTCCCTGTCCCCAGCCCTGGGCCCGGGGTGTCGTTAGCCGGGGTTCGGGATCGCTCGCGCCCTGGCTGGCGATTACAACACACCAAAGGGTCTGTGCATAGAATTTCACTGGGAAGTTTTATTCCATCTCCACCAGTGAAGGGCCCAGAGGTAAAGACAATTTTAACAATGGGGACTCCAGGTTTTAGACGGGGGCGGGGAGAACATCAGGGACCAATGGTCTGAGGGCACAGGGGCGGTACATGGGCGGGGCTGGGGGAAGGGAACAGGGAAACTGAGGCAGGGACAAAGGGACAGGGCCAATGGGAGAATGGGGAGGGAGGAGCTTTCTGGACCAGAGTCAGGACAGAGGCAGGGACCAATCCGGGGAACAGAACTGGGGTACAAGGCTCACCCACACCGGGGTGGGTGGGGACAGCCGATCCTGCCCACCTGAGTGAGGATGGTGTCCTCCCTCTGGCCTGGGACCCACCACAGGTTATTCCATCAGGGTGCACATTTTGGGGAGTGGAGCCAGCAGCCACACAGCCGCTTTGGCAGCGTTTCTAGCCGAGCAGAACGAGGCAGGGATGGAAACTGGAGATGAGCTGGAGGCTCCATTTGTGACAGCAGCTCCTGTGGGATTCGTGTGGACTCGCCTGTCTGGTTCTGGGTAGCAAAAGCAACGTGTTAAACCCTCTGGGGGCTGTCCCAGAGCATCCCCAGCCCCTTTCTTCCCACTAAGCCCAAGCAGCACATGAGGCCAAACTTTGCCATTTGTGATCTGTGAGGAAGAGAACTCGCTAATGTTACTTTTTGGCAAAGTCTTGCTGAGAACTCCTCGAGGGTGAAATGAAACGGGGTCACAGAAGGGTTTAATTCGGTACGTTGTCCTTCAAGGGAAGGAAAAGTCAGACGAGAAGTTTTAAACATTTTATAAAAATATCCACATGTGCTCAGCGCAAAACTCACCGTCTTTACCTAATTTAGAAAATGACTTTATATGGAGAAAGATTTAACAGTGCTCCATGGAGGGGAAGAATAATGAATACGTCTGCACCAAATCGCGCTGTCATCTGAAGATCTCCAAGTGCTTTCGAAAGGGTTGGAGAGAAATAATTGTTCTTCTCTTCCCTGATTTTAGAAACTGAGGCATGGGATGAGAAAGCCTGAAAAGTGCAACTTTCCTGACTAATTTTAGCTATTTGAAGTCCAGATCTAAGTACCTAAATAAATGACCTGATTTTAATAGACTGCTGGTCAAGTCTCTGGGGTGAAACCTGGAACAAGTCAGGCTCTGTAGGTCTGCAAAGGTGGCCTGGGTCTGGAGAGGGAGCCTCCTTCCCTTGATTTGGCACTGTAACAGCGAGCCTTGCTCAGGTTTAGGATAAGATGAAACTAATGAGAAGGAATTTATCTGAATTTCTTTGAACTTAAGAGAAAAATAGAGAGTTTCTGTTTGGGGCAGCCTTGTTGTAGCCATGTGAGTTCAGATCCTTTGGTGGCTCTTGGGGACAAGGGTTGGATCCCTCTGGGTCTGGGAAACAAAAGCAATCCAGGCTTTTCAGCCCTGTTATCACACCCCAACCTCTGAAATTTATTTAGTAACAAATAGTGCAGATGGTGAAGGAAAAGAAGGAAATGAGTGAAGGACCTGCATTATCCTGAGCGGGGAATTGCACAGGGATGCACTTGGCAGTGCATGGGCCATCTCCCACCTCTGCAGTGGTGGTGAGGCCGAGGCTGCTGCTCTCAGCTCCCGTCCTGCTCCTGCTGCCCAAATATAACCCAAAATCCCTTGAAAGGTGAACGTGATCTCTCTTTCCCAGCTGAGCGATCTGCCAGGTCTCTGGGGTCAGTGTCACCAGGAATGAGCAGGGAAATCCTTGCAGAAGTGGAGCTTTGAATTAGGTGGGCTTAGCTGGGATCCCAGAGCTGAACAGGTTGAACCTGAGGACAAATGGGGGCTGGTGGGTTGTGCTGGGAAGTGTAACCTGTTCCCAAAATGCCTGCCCAGCCTGGGAAGATGCTTCCCAGAGCTTGTGGTGCAGGGGCAGTGGGGATCCTTGGGGACATGCTGGCTGGGTGGTGATGTGAGGAGAGAGCAAAATACCTGTCTTGGTGTTCTGAATCCTTGGACAGCCCTGAGCTCACTTGTGCACCTCTCTGTGTGCAAGAACAAATTATAAGTTAATTATGTGTGTACAGCACCAACTCTTTCTTTGTGATCAAGGTCTGTCTGATGAGTGAGAATTGTAATAAATATTTCCTGTGACCAAGGGCTGGTCCCAGCCCTGGCACCTGCATCTTCTCCTCTGCATGCCACAGCTTGCTTTATTTTGGTTTTGTCTTCCTGCAAATTCACCTCCTTCTGAAGAGGGCTAGCTGGGCTGGGCACGTCCAGAGCTGTCAGGTGCCCCTGAGCCTCCTCCATCCCAGATCTGCATTGCTTCAGGATGGAGCTCACAGTGTGACGGGCAGGGCTCCAGCACGAGTCCAGCTCCTCTGGTCACTGCTGGTGCTGGCCAGTTCCTGCCTGACTGCCCCTGCCAGAGCCCTGGGGACCCACGATGCAGGGCAGTATTTGCCCTCAGCAGGAGCAGGGTGCTGGGCACGCAGCAGCACTGGCAGGGAAAAGGCACCCAGGCTTTGGCATTTTGCTTTCTCCTGGCTGCCCGATGGCCCCATGCCTGATTTTTTGCTCCCTGCCCGTTTTGTTCAGTCTGGACACGATCCTTTGTGCCGCAGGGCCGTGGGCATTGCCAGCAGGGCTGCCCAGCCCTCTTGGTGCTCAGTGGGAAGCAACTCCTCTTGCAGATGGCTTCTCTTGTGGGAAACCCACCTGCCTTGGCTTTCTTGTCATTTACAGATATCTCCTGCTCAGAGTGACTGAAATGCACCTCCTGGCCTGCTGGCACTGAGGGCAGAAGGAGCTGTGGCCGTGGCACAGATGGGATGGGAAAGGCCAGATCAGGGGAAAATGAATTAGGACATACAGAAGTCCCCTTGATCGGGACAGTAACCTCTAATCCGGCTCAGTTCTCCTTATTTACAGTTGCCGAGAGGGAAGGCAGGAGAAAAGCAGCCTGGCAAGATGCACAGAGCTGATCTCCTTCCCCCCAGCTGCTTTGCTCTCACTAATGTATTTGCTGGCAGCGCTTGCTGTCCCCGGAGCATTTTGAGCTCGCTCAGAGCAACAGTTCACAGCCAAAGACAGCAGTGCCGGAGCAGGCATAGGACTGGGAATGGCTGGGGGGGTGATGGGAGCCCCCAGCCCCTCAGTACGGGGTGCCTGTGGGGAAATGAAGTGCTGAGCCCTTCCGTGTCCTCAGCTGGCAGAGATGGAGACACAGCAGGGAAACCCCTGACTGCAGCAGTCCCTCAGCACCTACAGGGTGTTTCTGCTGAGGGAAGGGGCTGGGCACTGGGGCAGTTCCCCCAGGCCATCCTGCTTGAAAATACTCCCCGAGAAGCCCCAGGGCTGCTTTTCTCTAGCTCAGCACTCAGTAAGAAGAGCAGGGACATCCGGGAGCGTGCCCTGCACCGGGACACGAGGAAGGACAGAGTCCTGAGGGAATCGATTTGGCTGCACTTGGCGGTGTTGCAGAGGAGATCAAAATCTTTCCCCAAATCTCCTACACTAGAAAATGAGGCATTTGATACCTCAGGTTGCAGGCACATGCTTCTCTCCTGAGCATCCCCGGACCTGAGCTGTGCCGGGACAGCGGCGTTCCGGCGCCCGCTGCGGAATATTCCGGCACTTTTAGTACGGCCCGGTGCGGTCACTGCGCTTGTTCCAGGCAAAAGCAATGAGAATTTTATGAGGTGTAAATGGATTGTGCCTGAAAGCATCCATGTCCCACTCAGCTCCATACATGCACATGCTTCTTCTGCACCTCCTCTCCTCAGCCAAAATATCTTGTCTCCTTGCAGGCTTAGAGGAAAGATAAATATTAGCACTGCGAGATGCTCTGATCTGAGTTACTGTCTGTGTTGCTGTTGTTGTGGTTAAAAAACACTTTTTCTGGCTGCAAAATTCATTAGGGTCCAGTCTCCAGGGTTCAGAGGGAAACCAGAGCAGCTGTTAATGAGGGAGCACTAATATCTAGAGCTCGTTTCAAAGCAATAATAGGATTGGAAAGGAGACAAACATACACTGGTCCCGTGCTTGATGGCTTTATTTTCAGCTTCTTTGTTGCTTTTCACTTTATTAGTTAGAACATCCATTTTGCATTAGAGGGCAGATGATGAAATCACACGGGATTGGAGAGAGGTACCAGCGATGGAATGAGATGGGGAAGTTTGAGCCTTCTTGGCCGTTTCAGAGAGTTTTCACCACAGAGAGCAGGAACGAGAAGTGCACAGGGAGCAGGAGCAGCCGATGGGGCTGTGATGGAGAGGGAGACAGGACAGCAAAGGGCAGGAGCTGGAGACTGCAGCCTCTTTAGCGAGGCTTGTAATATCTTATTAATGGGAGAGAAACTGCAATTTTTATTTTGTGGAAATTCTTTTGTTCCACATTAAATTTTAAAGCGCTTTGCTCCCATTACAGCCTCCTGCCAGAGCGCGCTGCTGGCTGGGAGGAGCTGCCCTTTGAAAGGTTTTGGGAGAGCCCATGTTTGTGTCCGGGCTGGGGGAGCAGGGCAGGGATGCAGGGTCCTTCCCTGGGGCTGCCACCCCAACCCCAGCACTCCTGTCACACCCGCTGAGCGTCACCCAGAGCCTGGGGCAGGGGTGTGGAAGGTGCCAGGGGTGGGCTGCATGCCCTTGGTAGGTTCTGGGGCTTGAGGAGGGCTTGCCTACACCCGGAGCTCTTTCTTAATTAACTCCATGTGCAGGGACACGCGGATCCTGGAACGGGAACAAGGCACCCTTATTCCCCAATAAGCTTGTCCGCACATGGAGTAAATCAGCAGCAGCTCATCAGGAGCTGTGTGCTGGCTGGAGATGCCGCCTAAGGATGAGTCACATGCAGAGAGGGGGGCAAAAATATATTAAAAAAAGGAAAAAAAAAATCTGAGGTTTGACTCCAGACCTGGACTTAGGACTGCCCATTGTGTTTCTGGTGTGCCAAACCAAAGGGTTGGCTTTGTGCTGTGTCCTCTCTCCTGCCTGCTAATCCTTGTGGGTGGTTGGAGCAGAATTTTTCACCTTGATCCCATAATTCTATGCTGGGCTGTGAGTGCCTGAATATCAGGACTCTTTGTGGCTTTTAGCTGGTTGTGGGTTGGTCCCCACTGAGCTCCAAAGCAAGTGGTGCTGGCCTTGGGCTCCCAGTGAGGATGTGATTGAATGGGCTGGGACTGAACAGCTCCAAGGGTATTTTGGAATACCAAAGGTCGTCCTTGTTGCTTTTCCTAAGCCAAAGTGAGGGAGGCTCGGATGATGTGCAGGAGACTGGGAACCTGGGGAGTTGGGTACATTTTTCATGAAGCTTTTTGGGAGATCAAAAGCATTAGAAATCATTTGGTTTAAGGTTCCTGAAGTGACCAAATGCCTTGAGTGAGGCTTGTCCAGAGCAGCCTGGGGCTGTTCCAGGACACAGCAGTGTGCGGGGCCAGATCCAGCTGCAGGAGCAGGGACTAGTAAAGGTTTTGGAGAGGAAAGGATGAATTGCTTCTTACTGGGGGCTGAGTGCCAAGAATGTTTCTCACCTCTGTCCGAGGCCAGCAGCTGCTGATTGTGAGGGTCAGGACATCTGCACCGAAGGTGCCCAGTCCCCCTTGGCAGGGCTCATGGCAGGATATAGACCCCCAAAGTGACAATTTCCACCCAAATGTGCTCAAACCAACCTTGTTCCCCGCTAGCTCAGTAAAGATGAGCTGTGGAAGGGACGTGGAAATGGAGCCTCTGCACCTGCCAGGGTCTCTCTGCCTGATTTCTCTCCAACACCAAGCAGCTCCCAGGGCAGTGGGCACCCAGCAGGCTCCGGGGCTTATTCTGCAGGAATGAGTGAATGGAATGAATCCGTTTTAAATGCCAGGTTTTGACACAGGTGACAGGCTCTAGAAGGTGGCAGAGGCTGAGTCCCTGCTCTCCCTTTGTAGAGGTTTGACTCTACGGCACCACACTGTCAGTGCTGCCAGCACAGGAGGAACCGCAGAGGTCAGAGCCGGTCCCTGGCTGCTGCCAGAGCCCCTCCAAGGCATTACAGATGATGTGCCATCCTCTCCCTGAACTTCCTGGCTATTGTCAGCTGCTGTTGAAGCCTGACGCTAATTAAATAGGGTGTTTTGTGTTTAATGAATTCCCGCTTGAGTCATGCCAGCAGAGGGGCACTGGCCAGATCCCTGCCAGTGCCACTGTGGGGTGGCAGCACTGGAATGGTTCTCCTCGAGAGTCTCCTGCACCCCTCAGCCCTGTGGGTGCTACTCCACTTGGGTGCATATCCCTGCACCTCAGCAAGCTTGTCTACCTGATGCCATGATGATTTTTTGCTTTTCTTTTATACCCCTTTTATGCACTCTTTTATATAGCTTTATATATTCCTTGTGCCTTTAGCTTACACAGTTATAATTCTTTAAGTTCAGTAACTCCCCTTAGACCCAGTATTTTATTAAGTTTAGAGACCAAACATTCTAAAAGCCCAAGAAACCAAGGGCCTCTCCAGAACACATTCTGTAAACAAAGACAGGCCCATCCAGGGGGAGGGTCCCTCGGGTGGGGGGTCTCACCTGAGTCCCTCATTGGGGAGCCTTTGATAGATGTGCTAATTTTTGCAAGGCCTATAATTGTACACTCATCACATCGTCGGTGGCCATTTTCTTCGGTGGGGACATCGGGGTGCATTTCTATGTGCATTTCGGTGCACCTAAGGATCCTTAAATAAATACCAAGGTAAAAACCCTTTTTCCCTCTTAACTGTGTGCAGCTCTCTTAATTTTAAGACCAGGAAAAGGCATCATACCTGATCCCTGGGAAGAAAAGCCCCGTCCCTGTGGTAGCAGCACCTTGGGATACCCAGAGGGATCTTCAAATTCTGGGAGCAGGATGAGCACCCCTGGTGCCACGTCCCGTCCTGTCCCCTTTCCTGCCACCCCAGGCAGCCAGCCCTGTGCTCACCCCATTCCCTGGCTGTTCCCACTTCCCATCTTTGTGAGGAGACATCAACGCGCTGTCACGGAGCTGAGAGCATCAAACCGGTGCGAGGCCCCAAACCCCCGGGAAGCCCTGGAGCGCTGCCTGTGCCTTGCCTGCTGGGGAGGTGGGAAGCTGTCCCCGCTGCCAGCCAGGCCTCCTCCTCCTCCTTGGCTTTCCTTGCCTGGAGGGGAGGCTGGACTGGTCTGTTTCCCCTGGGAATACCAGGAGCACATGGGGCACAGACTGGGCTACTGCTAGCAGCAAGCAGGTTGCCGGGAGGGAATTACAGGAGTAGAGGACACGGTTGGCTCTGTGCCCCTCTCTGGGCACTGTCCTTGCTTGGGGAGAAGA
The DNA here is from genome assembly GCA_013400235.1 of Oriolus oriolus. Classification (NCBI taxonomy): domain Eukaryota; kingdom Metazoa; phylum Chordata; class Aves; order Passeriformes; family Corvidae; genus Oriolus; species Oriolus oriolus. The sequence continues at coordinate 172,340 of VXBT01004369.1, forward strand.
AACCAGGGGTGATGCCATCCCTGCAGGCAGATTCCATAGACTGCAACTTAACCTTTGCAAAATAGCTGCTTTTGTCATTTTTTCTAAGGCTTGAGATATTTCATCTAACCTCCATCACGCAAACCCTGTGACGCCTTTTCCTGGTCTTAAATTTATGAGAGCTGAACACAGTTAAGAGGGAAAAAGGGTTTTACCTCGGTATTTATTGAAGGACCCTCAGGTGCACCGAAATGCACATCGAAATGCACCCCGAAATGCCCCCCGAAGGAATGGCCCCCCACGATGTGATGTGTGTGCAATTAGAGGCCTTGCTAATTAGCACATCTATCAAAGATTCCCCAGTGAGGGACTCCAGCGAGACCCCTCAGCGAGGAACCTTCCCCTGGCTGGGCCTGGCTTTGTTTCCAGAATGTGTTCTGGAGAGGCCCTCGGGGTCTGGGGTTTCCAGGGTGTTTGGGCTCTTGGCTTAACGGGATATTGGGTGTGAGGGAAGTGATCAAACTTAAAGAATTATAGCTGTGTGGGCTAAAAGCACTAAGAATATATAAAGCTATATAAGAGAGTGTATAAAAGGGGTATAAAAGAAAAAGCAAAAAATCATCATGGCATCACCTGCAGTGGAGCCCCTGCTGCTTCTTGGGGCTGTACGCCTTCCCTCCATGTCAGCCTGTGGTTTTTGGGCACTGAGGTGTGGCATGTATAGGACATCACATCTGAGTGCAGGCCAGGGTTTGGCTGGAGCACGTGAGGTGAGTCCTGCTTTTAAGATGGTCTTGCCCTGTTTGTCCCGGCTGCAGCTGTGTGGGTGTGTGAGACTGGGAGCTGTTTTGGGGTGGCATCCCCTCCTGTGTCCATGCAAGTGCCACAGCAGAGCTTGGCTCCTGTGCTGAGCACCATCCCAACCCTAATCTTCCTGCTTCTTCCTTCCTCTGCCACCTCCCTCCTTCTCCTCTGCCAACGAGATGCTAATCCATGAGCTCCTGCCATGGATTTGCCTGCAGGGTTCAATTAGACCAAACACCCAACCCTGCTGAGCCCCCCAGCCTGCTCCAGCTCCCCCTGTGCACGGTGGCTCAGCCCTGGGGAGAGCAGATTCCTGCTCCCAGTTGTTCCACTTATGTGGAATATACCCTTGGGAAATACCCTTGGAGCTGCTCCATCCAGGGATGGATTTCAGTCGCTGTGGGATTTTGGTGTGGTGTCAGGATGTTCCCATCCCTGCAGATGAGTGCTCCTTGTAGACACCTCAGAAACTGAGTCAGGTGCACCAGCATCTCCCAGTGCAGTCACGGGCTGCCTGCAGCCTCTTCCATGCAGGGCAAAAGGCAGGGATTGTGGACTGGGGTAGCCTTGGCCTCCATTTCCCCACCTGTGGAATGACTTCCTTGCCACTCATCCCCGTTATGAAAGCTCTGTGTTGCTTTCACTGAAAACCGCTATTTTTCTTATTTTTATTGATCGTAGACTTCAAAACCCAAAGTGTGTAAGATGGTTCCAGCCTAATTAGTACTTAACCTGCAACAAAATATTGTATTTTGCATTGATTTTTTTTTTTTTTTTAGAAAGAAAACATTGGCTCGGTTTCTAAATGAAACACTTTAGCAGGCCATTTGGAAAATCATCATCATGTTCAGACTTTGTAAACATAATTTCTTTAATATTCTTTTTCCCTCAACTTGCAGCCGGGTAAGGAAAACATGCACAAAGATTGGTGGGTGGTTTGAGTCGCCCCAAAGCTGCATTTCTCCAGCAACACTCTCAGTGGAAAGCTGTACCCAGCACTGGCTAATGCCAACCAGCATGTGGGAAGGGCTGGGTTCTCCTGTGGTCAGGCACAGCTCCCAGGGAAGGGTTTCCTCAAAGGAGGCCCTCCCTCAGCTACCCTTCCAATCCCAGCAAGTCAGGCATTGCCCTCAGAAACTCCTGGGGACCCCCCTGGCCAGTGTCCCCAGGTCAGGGAAGCAGTGAAGGGGAAAGGAGAGATGTGGGGACATGGGGTCTGTGTCCCCCAACTCTGCTTTGAGCCGCTTGGACCCTTCAGAAGTGATGATAAAGGGCCCTTCTGCCCTGGCTTGTTCCATAGGGTTAAAATGATTCCTGGGTTTGTCCTTGGATTTGTCCTCTGAGCTTTTTGTGAGGCTTGGCCAGGTTTCCTCAGGGACTTTGAGCTCGTACCCTTTTGCAATCAAAATGCCGTGCTGGGGACACGAAGGGCGCAGCTGCAGCAGATGTGGCCAAGAGCTGGATGTAGCTACTCTTGGGGCCACTGCAGCCAGGACTCTGCCTCTCCTCCTGTCTCCCTTTCCTCCCCCAAGCCCCACACTGCCCATATGGGGAGTGCAAAAGGACAAGCCCCAGAGCCTGAGCTTCTCTAGGGGCCTTGGAAGGTGTTTGCCTTGGTGCAGTGGACACGTTTCCCTGCTCGGTGACACAGAGTGGATGGAAGGTGCTGTGGGATGTCCCCACGCCCATTTGCCTTTTGGGACATCCTGGTGGTGACTCTGTGGGTCTGGCAGTGTGGGGTCTGCTGCTGAGGGCTGTGCTGTGCTTCAGGGTGCACACTCTGCCTCTCTGGAGGGTTCCCTGCAGGGCTCCTGCCCCATGCTGCCATTTCCCTGTCTCTCACATTCTGCCCGTGAGCATCCCTTGCCCAGTGTCTGTGGATGCACTGGAATGGCAGGGTGGAAACAGGTCATGTGTCTGGGATGGAAATGGGGCTGATTGTTTAGTTTGCTCACCAACAGCTCTCCCTCCGAGGTTTCCCCTGGCCCTCAGTCAGCAGAGGGAATTCCCTCTCCCTCTGCCCAAGATCCAGCTGGGATTGCTGCAGGGAACATGCAGAGCAGCTGTAATTGCTGTCTCTCCCCGTGTTCACCAGGTTTTGTGGTCCTCACTAGGGCTGCCCTGCCATCCACTTGTTTGGGTGATCAGGGATGTGCTGGGTTCATCAGCAGAGGTGGTGGTGATCCTGCGGAGCCATCCCATCTCCTGCACTGCTCCTGATGACATTCCCTGCCCTGGATGAATCTTTCATGCACTTGCCTTGTGTGTGTTTCATAGGCTGGGATTGGGTTTGAGCTCATATGGGAGTTTGGGGGGCTCGGGGGGCTGCGTCCTCCAGTGGGACGTGGCTGGCAGGGGAGAGAGTGGTCCCCAGGGTGGAGGTCTGTGGAGGGAGGCAGAGAACCTGTTTCACCTGTGACAGGCAGGGTGCTGATCTTCACAGGGAATATTTCGGCTCCACGAGGAATATTTTGGCTTTGCAGGGATGGGCACAGAGTTTTCCTGGCCAAGGAGGGTTAACCCAGCGTTGGTGGGAGCAGAGAGTGAGCTTGTCAGGGATCATAAGGGAAGCAGAGGAGCTGCCAGGACAATTAGCACAGGCTTGTTCTCCCCAGCATGTCCCTGGGATGCAGTGGGACTGTAATCAGCCTGTCGCTTCCCTGGCTTTATTAATACATTGATTTTTGGAGGTTTTGGCTGCGTGCAGCGTGGTGCCTGCCAGCCCAGCCTCTGCGGGAAGCGGGGGTTCAAGGTGGCACGTCTCTGGGCATGGCAATGCCTCGTTTTGGAAGCTGTTCGGGCTTCTTCCTTGGGGACTGATGGCGGAGGAGGAGGAGGAGGAGGAGGAGAGACATCCCCTCCATCTGTGCGCTGCCCTAGGAAGGGATTTAAATCACAGGTTTGCAGAAAAGAGGAAATGTGCCTGATTTGCTCAGGCTTTGAAGCCTGCAGGAGCCTCCTGGCGATGCTCCCCTTCCCGCTTCAGGCAGGTCTGGCTCAGAGGGGATCTCCTTCCCTGGCCATGGAGCCAGGCACAGTCAGCCACTGCCTCCATCCTGGGGCTGGGGCAGCAGCAAGGACCAGGCTGTGCTCCTGCAGCTCCCAGTGAGTGCAGGCAGGAGAGTTTCTGTTCCCAGGGTCAGCACCCTGGAGCTCATCTACCCTCTGCTCCAGCAGCAGAGGGTGAGAGATGCTCTTCAAGGAAATACATCAATATTAAAATATAAATAAATAAACATAGATAAAAAATTTATGTAGGTAGATATGCTTAGGACTGGTTTTATCCTTATCTGTCTTTCCATGAGCCTGGGAACTCCTCCTCCTTGCCCTGTCATTCTTTCCCACTCCAGTGCAAACTTGCCTGACCAGCACAACCTCCTTGGCACGGCAGTCCTGATGCCACACGTGTGGCCATGCAGAGCCATCCCTCCAATTCCTTCATTTCACCAACAGTTACATAAATCTGCTTTTATACTGAACTTGTGGACGTCACTGGAGCTCTGTCCATACCCATAACATCACTGTTTCCATGGGAACCAGCGTACTTCCAAGGGGGAAAAAGTAGAAGGAGACTAAAAAAAGGACAAAGAAGGAACAAAATAAGACAAATATGTGACATATCCCAACTATGTGTCGGTGTAGGATGTTACAAAGATTTCATTGCAGCTTGTTTAGGCAGCCTTGCATAACAGTTTTGGTCTCGAGTGTAGCAGCAAGCAGAATCAGGGATGGCAGAAACTTCATCGTATCCCAAGTATCCGGCGTCCCTTAGTGAGGAAGAGGTGCCTCTGGCAGCTCTGCACGAGGTGCTGCTCTGTGTGAGCAGCAGGGGAAGATGCATCTGCCCGTGCTGCAGCATTTTCCTGGCTTTCTGTGGGTTTTCCTCCCTCCTGGAGCGTGGCTGGGGCTGTGCATCGTGAGGGGGTGGCGCTGCCGGGTGTCGCGGATGCGTCCTGGAGAGCGGCTGGCACCGCCGAGCTTTAGGGGCAGGTGCTGTTAAGGGACAATTTACAGTGAGTGAGTTTAAATATATATATTTGGGGGTTTAGTGTCCATCCACTGTGCACTTTATAAGGCGTGGTGGGAGAAAAGGTCTTAAATAAGTTATTGAGCCTCAGCAATGGCTTTGGCACATTGAGAGTATTTGAAGTGGTAGCCCCGGTCTCCCTGTGGAAGACCTGGCCATTAGGAAGGATTTTACTGCTCATGAAAACATCTTTGTTAGTGCCACGTGTGAGGTGCTGGGAGGGAGCCCATCCCCTGGCTCTGTCACGGGAGGCGATGGCTGGTGCGGGGGCTGAGCTGGGAGCTGGGAGGGACAGGTCTGGGAGGGGGATGGGGACACGGTCCCACCCCTGCAGCCCCGCTCTGGTGGGGTGAATGGGAGGAGAACCTGTCCCTGAGCCGCCCAAATGGCAGCTGAAGGTGCCAAACTGTTGGGAGAAGGAGTTTGGGGGAAGTTGAAGCTTCGGCAGAGCTTGGTTTGGGCGAGTGAGGCTTCACCTTCTTCTCTTCTGCTCTTCCCTCCAGGAGGTGCAGAGCAGTGGGAGCTGGGGTCCCAGCACACGGCGCTGCCTGGTGAAAGAGCTGGTGAGCTCCACGGGGCTCCCACCTGACCCACCTTGCTGGACCAGGGCTGGGGCCATGCACTGACCCTTTGCACCAGTTCGTTTCTTTTGGTCACTGCTCTTGGTGCTGAAACAGGCGTGAGGAGCAGGGGAGGACTGCGATGAGAAGCCAAAATAAATTCAGCCGAAAGTGCTCTTGCTTGACATTTTATTACTTGATATTATTTTATATTATATTTATTTTGTTAAAGCACCCATCCTTGCAGATGCTGGTCCCAGGGCTGGGCTGCCAGCAGCCGAGCCCTCCCAGCTCAGGAGTTAATTGCAAGCGATATGTAGGGCTTTTCTTAAAAGCTCCAGCTCCTGAAGTTTGGAGATTATGCAAGTCACTCAGCTTGCAGGATTTTTTTATCTTCTTTTTTTTTTTCTCTCTCTTTAAGCTATAGGATTTTAAACCCTTTTGGTTGCTGGGAAAAAACCCTTCAGGTAGAAATCTAAAAGGTTACGAGGAAACAGTTCTGGAACAGTAAGACAAGTAAGAACCTCAGCAGGGTTTCAATGTTTTCTTTTTCAACCAAACAACCTTTTTGGTCACTCTTCTCCTCTAAATACAGCATCGTTCTTAGCCTCATCACTTGGGTGGCTGAACAGGGCTCCTCCACACTGCTGGGCAAACCCCATCTCTCCCTTCAGAGGTGGCTGCATCTCACAAGCAGAGGAGAGCATCTCTGCCTGCAGCTGCCAGTGCTGATTCTAAGTCCTTGGGAGAAGAATGATGAGATGATTGCTCCCTGAAATCCCCCTTTTCCTCCACTTTCAGGCTTTACAATCCCTGCTGTATGTTACTGGGCCATTGGGGACTCCATGGTCCTGCTGGGATGGGAGCAGAGTGCTGCCTTTCGTGGCAGAGGGAAGCAGCCAGCGGTGCATCCCCTTGAACATCTGCAAGCCAAAATGAATTAGAGATGACATTTCCAAAAACACTGCCGTGAATAATCACCCTGTTTTGGTTTCCCAGGTTTAATTGTGAAGCTGCATGAATTAAAAGAACCTCCTGGGTCTGTCTGCGCTGGGAGGGAAGCGGTTTTGAAGAGCTGCAGAGCGGTGACAAGGCAGGGATGCTCCTGCCTGGTTTTTCCCCGGCTCAGAGCCTGTGGATGGGGATATGCCAGGCTCAGTGGGGTCATGCCAGCTCCTGGCAGTGTGTCCTCAGCCTGCCAGCTGCGGTGACCCAGGACAGGGCAGACGCTGGGCATGCGGCGGAAATGGAAACACTCCCTGAGCAGCGCTTGAATTTTTAAACCCCTTTGTGCAGCCCCACTGGAAGAGCCTCTCAGCTCTGCTTTCCAGGAATGCCCTGGCGATGGGACTCGCCTGGCATGAATCCCTGCGGGCCACAGGGCAGGAGGCGAGTGCTGCATCCCACGTGTGCCACGAGCGTGCCGGAGCTGCCGTGCCCGCAGCGGCGTTCCCGTCCTGCCAGGGAAAAGCAGGTCTGCTGCTGCTGTGGTGCTGTGACGCTGCAGGAAGGGCTGTAAACCTGCAGCATCTTCCCTGCTTCACCCTGTGCTTGTGTCCCTCAGGAGGGACCAGGCCTGGAAAAACATCTGGGAAGGCAAAGCTGTGGAGTAGAGACCGTGTTACAGTGACACTGGGGGCAGATCCCTGCCGGTGCTCAGCTGCAGGTCAGGGAAGTGGATTCACTGGGTTGAGAGAGATACTTTGAGAGCACCTCCAGCATTCCACGGAGGTGGAAATGCTCCCTGCAAATGCTAAAAGCAAAATGCAGAGGCCGGTCTTGCTTTCCAAGGAATGTGGTGGGGAAAAAAAAAATAAATCTAATTAAATGTCCAGGATTGTGATGGGAATCCTATAACCTTTAACTGGGCATGACATGAAGAGCCTTTTCCTGTTGGCCTGGTGCAGTCAGAGGCGAAGCTGGGAAGGGGTTATTATTTCCATCTGTAAGGCAGATTAATTCTGAGTACTTTTAACTTCCCTTGCAAACGGCCTAAATTAATGTTTTAGGATTTTAGTCCCTGCCTCCTCCCACCCCCCCAAAGGCCAGGCCCTGGAAGTGCCATTATGCTCCTGTCAAAGGGGCTATTTCTGGAATTGATGATATGAATGAAGCCTAAAACTCCACTCTCATTAACGTCTGCAGCTTATCCCGGTGTCACTCCTAAGCTGGTGGGACTTGGTGACACTGCAGGGGAAGGCTGTCATTTCAACCCAATTTTCACATCACATTTGCACAAAAATTTCCAGGCCTTGCCAGCGCTTTCCACACATTTGTCAAATCCCAGCCGCTGTCCCAGTGAGTGAAGGCTTCTCCTGGCACAGAAGCGATGGCTGTGGGTGCTGGTGGGGGACTGGGTCCTGCATGTGATCCCTGGGCCACAACGACTACCCCTTGCCCTAAAAAACAGGCAGCAGAGAGAGCTCAGCGTCACCTGGCCGGATCCAGGGGGTTTGATGCGTTCCTGTGGCTGAGTTTGATGGCGTGGTACAAACCTGCAGCCCCTGGTGCTGCAGGGCTGCCTCTCCTCGCCCGGGAGCCCTGCTGCCGTCGCGCTGGCTGTGCTCACGGGGCGGGTGTGGTGTGCTGTCCCCCCCTGTCCCACCCCCCAGCACAGGCAGCACGGCTCCTTGGAGCTGCTGCTTCGCCAGAGAGCGGCAGGAGAGGTCAGGGAAGAGGAGAGAGGGGTGCAGGGAAGGAGGAGAGGGGGGAATGGTGGGAGCTGCCTGGGAGCAGCACAGTGTCAAGGGAAGAAGTAAATACTGATCCCATAGAGGAGCGTGCGTCTCTGCAGAGCATCACCGAGCGCTCCCCTCCGTGCTCACGGTCAGTGGCACACCCCCAGGGAGATGATCCCCATCTCTGGGGCACAGGGGGGCCTGCTCTCCCCACCCTCAAGCCAAAGAGCCCGCCAGGAGCAGTGCAGGCGCTCTGGCTCCTCGGAGAGAGCCCGGGATAGAGCAGCTGGACGGGGCATCTCACCTGTTACCGCTGCCCTCGGGCCACGGCTCCCGATTTAATTCACTCGCCGGTGAATTTGATCCAAATTCCTGCAACCAAATCATAGTGAGCCTAATGCAATATCTTTCTCTTTTAATTATATTAGGCTGGGTAGTGCTGGCTAATTGAATCTGGGGCTCTTGCCTCTTAATTACGAAGGGTTGGGTGCTGTGGAGCGCGAGCAGGTGGCACTGGGAGCGCCGGCGGTGGGAAGGGGCTGAGGGCTCTTGCTCTGTGAAAGGGCTCCTTTTGGAACAAGTGAGTGACTTCTGCACATTTTCCTTCTTTTTTTCTTTTGTTCTCTTTCTCTTATGAATTTTAAGAGTCAGGTTACAACAGAAGTGTTACTGCAATTTTCTGTGCGGCAGAAACAGATATTTTTTTTTTTTAGTTGAAAAGAATCTGTGAGGATTTTGGCTGCCTGCCTTGAGCGCATTGATGGCAAAAATGTGGATTTTTAAGAATATGCTGGGATGAGCAGGTGACCCTGAAAAGTGGTGACTTTCTGACACCCATGGGGTGGGGTGGATGGGGTGATCACCTGCTGTGTGGGCATGAACCCCATTATTAATCCTTTTTTTAAAAATATCAGCCCTGCTTGGCCTGAGCAGGGGGCAGGACCCTGAGGGCCAGCTCTGCTCCCAGCAAATATTTATCTCATGCAGTGAGGGCTGTGAGCTCAGCTCGACTCTGGGGTGGTGGCAGTGCCACCTCTGCCCCTCCCTTCAAGTGTTCTCCTCCTCACCTGAACTGCTGGCCAGGGACCAGCACTGTCTCTGGTGCTTCCCCAAAACCCCTTTGCCCCTTCCCTGCCTGCACTGCAGCAGTGAGAGGCATTCAAAAAGGCACCTTCTGCTTTTGCTAATTGAAGAGTTTCCCTTTGTCAGCCTCTCGGCTCAAAGGAGGGTCAGTACAAAGCCATAGCCAGCGGCACCTTGTGTGTCTCTGAAAATCCCATTAGCAGAAGAAAGAGCTTGAAGTTTCATTCAGCTGGAAAAAAAAAGAGGGCAAAAAAAAAAAGAAAACAAAACACCCCCCAACCTTCTGATCTATCAGCTGCACATTAACATACTGCCCTCGGCACTGCTGGGGTGCCTGTCCCGGGAATATTTAATCAGGGTGAAGTGTTATATTGGACTGAAATGTATGTGCTCCGGGGAGCAACGTGCTGATAAGTGGGTCTGCAGTTAAATTTGGGAAAAAAAACCTCTGCCGTCAGCAAATAAACACCCCTCCCGCTCCCTGGGTCCCCCTCCCTCTCCAGGCTGTTTTCCTGCCTGCAGATGTTTGTTCCTGCCAGAGGAGTTGGGGTGTGGGGAGGGCAGCCCTGAGAGGAGAGGGAGGACAGGACAGGATGGGAGGACCTTCACCATTTCCAGGGTGGGCAGCAAGGGGGAGGCCATGGCTGCGCCGAATGGGGGGTGCTGGCCCGGGGCTGTGTGTCTTTGGGCAGGTGGGGGCTGCTGGCTGCACCACGGGGACCCTCTCAGGGGTACAGATGTGGTGCTGGTCCCCACATCTCTCTGCTGGCCACAGCTGGTGCCCTATGTGTGGCAGGTTGTGGCATCTCGGGGGGCTGCACTCTCCTGGCTTCCCTCCACTTGCAGTCAGTCACTGGTGCCAGTACCAGCACTCTAATGAGTACTGAGGGGCGCCTGAGGCTTTGCAGACTGTGGCGTGCCGGGAAAGGACAGGGAGGGTGTCTTTGGTGCCATCCTGTGCTCTTCCCTTTCAGCCCTTGCTCATCCCTCTGTGCTGGACATGGGGCTGTGGTGGCCTCGGCTCTGCTCAGCTGCCCTGGGCGAGCACTGGGGCTGTGCTGGGTCTGGGACAGGGAGGAGATGAGATCAGAGTGGCTCCAAGCTGATGCCCACCGTGGTTGTGTGTCCATCTCTGCCTGCCCAGGAGTTTGCCATCCCCGGCCAGCACCAGCAGCTGCCCACTGGGGCAAAAGCATCCCCAGCTGGGATGGAGCGTGTGGAGGAGATCCACGTCCAGTGAAGGCTCCTGTCCACTGCCACGGAAGAATGTGAGTGGATCTTTGCCTGTCTGGGGAGGTGCCCATCTGTCTGTGTGGGTTTTGACCCAACCAACTCGGCTGCCCTGGGACCTCCTCACTTCCCTGCTGCATGTCTTGCGCAGCCCATGCAGGTGACATTCCTTCTGTCACCCCTTTGGCATCCTACAGGGTGTTTTTTAATTCTTTATGTTCCCAAGGGCTTTGCAGTTCCTTGCTGTCAGAGCCCTGGACATGGCTGGTTCTGCTGGGGGGTCTTCCCAGCCCCCCAAGTTGGGGATTCCCTTCAGTGGCTCCTCTGGCTGCCCTCCACCCCTGCCCCCCAAGGACTGTATTTAGGCTAAATATTCCACCCCATAGCCCCAACCTGATGGTCGGAATGTCTATCCCGATATCCTGTAAACATTTCTCCCGATTAAAAGATCCAGATTGCCGACGGCCAAACTGTGACTCAGCCCCGTGTGGTTTTCCAGGAATTTGCCCAGGATGGGTGGTGGGAGCTGCCAGCCCCAGCCCCACGTGCCCGGCAGGGAGGCACCGGCTGATTCATCCTCACCTTCCCCTTCCCAGGCAGATAACGCTACAGCGCGGGCTCCCCAGCACCACCCGCTGCCGTGCTGCACTGAAAACTCCCGTCTGACAAGGGCCACGCTGCTTTTCCTGGAGCATGGAAGCTGCTGCTGGCACCCAGGCGGGAGCACGGCCCTGCTGCCTGTGGGTTCTGGCAAACGAGAGGGTGTTTTTCGTGCTAGGCTGGAAGATAACCCCAGCACCGCATTGAACCGGCGCCTGGATTTCCCATCTCTGTGCTCCAGGCAGCCTGGAAATGTCCCCAGAAGGATGCAGGAATTGGGTACCAGGTTTGAACCGTCCCTATGGGGATGTGCTGCGGTAGCACACTTTGTTCTGCCCGAAAAGTGCATCCAACATCTGTCCCAGCAGCTCAGCTCTTGAAAAATTGCTCTGAGAGGCAGGAGGCAGGGTAGGGAATGGGCTCTGCTGGCCCTCACTTAAAGGCTTTTAGGCAGTTCATTAATGGTTTTGGCGGTCTTAATTTGGAGTGGGAATGAAAGTTCAAGCAGTGGCTTCAGGGAAACGCCCCTGGGATAAGCTGTGACATGGTTAATAGGAATTGTAATGTTGTTAAAGTGCTTTTCCATAAAACGCCAGGAGAGGAAATTAATGGTGTGGGGTTTTTTAGTTTTTTTCTAAAAGTTGATATCGCTCATTTAATTTAATGTTTTAATCCATCACACAAGCACTCAGCACTCTTGCCATGCAACTTCCATTTTAGAGTGGTTTTCACATCAGCTGTAGCCACTGATGGCAGCATGGGGAGAACACGTGCAGGTGTCTGAACATGCAAACCCAGATAGCGCCTAACGTAGGGGAAGCTGGTCTGCTCCTGGCCCTAAAGGCCGTGAAAACCTTTCCAGTGCAGCGCTGGCTTCTCGTGGATGCACCTCTGGGTCCGTTGCCTCCTTGACGGGTGTGTGCAGGTGGTTTGAGAGGGTCAGCATGCTGGTGATCCTGCTCAACTGTGTGACGCTGGGCATGTTCCACCCCTGCGAGGACATCGCCTGCGACTCACCGCGCTGCAGGATCCTCCAGGTACGGCCCCAGCGCTGCTGCAAGCTCGACAGCAGCCTCAGGTTGATGTGGAGAGGGAAGGACTGAGCTGGATCCAGCCATGGTGTCCCAGGGTGGCAGGTCCTGCCTGCAGTGTCTGTCCTGTCAGCACTTGGAAAATGCTGGTTTTGGTGCTCGGATGAGGACCTGACGCAGTGCCGTCAGGCAAAACCCCTGCCAGCCTGTGCCAGCCCCAGCCTTGCCAAGCCTTTCTTGGAGTGCTTGGGGATGCCAACCATCTTGTGGATAGGGAAAGCAGAGGCCAAAATATACTTGTCCCATTATCCTGGCACTGTGGGTGTTGTTGGGCCATCTGGGCTGGGGAAGACACAGGGCTGCTCTCAGCACAGCTTCTTCCCAGGGATTTCGCTTTCAGTGGTGCAAGAGGAGACCTTGCTGGACTCAGGTCTTCTAATTCCCTCCCTTGTGCAAGCGTGCAGGAGCATCCCTCTTCCCTTCCTTCCTTTTGCAGAGCTTTGACGACTTCATCTTCGCCTTCTTTGCTGTGGAAATGATCGTCAAAATGATCGCGCTGGGGATTTTTGGGAAGAAATGCTACCTGGGAGACACGTGGAACCGCCTGGACTTCTTCATCGTCATCGCAGGGTAAGTCTGGGCAGGCAGGTCCCCTTCTTCCCGAGTCTCTCTGCTGTTATCTGTGGCTCTGCTTGGCGAGCACTGGGTTTGGGGGAGCAGCAGTGGAGGCTGGGGGCTGGCTGGGTGTCGGTGCTGTTCGTGTTGTCCATCTCAGCTTCCCAGCAGGGATCGCTCCTGAGCTGCAGCCGCCCCTCTGGTGCTCTCAGCAGCTTGGGGGAGAGCTGATGCTCAGCTCACGGAGAGAGCAGGGCAGGCTGACAAAAGTTGTTTGTGGTGGGTTTTGACCAGCCCGTGCCTTGGGGCTCCTCGCTGGGCGCTGGGCTTGGCTCTCCTCCCTCCAGCCCGCCAGAGGTTTCAGTTTCCATGGCTGGAGTGGGCGGCTGGGAGCACGGAGGGCTGTGCCAGGAGGGATCGTTCACTGAAACGTGCACGATTGCCCTCATTTTATATATATACACCTCTTTTTTTCTTGAGGGAAAGCGACCAAGTTTGCCTTTCTGAGTGTTTTCATTTCAGAGGCACCTGGTTTGAATTAAAGGCTCTTCCAGCACCCGAGAGTCTCCTGGCGGAGGCTGGAAATCCACATGAAAAGTCCTTGGCCACTGGCCAGCGAGCCGAGTTTCTTTGACACACGAATCTCTTGCTGGCCCTCGCCTCCCCTCCCTGCCTCAAGAGCCCCAAGACCTTTGGGAAAACAGTGGGTTTTTTCCTCTTTTGATAGAGCTAGGGATCGAATTTACTAGATTTTCTTGCAAAAAAGCAGAGGCCCCTCCCAGCTTTTTTTTGCTTGGAAAGAAGCAGAGGCCCCTCCCAGACCTGGCATGGGTTTGGTGTGGCCCAGGAAGGGGCAACACCTTGGTCAGTTTTGCTTATGGTCCATTGCTGGCCTCACAGGGACACAGCCCACGCCTCTGCCAGTCAGCTGGAAGAAGTAAAATGGAGGTTCCAGGCCTCCCAGTGCATCCTTAGCTTGAAAAATTCATTGCTGCAGAGGTGAAAAGATGCAGTGAGCTTCAGACCCAGGAGCTGTAATTGTCTCCATAAGCCTGTCTTCTGCAGGAGGCCACAACCTCCTGCTTTCCAGCCCCACCAGCCTCTGGCTCCTCAGTTTAGGAGAAGGCTCAAGGTTTCCTCCTGAAATGTCTGAACAGTGTTAGGGACAGCAGTGATGGGACGTTGGATGAGAGGGGACCACAGGTCCAGTCAGGTCTGAGAGGGCTGTAGACACCAGCAGCACATCCAAGGGCTGGAGCTTGCTAAGCCACCTTTATTTCTGCTGGTTTATTATGTTTTATACTGGAATTAATTGTGATGAGGAGCCCAACCCGAGCAAGGCCAGACATCCCATCTGGGGAAGCATGGTGACAGATGCTGGGCTGTTCCCAGCTCCACTGTCCTGGGGCACAGCCACCTTCCCCTCCCAGCCTGGTCCTGCCTTTGCCTGTTGATCTTGCAAAGCCTTTGGAGCCAGACTTACCCCTGATGTGCTTCTCTGGGGACCCCACCATGATGGGACCCCCTCTAGAGGGACACCAGCAGGGACCATCCTTATTCCTACACCAAAATATCACTTCTCTGCTTAAGCAGAGAAATCTCTGCACACCTACTGCACCTGGCCAGGTGTTTGGGTGTCCGAAGGTTATCTCTTTTCTGGGCAGAGCCACATCATAGCACAGATGCCCCCCCTGCAGCAGCTGCTCCCCCATCCCTGACATGCAGAGACATTTTTTTGCATCATGGCAGCCTGACCCTCTCGTGCCTTCTGCCAGGTCAGCTTTGCCTCTCGCCGAGTGACGGCTCTTTCCTTCATGTGAATGAACTGCTCCCATCTGGGTCCCGTCACAACCAATTCGGCTGGCAAAGGATCGAACTGGATTTAAATACAAACCAGCCTCTCCTCCCCCAGCGCTGGCTTTCTCTGCTCCCTTTTGCACCCTTGTGCTCTCCTCCAATCCTAGCCCATCCATCCTGGAGTGCTGCATCCTACCCAGAGCATTGCTGCAGTCCTGGAGGGCCTGCTGAGTGCCAGGGAAAGCCAAAGGGGCTGCAGGAAGGGGCCGTTGTTGTGGCAGAGAAAAAAACAAGGGACTCGATCCCTTAGCAGACGCAAGATACAGGTAAAAAACACTGTAAGGGATAAGGGATAAAAGTGCTGCAGGGTCACATCCCAACCAGACAGAGGGAAGTTCCTCAGGCAGCCCTTAGTGCAGCTCTTTGGCTCCCAGACAGAGCAGATTACCCCAGTGAGCACCCGGCCCGTGGTGCTCGCAGCAGAGCACGGGAGCGAGGGATGGGCTGAGCTCTGTGTGGAGGAATCCTGCATCTGAGCAGGTGTCAGGAAAGAGGCCAGAGCCAAACTGGGGCCCTGGAGAGTGTGTGCCAGGGCAATCCAGGAAACCCAGCTGGGTTTGCTTCGATACCAGATCAAGCGAGTCACGTTTTTGTGGAGGTCTCACGTAAGGGCCTCAGCCAGGTTCCCCAGTGAGATGCCAGGGGAGGAGACTGAGGTTTCCATGTGGTCCTGGTGACCACAGTGGAGCAACTCTGGTTTTGCCTTCACATTTTTTCTCTGCCTTTTATGTGCACATAGACATGGGAGGAAAAAAGCAGCAACAGAGTGTGAGCTCCCCAGGACCCAGCAGCACCCTGAGCTCCTGCTCTCCTGTTTTCCCACTTTCCTTGCCACTTCCCTTCCCACAGGCTGCAGAGAGCGATGTCAGGGGAGAGGAGAAGCAGCAAACCATGTCTGTGGGGCATCAGGTGGGGAAAGCGTGTTGTACTGGGGCTGTACACTCCCACGGGCACAGCATCCACAGAAATCCTTCCCAGCCACCAGCTCAGAACAGGCTTCAACCCACACTGCCCCCCTCCCCCCCAAAAAAACCCAAACTTGTAGCATTTCATCCTGCCCATTCTTTGAGAACTTTCTAGACCTGACAGAGGTCATCATTGTGGAGAAGCCTTTTTGTGCATTTTTGCCCCAAATCTGCCTCTTGGAGGGCTGGGAGAGCCTCGTGGATGCTGTCCTTGCTGCTGCCGGCCGCTTCCGTGGGATGCCATTAAGTGCTTCTCAGCTCTGTTAAACTGTCCAGACCAATCTCATGAACTCATGGAGAGTAAATGACTTCTTTGTGACAATGTAATGCAATTAGTGCTAATTGTAGAGTGTGTAATGTCTGCAACACATCTCTGTAATTACAGTAAAACTTGCTGGAGATGAGAATAGTGCTGTATTATCAAAAGTCTGCTTAGGCAAACACGGCTTTGGCTGCAGGTTACGGAGCTGCGTGGGGAAAAGAGGGGTAAAAAAAAGTGATGAATGGCATAACTATGTTGCATTATTTTTAGAGGAGGGGATTTGGGGAGTTTGCTTGTGAGAGAACACTTTCGAGGTTAACAGGCATTGCCAGCAGCTCTTGCCCTCTAAATATGACTCGATATAATTTCGACCTCTCCCAGCATAAGACACAGATGTATCGAGGATGGATGCTTGTTTACATCCCAAAATATGCAGAAGTGGTTTCGGTTTGATGCTGCCTGAGGCTTGGGCTGCTGAGCCGGAGCTGTGGGATGGAAATGTGCCCTGACTTGGTGTCTCCCTGGCCACTGTAGGACCCAGCACCCACTGTCTGCCTGGCAGGGCACAGGGGCATCTTCTCTGCTCAGTCCATGGGAAGAGGGTAGCCACAGGCTGAGACCTCCCTTTGCTCAGCTGAAGCCAGCCCTAGCCCCCCACATTGCTGCAGCCCCAGCAGCTTGCAGGACCACAGCTTGCCCTGGCTTTGTTCAGATAAGGATTTCCACAAACCGCTGCATACGTGTAGATTGAAATGGGCTTTAAGCCATCCTCATCACAAAACTCCATGGTGTGATTTTGGAGTTATCCTGGGCAGGGCCAGGAGCTAGGCTTTGATCTTTGTGGTTCCCTTGCAGATCAGGAGATTTTATGATTCTATTCTATGATTCTAACCCCAAAACAACGAAAATCCCTAATGATTTATTGTTTTCCTGGGAGAGAGCTTTACGCCAGGGGATAATTTGGAGCTCTAAGAGCTCACAGGGTTCCTCTCTGCCTTCCTGTGCCCACGTGCTGCTCCCCACCGAGCAGGGCTGTGCATCACCCCCTGTTTGAGCTGCGTGGGTCTGTGGTTACTCCAGGCTCAGTCAGTTGTTTGGCCAAGACTGAGGAGTCCTGTTTGTGCTTTGCTCATTGTAATGGTAACGAGCCTCTTCAAAGACTTTGCAGGGAAGTTAAACACTTCTGGAATATTTTGCTTATGACTGAAGAGGAGCTGGGGCTGGAGGTGGTTGGCAGGCTGCTTTATTCAGGAACAGACACCACTTCTTTCTCTCTTTGCTTCCTGAACATTTCTAATGTTTGTTATGATTTTTTTCTCCCTCTGTTGAAGGCTGTATTAAACAGTGAGCTCCACTGAAGCCTTCATAAACAACCTTTAAGGATGTTTTTCTCCCTCCTGGTCTTGAGCTCTGAATTTCAGGGATGCAATAGGCTGCAGGAAGCCCTGTTGTGCTCATAGGTGACAGGAGAGAAAGGGATGTCACAGCCCCACTCCATCCCTGCTCCATCTAAACCTGGCTGGGGTCTGAAAAGCTCTTTAGCTCAGAAATTGGAATGAGGGCTACGGTGCCAGACGGGTCTCTGTGGGGAGCTGTGATCCCACGGCTGCAGCAGCCAGAGCAAGATTCCTGCTGGGCGCTCTGGGTGAAGCTTCCAGCATGTGGCCTTCACTCCGCAGTGCCAGATCCTCCACAGGCAGGCAGGGCTCCTCTGGAGGGCATTTTATCTGTACAAAGCCGATCAAGGGGCTGTTTCAGCTCCCTGGTTCAGACACAGGGAAGAAAGAGCTGGTGTGGGACTGCCTACAGGAGCCCCTGCTGCAGCCTCCCACTGCAAGGGCTGTTCTTCCCCCATACATTAGTCTCTTCATCCCTTAAAAACAAAGCTAACAGGGAGGCAGGGTGAGTGTTGCTTTTTCATCCCCTGTGCCTCTGTTGAGCCCTCTGACTGGGCACCCCGAGCGAGCACCGGGGGGTAATTGCCCGTGTGAGAGGCTGATTTGCACACGCAATTACCCAATGTGCAGCCACTGCCATGGCCACAGCCCCTCTGGGCTGCAGGGAAAGCTGCACCAAACCTGCTCCCAGGAGCCTGGCCCTTTCCTGGGCTTTCCAGGATGGATGGGAGTGTCCTGGAAACCGGGAGCCTTCTCCGTGGCCCCACCATATCCTGACTAATCCCAAATTAGGTGCTTTGTGCTCTGAGCAGAAGTGCCAGAACAACATCAAGCCAACACTCGTCATCACGAACCTCCAGGAATTCGATATCTGGGGCTGAGCTGTGCAATTTAAAGTTTTAAGTTACTTTTGGGTGGATAAAGGGTAGCCAAGAGCTGGGCACTGATGAAATCCGTGGCTGTGCATGCTCTGTGCTCCGTGCTGCCTTCCCACAGCCTTTGGAGCAGAGCATCCCGAACAAGCTGCATCCCTGACTCACAGAAACCTGCTGGGTGAAAGAAAGCCCTCAGCAGTCTCCCTCGCAGCTGAGCTGACTCAAATCCACCTGTGAAAAGCCAGGGTTTGTTTTTTTTTAAAGTTTTAGGACTTTTAAAAAGGTAATTCTTTAGTTTCTTTCAGTTCTTCAGCTGAACTTGCTGCTGCTTCAAAAGCCTCATTAGTCAAGTGTCCTGGCTGGGACACACGGTGCAGCCAGATCCAGCAGGCTGCAGGGTTCATGCTC
The DNA here is from genome assembly GCA_013400235.1 of Oriolus oriolus. Taxonomy (NCBI): domain Eukaryota; kingdom Metazoa; phylum Chordata; class Aves; order Passeriformes; family Corvidae; genus Oriolus; species Oriolus oriolus. Next base: position 190,711 of record VXBT01004369.1, read on the forward strand.
TCTGTGTGCTATTCTTTTTCTTCTGTTCAGCTTGATTGAAATGAGTATTTTTAAAATTAAGCAACACCCACGAATGCGGTGAGACTCGCAAGGCTCCAAACGCAGCCCCTGAGTGAAAGCAGAGCACAGCCAAGCTGGCGAGGGCCAGGGGGAGATTTCATTCCGGCTTTCTGAAGATACAACGCCGCCTAAATAATTTCCCCTTGTCTTTTCCAGCACGGAGAGCTTAATATCACCCACTGATGGCTGTGCTTTGTAGATAAAGGGTGTCTATATGCCCAGTTTTTGAAGCTTTTTAACGCTGAATAAATCTCAGCCTATCTCTCCCCAGCAGTGCAGGGCTCGCAGTGTGCAGGGGGTGGGCAGCTCTCGGGGGTGGCCCTGCCTGCAGCCACTGCTGCTTTGCCACCAGTTCCTCGTGTGACCTTGGTCACATCCCCTGGCTGTGCAGCATCCCCAGCACCCAGTGGTGAAAGGGGACAGTTCGAGCTTTCCTTGGAAAGCGCCCTCAGCAGAAACTCTCTGGGTGACTCCGCTGGGTTTTCACATCATCTTCTACTTCCTGAGCAGGAGTGATCCCGGGGGTGGGAGCAGAGTCAGGGCTGAGAGCAGGGTGCTTGAGAAGTGATGCTGGCTAGGTGTAGGAAGGACTGTGTTGGAATTTCTGTGCTCTGTTAGAGGCTCTCTAGGTAAGCAGAGCCCCTTGAACCCTTCCTGCGATGTCCTGAGCATCACTTTTGAAAGCCCTTTGCCTCAGGGTTGCTGCCTGGCACTGCACTCAGGAAATCCTTCCCAGTGCTTTGGGTTTTACATGAGACAAACCCCAGCATGCTCCAACTCACTGTCTCCAGGCAGAACAGGGATGAATTTCACCTGCCTGGTCCATCCTGAGCCATCCCTTTTGCCTGTCAGCTGAGCCCTGGGAGTTTTCCTGCTTGGAGAAGCATTTGCCAAAGGTTTGCATCAGCTCCCTCTCTGCATCCCACCACCAGCCCGTTGTACGTCTGGCTTTGCAGATGCTCCACTTTTATTCTTAGAAAGTCCTAAATATTTCCGCTTTCCTTCTGAATAACTCCAGCGATCGGGGGTTGCTGATCACTCTGACGAGCTGTGAATCCATCCTATTTAATGCTGAGTTTCTCTCTGAGCCTTTAACTTGGCTGGGCACCAGGTCGGTGGCGGCAGCGCTGACAGGCATCGCGCCTTCCCCTCTGAGCAGAGATGACATTTGAATTGAAGCTTCATCAGGAGCCTTTTACACTGCAGATTTCCAATGCATAAATGCTATATATGCTGGTAAATGTACCTGTCACCTCACCAGCTGGTGACATCCTGACATTTGCTCTCCCTGGGTATCTTCCCTTGCCAGGGATGTGGACTGATTCTTCCCGTGCTTCCCCTTGCCTTGGGAAGTGACCTTAGAGCTGAGGACTGGTGGTGCTCTCACTGGACTTGCTCTTTAGTGAATGAGCTTTACTGACATTTTTTTCTCCAGTGCTGGGCTTTCTCAAGGCACTTGAGCTGTTGGTTACCAGCAAGGTGTGGACCCTGTACTCTGTGTCTGTGTCTGAGCTTGGCAGTGCTGTAACACCAGTTCTGGTAGCAGTGTCCAGCAACAGAGGCAGGAGACCACCTTCCTGCTCTTGGTCTTGGTGTTCAAGTGTTTGCTCAAGCCCCTGGGTTGTTGTTTGGCTCGTTCCTTTAAATTTGGCATTATAATTGTTCTTTAATGAGTTAAATCAAAATGCATTTTACAGCACGTCCTTTGCAGCTTACAAGCGCTCACACCTCTGGAAGTGCGTCTGGAGCTGTCATTAATCAGAAAATGATTTGTCTTGGTGCAAGTAACCGTGTGCTGCTCTGAATTTTGCTGGCAGCCTCTGTTTTAATAATGGATGAAAGAAAAGCTGTGTGTTTGATATGGGCTTTTTACCTGAATATTGCCAACTGTATGGAAATCTTTTTGAACAGCGAGTGAAACTGGACACCCAGGAAAGCCAGGGAAGCCACTGCCCCTCTCCTCCCCTTAGCCAAAGCTTGCCCAGTGCAGGGAGTCCTGTGCACTGAGGAAGGGGCTGGTTTTCTACCCCCAGGTCAGGTGGGATTTTGTGAACACACTGCCTTCCTTTCTGGTCAGAGGCTGAGAACAAATTCGTAGTATCCATGTGTGCGTGTCCAACCTCCATCTCCTGGGACTGTCCCGTTGCTGTGGGGGTCAGCTAAACAGAGAGGAATATGTTGAGGTTATTTTGATCTTAGATATGGTTTGATCATCATCGTCATTCTCATTAGAGCCTCTCAGGTAAAGCCTCACTGCATTGAACGTGGAGTTGTTTATTTGGGGGCTGGGAAGGGAGTCTTCTTCTCCACCCTGGGTGCCCCTCACCTGCTGGAGGCCGGGAGGGAGACGAGCGGGTTTGGCTGATCACAGCAAGAGCAGAAGCCTCCAGTGTGCTGCAGCCATGGCAAACCCAGCCCAGCACTGATGGATCCTGCAGGATTTCCAGCAGGCAGGGAAGGGACAGCACTGATGCCTTTGTGCAAGGAGCGACCAAAACTTCCTCCAGAAACTTGATGCCTGATCAGGTGAGATTAATTCAGACCAGGGCAAGTGTGGAGGAAGGTTGTCACTGAGAAGCAGAGAGCCTGTCTGTGAGATGGGGCTGGAAGAACTTGATTTGTTTGACTTTGCAGAATCAAGGCTGAGAGGAGATGTGATTTGTCCTCTGTAAATACATGGGTGGGTAAACATCAGGGACAAATAACAGCTAGAGAAGCTACCTAAAAGACAGTGCTGCCGTAAGAACAAATATGGGCTTGTTCTGTATATGAGCTTGTCCTGAATAAATTCAGGCTGGAAGTTAGGCTTCTAGCCATCAGAGTTGGAGGGAGGGAACTACCCAGCTTGTTTGGAGATGGAACTTGATAATTTTCGGAAGAGATTAATATCCTGTGGCTGCCTGTGGCAGTGGGAGCCTGACTATGTGGAGAGCCTCAGGGTTGTGCTCCTTGCCTTTGCCTGGCTCTGCCTCTTCAACAATACTCTGGGCAGAGCTCTTGGATCTTCCCACGGCCAGAGAGCAAAGTCCTGCAGGTGTTGTGACTGATGACTCTTTTGTGCTTGAGGAAAGGTGCCATGAGAAGAGTGAGAGATGCTGGGGCAGCCATCCAGGTGCATCCTAAGTCCTGTGAATGTTGCTCCTCCATGTTCTGAGCTGGGAGACAACCCTGTCAGACAGTGGGAGCACTGAGAGGTTCCTTGGCCCATGTTTGCCCCATTTTTTGTCTGCAAGTGTCACCAGTTTTGTTCCCACTTGCCAAGGGTCTCCTCTGGGCAGAGGCAGCAGAGCTCAGTGTCCTGGGCTGCTCATCTTCTGTGGCCCACAGAGGGGTCTGCACCAGGAGGTGTTCTTCCTGTCAAGACTGTGGTGGTGCTCAGCACAACAAACTCAGATTCATTACAGTATCTGTAAAATTGTTAAAAACAGGGCTGTGCCTGGAAATTTCCCCTCCAGAGCGTGCAGGGACTTTTGGAAGCTTCTGCCTGGCCCTGTGCAGAAACAGTAACCAAAGCAGCTGAGAGAGACAGAGATCTGTGGCTGTGTGAGCTGGTGTATCACATTCCCCCTCACTGACTTTACCCTGATACGCAAACAACCCTTAATTAATTCCTCTGGCAAACTTTCCTGATGGGAGAGATGCAGTAACAAGTCCCTCTGTGAGTGGTTGGCATTTAATGTTTGCTTTATAATGTTTGATAATCTAACATTTCTCCACCGGGTCCGTGACGCTCCGTGGTTTTGTGTCTTTCCCAGGATGCTGGAGTATTCCCTGGACCTGCAGAATGTCAGCTTCTCAGCCGTCCGCACCGTCCGAGTCCTGCGGCCACTCAGGGCCATTAACAGGGTCCCCAGTAAGTCAGATCCTAATTCCTCCCTGCTGGGGCCAGCTCTCTGGATCCATGCCCCAAAGATGGAAGGGCAAACCCAGATGCTTTGATCTTACATCACGGCTCAAACGTTTGTCCGAGCCTGGCAGTGCTGGGTCCTACCAACACTGTCTGGGTGCGTTTTGACACCTGTGGCATCAGAGATGAGTCAATAAGGTATCCAGGACTGTCTTCAGACACCTTCCTTTCTCATGTGAAGAGGGTCTGAGGAGGCTGCTAAAGGGCTGCAGGTGGCGGGGATTGACTGAGCCAACAGCCTTTGCTAGGCAGTACAGGCAGAGGGGTCTGAGCCATGCTGCTCCCACCCTCCCTGGGATGTTCCATCCTTCCCTGGAGAAACTGGGGTGAGGAGGTCTTGTTGTGCATGGAGATAGTCCCCTGGGAAATGCTGAGCAACCGGGAGCTGGTCCAAACAGCCCAAACCCCCAACATCCCCAAAGCAGACCGGCGTGGGATGGGCAGTGGCTCTTCAGTCCTGGTTTCTCAGATCATGGACAAGGGTCTCAGCCCTGCCTTAAGCAGCAGCGGGTGGCATTGCCTGCTGCTGCCTGGCAGCCCAGCCCCAGATGGCACTGGCCATCACAAACCCTCCCACTGCCCCACGCCGGGCAAATCCCAGTGCTTGGTGAGAGGCGCCGAGCGCCGGCCCTCCCGGCTGCTGTACGGATCAGGTGTGTTAAGTAGATGTTCACCTGCACCAGAAGCATCCTTCTCCTGGTCCTACAGTCCTGGTCATCAAATCCAGCACCACTTTAACCAAGTTAAATCCAAGTCTGCGCTCCCCTATCTGAACTGGCCCAATGCCTCGATGAGAACTAATCAGCTTCAGTTCTCTCTGCTGATGCTGGAAGTGCCTGGAATCTATTTATTTTCCTGCTCCTGACTCTTGAAGTTAATCTGGCTTTGCTGCTGATGTTTCAATCATTACAGAAGCTGCAGAATCCTGTTTGCAATGTTTTTTTTTTTTATCCCCACTGCTGAACTGGTGGATAGCTGAATTTATCCACCACTGTCTAACTGGGGATGTAATTCACTTAATGTGTTTTGAAATCCTGGGTAATTTATCTTGTCTTCTCTGCAACGTAGTTATAGTGGGATAGAAATGCAAGGTGGGAAAAATAAAAAATGAGCTTTGCATGATTATCAATGCAATAACCACAGAAAGTAATTTCAGTTAATTAGGAGTTGGCGCAAGGTGGTTGTTCCCCAGTGACGGAGTAGAAGGAAAACCCTGAGAGAGGAGGTGACAGCGTCAGAATAAGAGAAAAAAGTCTTCCTGAATATCAAAGTAAAGGGTGCAACAGTAACGCTTTCTTTAGATAAAAGTCAATATAAGCAAGTGAGAGAATGTAGAACATGGGGAAAGAAGGAGAGTGAGAGACGAGCAGAATATTACACAGATGTCAGATGAAATCAATTTTTTGTGTGTAAATGTCAAGTTGAAGTCACCATCAATTTGTCTTTGTTACAGAACTGGCTGTTCCTGAATTTGTGAGAATTAACTGCCAGAGAGAGTCCTGTATTTTAAGGAAGAGAGGGCATTTAGGGTAGATGAGGGGAAATAGGGAGGGAAGGCAATTTTGAAATATACTGAGTGGAGAAAGAAGTACAATTGAGCAAAGGAGAATGTCAGAATTTAATCTAAGGGAAGAAAGGAAACATAACTGCTGGAAAACTTTGGAGAAGAGGACTTGAGCTGGGGAGGTAGGTCTGGTGTCCAGCAGAAAAGCACGAATGAAGGGGGGTGCTCCAGGGGCTTTGGGGGGAAGCCAAAGGGGATGGGAAGCTGTGAGCATTCAAAAGCCACGTGCAGATGATGAGGATAGAAGGAAAAAAATAGAAGGAAATATAGTAGGAAAAGTATCAGTGGAAAGGAAAAGGTCAGGAGGACATGGCTGGAACAAGAAGATTCAATGTGAGCTTTTCCTCTTTGCCTCAGGTATGCGCATCCTGGTGACGCTGCTTTTGGACACGCTGCCCATGCTGGGGAACGTCCTCCTCCTCTGCTTCTTTGTCTTCTTCATCTTTGGCATTGTGGGAGTCCAGCTGTGGGCAGGTTTGCTCAGGAACCGCTGCTTCCTCCCTGAGAACTTCAGCATGTGAGTCTGTGTAGGCAGCACCAGTGTCTCCCCAGCCCGAGGGAGGCTGTCCCTCCAGGATCTCCTCTGAAAAAAAGCCCTTCTCTTCTGTAAATGCTCCCTGCTCCTAAATGCCACCATCCCTCTTGCTTGGGCACACACAGAGCAGGAACAGAGCGAGCTGTGACAATTTGCCATTTGCATTTGCAGGCTGTCCTTAACCCTCAGCTGGCACTTGGGAGCCTCTCTGATTGATACAAGCCTCCAAAAAACCCTTCTGAGAATGGGAGTTCAGGCTTTCTAAATTCAGCATGTCATTAGTGTGTGACCTTTTCTGTGTGGGGACGCTCAGGTCTGAATCCCCTTCAGCAGCTGGTGTTGTTTATTGCCACGACTTCCGTAGCCCCACCTAAACCCCAGGAAAAGCTGATGGAACTACCGTGAATTTTTGATGCTAGATACTTTTCAGCTTCAGAATGAGAGATAGTCCCTATCCCAAAGTGTTCATTTTCACAGATCCCTGAATTTTAAGGCCAAAAAGACTGTTGTGATCAGTTTTCTGGCCTGATGTAGCACTGTTTGGACAGTGGTTGAAATACCTGACAGCTGACAGCCTTTTTCAGGGCTTCCACGCCTGTTCTACCTACCTGCTTTTTTTGACCACCTCCATCCCTTCAAATGCTTGGAGAAAGGCAGGTGACTGCAAACCCTTGATGGCTCTGCCGAGTTCTGCCACCCCCATCACCTTTTCAGTGGATTGCTGACTGCCCAGGGTGGATCTGGCTGGATTCACACCTGGGTGGAGGAACCCTACAAGCCCAAAGCCCCTTTCCTGCACACAGCAGCACCATGTTGCTGCTGCTGCTGTGGCCAGGCTGGCACGAGGCACCTTCCAACCTCTCCCACCCACCTCCTGATCGACTCCCACCCCTCTCGTAGGTCACACCCTCAAAGGGTGGCTGGAAGTGTCATTACCAGGACATGTCCCTGTTAAGTAAGTGTCAGCAGAGCAGGGGGACAGCTTCACCACCGAGTAAATCCAATAGAGCCACAGGTTTGGGTGCTGTTTAATTGAGCCAGAATTCCAGGGGTTTAGATAGGCTTTGAAGGGTATTACAGGCAATTCTGCAGGAATTAACTGGGCTGAACTAGGCTTAAAAATATCTTTGCAAGCTTTAGTGGGAGTCCTGGCAGCATTAAGGAGATAGTGTGTGCAGAGCAAGGAGCCAGTTTCTGGCTGGCCATGGGTTGTTTCATCTCCCTGAAGAGTATTTTTGCCTGGTTTGCTGTGGTAGGGCCACCCTCAGAGGGAATTTAGAGCTTATCTGTGGGCTGAACTGACACGGTGAAATGCAGATGAAGGCCCTGTCTCTGATTTTTAGGAATCTTGGGAGGTCCTTGTACATAGAGTCTCCCTAAACAATTCTCAGCATCTCCAGAAGGACAGGAGATACAAGAGCTTAAACTGACTGATTTCCATCTTACTGCAGCAAAGACATTTCAGAGAAGCCCTGTCACGCTGGATCCTTCTCTTAGTCTCCTGAAGTCAAAGCCAGAGTGCTTCCAGATGGAGTAACTTGTAATGATGCCATCAGAGGGACTGCCAGGGGGCCGAGTGCACTGCCTCAGTTTCTCAAAACCCAGTTAGGGACATCAGCTCACCCTGTGGGTCTGCAGTAAGTCCAGGGGGATCCCTTCTTTAAAAAACAGCTTTAAGATCCAGAAAAGCAGATGTCAGACTGTGCTGTTACAGCTGTCTCCTTGCCAGATTGCCTGCAAGTCGGTGTGCAAACCCCGGCCCTGTCTGGACTCTTTCAGCCCCTACACGGTGGATTTGGAGCGGTACTACCAGACAGAGAACGAAGATGAAAACCCCTTCATCTGCTCGCAGCCCCGGGAGAACGGGATGCGCTACTGCCGGAGCATCCCAACGCGCAGGGAAGAGGGTCTGGAGTGCACCCTGGATTATTATTCCTACAACGACACCACCAACACGTCTTGTGTGAACTGGAACCAGTACTACACCAACTGCTCTGCTGGGGAGCACAACCCCTTCAAGGGAGCCATCAACTTCGATAACATCGGCTACGCCTGGATCGCGATATTTCAGGTGAGCCCCGTCTGCCAGCTGCCACGGGGTGGGCAAACAGCAGGCCCTGCCCCCAGCATGTGCCCAGGGGCTGTGTAATTGCACTCCTAGGGGCTGTTTCGCACCAGTGAGCGCTTGTATAGTAGTGCACAGGTGCTCCAAGTGTTAGGGATACAGTGTGATGCCTGTTTTGAGAACGTCTCCGCCTCACATGCATGGGCAAAGCCCTGTGGGTGTGCGGTCAGATGATGCTGGTGTGCAGCAGAGCCTAGAGACTGCTCTTCTCTCTGCGAAATGAACTAGTGGCCCTTAAGTCCAACTGGGAAGGGGCTGGATTCAGCCTGGGCAGCTGCTAATGTGGCTGTTGGCATTGGGAGGAGAAGGATTTGGCTCCTCAGCATCTTGTGCTGCACCAAGACCAGCTCTGGGGTGTCAGACATGACCCAGCCAGAGGAAACATTGCCTGTGCACTTTGTTGTAGCTGAGCCTTGAGGAGTTTGTTTTCCCCTCCTGTCTCCACCAGGTCATCACGCTGGAAGGCTGGGTGGACATCATGTACTTTGTCATGGATGCACACTCCTTCTACAACTTCATCTACTTCATCCTCCTGATCATTGTGAGTGGCCTTTTGGGAGCAGGGGGGCCCTCCTGGCCTTTGGAGAGAGCAGAGTGGAGTCATCAACAGGAACAGGGCAGAGGATGCAGTGAATATAAAAGCTGAAGTAGCAACCAGCCTGCTGGGAGAAACGCAGCTTCCCTACGGAATTGTGCTGCAGCTGCATTTTGCTGCAAATGTGAGGAAGGAAAGAAAGATGTGCTTAAGCGGTGGCAGATACACTCCTGTTGTTGCTGCTGCTTCTACTGCTTCTCTCCTTGTTCTCCAAGCTTCTCTCTCTTGCTTGCCACCTTGAATTTAAGTTTTAAAGTGGGCAAATTTCACCTGGTCGGTTTTTGAGTGCCAGAAAGGGAAGAGGCTGACCAAAAATTCCCCCACACTGAAGAACCCATCTGCTGGGTCCTTGGTGCAGTGGGGATGTTTCGGGAAAACAGTCCCAAACTTCAGAGAGCACATTAAGAAAGGAGGGAAGAGATTACTGCCCACAGCCCACCCACACTTCACAGCATCATCCGAGACCACCCACAAAGGAGCCAACAAAGAGTTCCTGTGGGGTGGGCTTCATGATGGGCTTCATCTATGCAAGCAGAATTGTCTACAGTGACTGGCTGAGCTCGTTGTCTAGACTCCCTTTATCGTCAAGGGAGAAAAATAGGTGCTTTAACGGGGTGATTCATCTCCTCTGAAGGTAGACATCCAAAATAAATTAGATGCATTGCAGACTTGATGCGCCTATTTCTCTCTTGACTCTAAAGGATCATTAGGTGCCTCACTCAGATGTAGCTAAGTGAGATGAGTCCTTTTGTTGCTACATGAGAGGTCTAAGTCCAGAAAAATAGCTGCACATTTTCAGTTAGGTCATTGTGGGGATTTCAGCTCCTCGTCAAACCAGGACTCAAACCCTGATGAGAAAGTAGATGGTTGTTTAGTCCATGATGCTGTTTTCTTCTATTAGCTTCCCCAAGAGAGAGACAAACCCTTGCTCTTAGCCTCCCCGAGATGATGAAGAGGAAGAGCAGGCAGTACTTTTCCAGATGCCGTGCGAGTAACGTTAGCAGTGTGTGATAGCCTGTCAGCACGTCAGTAATTCCCTGTGATCCAGGCTGGGCTCTGCAGAAGGCAGAACCTCATGAAACCCTGGTTGGAAAGAAAATCTCCAAGCTGTGGGTACAGGCTGCTGATGCCCTTGCGTAACAGTCACCCGCAAATTCCCGTTAGCAGGGGAAAGGGATCTGCTCACAAGCTGCCCACACACTGGCAGGAAAATAACGCTCCTATCAGGAAGGCTCAGTGCATTCATCGTAATGCCACTAATTGTGATAATTACAACTGCTGTCTGTGGAGAGAGAAAAACACCATCCTAAAAGAGCAAGAGTTTTTGTCAAAATAATCTTCTCTCGTCTTTGATCTCTGACGTCCTCCACGGAGGGCTGGCGTGGGAGTCCCTGGGGTGGGAGCTTGAGGGGTGAGTCAGCCCAGCCAGTGGTCCCTGCTGGGTGACACAGGGGGTGGGGTTGGCTGGGGTTTGCCCCTCACTCTTTGCGCCCTACAGATCTGTGGGGTGCTGTGGCCACACTGAGGTGGCTGATGTCCCCTGTCCCCTTAGGTGGGCTCCTTCTTCATGATCAACCTGTGCCTGGTGGTGATAGCGACACAGTTCTCCGAGACGAAGCAGCGCGAGAGCCAGCTGATGAAGGAGCAGCGCGTGCGCTACCTGTCCAACGCCAGCACCCTCGCCAGCTTCTCGGAGCCAGGCAGCTGCTATGACGAGCTCCTCAAGTATCTGGTTTACATTGCCCGGAAAGGCAGCAAGCAGCTGGTGAAGGCCTACAGGGCGGCAGGCGTGAGGATGGGCTTCCTCAGCAGCCCCACGAGCAAGGCGGGGGCCGAGCGGCACGCCAGGAAGCGCCGGAGCAGGAAGAGATCCTCCGTGCACCACCTCATCCACCACCACCACCACCACCACCACCACTACCACCTGGGCAACGGGAACCTGCGGGCGCCCCGCGCCAGCCCGGAGATCAGCGATGTGGAGACCAGCTCGCTGCACAACGGGACCAACCGCCTGATGCTCCCTCCCTCGGCACCCAACTCCCTGGGGGCCCCCAGTGCCTCTCCCAGCAACACCGAGTCCGTGCACAGCATCTACCACGCCGACTGTCACTTTGAGCCGGTGCGCTGCCGCTCGTCCCTGACACAGCCAAGCCTCGGCTTGCCGAGCCCAGAGGGGATCCCCAAGAACATTGTGGGCAGCAAGGTGTACCCCACGGTGCACTCCAGCACCTCCCATGAGATGCTGAAAGAGAAGAACCTGGGGGAGGCGGCGGTGGGTGCTGGGAGCAGCACCTTGACGAGCCTCAACATCCCGCCTGGGCCATACAGCACCATGCACAAGCTGCTGGAGACACAGAGCACGGGTGAGCTGGGGCTGGGTCTACATCTGGGGTTGCTTTCCAGAAATACAATTTTTGTCTTAATTTTTTTCCCTCTCTGAATTTTTGCAGGGTTCTTTTCAGTCCACGTAACAGAGAAAGGCGATGGCTTTCCAGGTGAGACAAATGGGAATCTTCCGACCTACCTAATGCCTCTTATAGCCAAATTTAGGAGAGAATTTCAACCTTCCGGACTTCATACCTGCAATAATCCAAAGGATACGAGGGTTTTCAGTGAATCCATTTTCTTTGCAATCCCCATCTTGTAGATTAAACAAGTACAAGAGAGCTGGAGAGGGACTTTGACAAGGACATATAGTGATAGGAACAGGGGAATGGCTTTAAATTTTGCAGAGGGTGGGTTTAAATTAAATGTTAGGACAAAATTCCATGATTTCCCCCCACCCCCAGACCGTTTACAGGGAACACGTCCCAAATCCTGTACTCCCAAAATCAGCTAGAGCTTGCAGATGGACACCTTCCAGATCTGAGTGCTATCACACCCCTGAGCACTGTGTAGCTCTGCTCCCCTGGGACACAAGGCTCAGGGAGATTGAGCATCTGCTTCGTGTGAGTGCTCAAGGGCAGTCACAGATGCAGAGTATTAAAAATCTGTGATTTGCTCACGAAGCCTGTAAGAGTCAGACACTGAATGCATCTTTCTTGGATCAGGGGTTTCATATCTTCACTGCAAGAGGCTCTTTCCGCCTCCACATCATGAGATTTGGGAGTTCGGGCCACTCTAGTCCAAATGCTCTCACCCTCCAAGAAGTGTTTTGGCCAAGCTTTCCCAGGCAGTCAGAGCCTTTTCCACCCCACTGCAGTGGCATTGACCTTTCCAGCCAGGAGCTGTGCAGGGAAGAGACCAAATCCTGCCCCCAGCCCGGTGCTGCCGAGACTAAACACAGCGAACTGGGCTCTGAGTTGGTTTAGCACAGGGTTTGAATTCTCACTGCTGGGTGCTGCCACGCAGGAGTCGGGCGCACACATTGCCTCTCTCCTCGCAGCCAGCTGGTGGGAGTTTTGGGGACGATCCTGCTGGTGTTTCACACAGGAGACACCTGGCAGCTGCCATTGAGGGCAGCGCGTGGAGAGGGAAGCTGGTGGTTGTGGAGCTTCAGCAGAGGGAGCAGGAAAGAAGGCTGCTAACAGTGCTCCCGATCATTACAGCCGGGAGCCTGCCAGGACCGGGGGAACTGACTGCTTCCTCCTTCCTCTAATGGCTGGAGATGTAATGAGGTGTGCTCAGGGTCCACGGCTGGGGTGCTGTCTGTCTGGGGGCAACAAAGAGAGCTTCATAAACAGAGAGAAGAGCCCAGGTTGTAACCCAGCAGGAGCCCTTTTCCCATAAGGAAATGCCCCACATGTTAGGGGCAAAGGCTTGGTGCTAACAGGGACTGGAGGTTGCTCCCTGCAGCCCCCGGTCCCAGCTGACGAGGTGCCCTTTCCCTGTCCTGCTGGCATTTCAGGTCCCTGCCAAAGCTCTTGCAAGATCTCCAGCCCCTGCACCAAGCTGGATGGTGGCTCCTGCACGCCCGAGAGCTGCCCTTACTGCCTCACAGCGCTGGCGGGCGAGGCCGAGCTGTCGGACAACGAGACGGCCGACTCGGACAGCGAGGGCGTCTATGAGTTCACACAGGATGCCCACTACAGTGACCAGCGGGACCCACAGCGGGGCAGAGCCCGGGCCAGGAGAGCCAGCCGGGTGCTGGCCTTCTGGCACGTGGTGTGTGAGACCTTCCGGAAGATCGTGGACAGCAAATACTTCGGCCGTGGGATCATGGTGGCCATTCTCATTAACACGCTCAGCATGGGGATCGAGTACCACGAGCAGGTGAGTGCTGCCCTGGCAGCTCCTGGTGCAGAGTTATGGGTCCGAATCCGGCTGCTGGCGGGATGGTTTGGGGTGAGAGGCACTGGAATGCTCTGGGAAGGGTCCCAGGATGGAACAAGGCAGGCTTTTTCCTCTGAGCCTGCTTCCAGGTTGCAGCAATCACCTTGACTGGTACCTGGCTGAGTGAGCTCCTGCATCCCAGCCCTGCCGGGGATGATCAGCACCCTGCTGAGACCGCTGTCCCCTGGGCAGCACCAGGTGGTGCTGGGGTCTGTGGTGAGCGGACCAAGGAGAGGAAGCAGCCCTTTGCCAGCTGCTGGTCAGTGTGAGCCTGGCAGTGCTGGAGGTGCTGCCGGCAGCTCTGGGCTCTGTGGGCTCTGGGGTCGGCGCAGCTGCAGGCAGGGAGCTATTGAATTTGCACTCCCTGGAGAGGAGGTAACAAATGGCTTTGCCTCCTCGGTGAACGCTCCAGCAGCAGCATGATGAGTCCAAAATAGACTCATCACTGGCTATTCCTCTGCTCGATTATCTGAGTCCTTGCAGGCAAGAGGCTGCCTCTCCTCCAGCCTCTCACCGCTTGTCACCTAGCAGAGCTTTCCCTATATATAGTCATTAAGAAAAGGAGTTACCACGTTCCTCTTGAAACATCTCTGTGAAGATGACAAGAACTCTGCTTTCAAAGAGGCTTTGCATGCTCCGGCCTCACATGGGTTTTGTGGCTGCTGCTGGGGCCCGCCTGGCGTGGTGCCCTTGATCCTGCCTCACGCAGAGTGTGTCTTGGGGCTGCAGGTGCATGCTTCCTTTGGGGTGAAGAGTTTATTAGTGGGGATGCAGAGATGCTGCAAAACCTTGTTATAGACCCCTCCCATTCTTGAGGGCTCCCAGAGTGTTGCTTCCCCCCGGGATGCCAGAGCTCTGTGCTCCCAGAAAGACACAGCCACCCCTGTGCCAGCACCAGTCCTGGCCGGGAGCTCATTGCATCTCAAGTCGTGACTCCACTTTTCCCCCTTCCTGGGGTGTTTCCTGTTTGCTGAGTTGCTCATGGTTGCACGCAGAGGTGTTTCTCCCCCAGCTCCCGGTGGAAGCGGTGGTGGCTGCGGATCAGCTCCCGGTTCCCCTGTCATCCTGTGGCATTAATGCCTCAGTGACCGAGTGCCAGGGAGACGTGGCTGTGCTCAATGTGTCCCTTCCAGCCAGCACCTTCCCCCTGACGCCCTGACGCAGTCTGGCTGCCTAAGTGTTGTTTTCAGTACACATTAAACAGCGGCGCGCTCCAAAGTCCTGCCGGTTTCACCTTCATTTGCTGCCCTTGGTGGGAGCTCTGCAGGGATGCTTGAGTGATTCCACCTTTATTTAATAATCTCAGGAAGATCATCTCTGAAGAAGCTGGGGGGAGGTGGTTCACAGAAACCAATAAACACTTTTATTCCTCCTTTGGCTGAAGGGTGAAAACAGATCCACGGTGTCTTTGCTGTGACTGCCCAAGGGGCGGATTTTCAAAGCTTGTTGTCCTTTACCAGGAGCATCTTTGGGAGATGCTGGTGTGGGCTCCCACCTGGGGGAAGCACCCCGCTGGGGACGGGTGGCTGAGCGAGCTCCCATCATCAAGCACCCTAAGTGCAACACAACTCCTTAGTTCTTTGCCTTGGGAGAAGTAGGGTAGGGGCTTTCTGGTCTCTGCCCTGGCCAGCGGTGATGCAAACATCTGCATGACAAGAGGCAGATTTTTGTGTGGTTTTCGGGTAACGAGGGTGAAGGGAGCTGATAAGCGTGGGGGGGACTCCAGACGTGGTGGGTGGTTGCTTTCTTTAACGGTATTTTGAAGCTACTACTGTTCCAGATTCCTTTCTCCCAGGCATTTGGAGGGAATAGCAGAGCTTGTTTTCATTAGTTCATCTGCTCGGAGTGGCGGCAGAGAACAGAGAGGTGTTTCTTTGTAACCTCGGAAGGCTTAGAGTTGGCAATTTCATAATCTGACAGTTATGAGAACAGGAATTAGAGGGGCGAAATGCTGGACCAGGCCTTCCTGCAGAGATTATAAACACTGAAATGTGATGTTTTTCTTTTAGGAGAGCCTTACCTAAAAGTGTGAGTGATCAACCATGTCGAATTTATCTTTACTGACTGATGTTTGCGAAGACATGAGGGCGCTTGAAGAGTACTTGACTTCATGACTTTCTATATTAAGCTCTCTGCTTATTTCAACAATATTTACCACTTGGGCTTTCCACATGCTGCCCTGGGCACAGTGGGCTATATTAGGGTAAATATTTTAAGGGCCTATTTTAAGGTGTCGTGTCAAAACCTTGTGTTGTTTAGGAACCCCTTGAGAAAAGGGCTGCTCCTCTCTGAGAGGAAGGACAGGCTGGAGGTTACTCGAGAAGGAAGAGGCTTCTGCCCACCCATCTGTCCCCAGCAATGCTGGGTGGGATTCAGCAGCTCTGGTACCAGAGCATCCCGGTCTTCAAGACAGGAGCTGGTGAGCTGAGATCTTCATGACAGCCAGGGAGAAAAGTTTGCTCCTCTGGAGATTTGACATCTCACCTTGGGACACCTAGCCTAGAAGGACCTGAAACAGTCTTTCAGTCCCTTGCTTAATAGACTCAGCAACCAGAGTAGGCCAGGTTGGGATATTTAAGATGACAGTGGTTCTCTGAAGGCACATAAAAATGAGTGGCAACTGGGAGTGTGTTGAGAACGCTGGCCCCCACCTCCTGGTGTTTATTTGTATTCACTCATCAGTCAACCTGGCCAGACTGAGCACCCATGGCCAGGGCTGCTGGATGAAGCTCCTCTTCCACCCAAAGCTCTTTTCCACAGGCCACCTTCCACGGTAAATTGTCAACACACATTTAAGCATCACATGGCTGGGGCTTCAGGAGCTGGGTTTCCTCTTAGCTCCTTCTGACGTGAGCTGACTGACTTTCTCACTCAGCACCAGGTTGTTTCCACGTGGTTCCTGCACATGGCTGAGCTGTAGGTACACCTGACCGGGTGTAATTCTGTGTTTCCTCCCCACCCTACCCATCCAGATCCAACTCCTGCTCTTCTCCTGACTCTAGGTGCAGTGGGAGGGAGGCGGAGCAGTGTGAGGTGCTCGCAGCGCTCGCCACGTCACGGCTGCTGGGCAGCGGTGTGAAATTTTCCATCAGGGAAATGACAACCAGATTGCCACGGATTATTCATGTAGCTGCTAAATAGCTTGTTTTTCTACAGAGATGAAGCAAAATGCAGGTAGAAACTATTAGCTTTGGGTAGAGAAATATAAAGGTGATTTAAAGGTAGACTCGGGGGGATTTTAAATACACTGTTGAACCAATTGACTGATTCGCCTTAGGGAAGCTGAGCCTCTGCAGCACTGCAGGTTCAAACAGCTGGGGCTTTGCAAAAGATTGTTCTGCCATAGAGCAGGAGTAAAATGTGCCGCTAAACCAGAGGGTTTCTGTGCTGCTTCCCCCCCAGCCCTGGCTGTAAGCCAGGCTCTGTTCCATAATGTACTGCTTTTATTTTCCTTTTTTTCCTCCAAGTCCTTTCTTGGAGTGAAAAGCAAAGGCTTTAGTACGAGGCGTGATGTTGGACTCCTCAGCAGGGGAAAGAATTCGGCAAGGGCTTCCTTGAGGAAGGGCTTTGGGGTTTTGTTTTTGTTTTTAAAATCTGGTTCATATTGAGCTTCCTGGCTGTTCTGAGTTTCCTTGTCTGAACTCGCATTGTATGAACTATACCCTACATATTCATTTGTTTAAATAGCACTTGAATTTCATCCGCCGTCTCTGCGGTGTTTTGCCATTGTTAACATAACAAGAAAGAGACTGGAGAGTCCTTCACTGGCCTCCCCAAAGCTGCAGTGAGTTCAAATCCCTGCCTGGATCTTGTGTGGACTTGGATCTAGATTGATCCAAAACCCTGGTGTCTGTGAAAGAAGGAAGGCAAAATCGGTTCAGACCTGTGGAGAGCCTTTTGTTAATTTTTAAGAGCAAACTGGAGAGGTGGTGAAGGTGAGTGACTCTCTGGGACAGCACCCAAGGAGAAAAGCTCATTATCCATGGCAGGCAGTTCTTTAAGGAACTGGGATGAGGAGATGCCTGACATTCCCCCAGCATGAGTACAGCCAGTGGAGGACACCCAGCTACAGCAGGGTGTTGTGGGGATCCACAAAGCCACAGTGGCCAAAGCCAAGGTGGGCAAACTCCTTCTGCTCCTGGAGACAGGAGCAGCCTAAGCCCATGGCAGCATCTCAAGCTGAATTCCTGGTGCATCCTGCTGCAGGGGAGAGAGCAGGGTACAGATGATGTAGGGTTGTCACTGGTAACATTACGATCTAATAGCTGCTGCAGCACGGAAATATCAACCATCTGTGCCAAGGAGTCAAAGGAAACCTTGCTGGCAAAATGCATTAAAGTGTCTATTTATGTAAACAGTCAAGGCTCGAGAACATGAGGATTGTCTTAATCAGCATCAGAGAACATGAAATTTTTAGATACCCAGGATGATGGAGACAGGAGGCGAAGGGACAGAAAACCTGCCAGTGTGGAGCAACCATTAGGCTGCAGGTTCAAGCATTAATAATAGTAACCCAAATGGTATTTATGTACTTCTGCTTCTGCCTGAATTCAATGGTCAGGGAAGAAGGTAACTGGGAGTTATTAGCTTTCATGCCACCCACTGATTGATTTTTCCATGTGGGAGGAAAATTGGATTGTTCCACGGAGAAATGGTATAAGGGAACTAGGCAGTGGGGATGTGGCAGGCTGGTGCCCCAGGTCTTGGGGTGCTTGCATGTCCAGATTCTGGGCAGACTGGAGAGCAGCAGGTCTGGATCCCTGTATGAGCACTGCCTCAAAAGATAAGGGCATCTTTGAGATGAGAAGTACTTTGCTCCCAGGACTTGGTGGTCAAGAACATCCCAATCCCCACCAGTTTCAAGCCCAGTAGAACATTTTGCTGCTGGTGGATGGCAGCTGCAGATTTGTCAGGCGTATAGAGGCTGCTCCTTTGACCATCCCTCTGTGCTAAAATGAGACCTTGCCCAGTGCTCATTCACCTCCTGAGGAGGCTGTGGGAGATCTGGGCATCAGTTGCAGCTCACCCTTGTCTGGCTGCATAGGGCAGCCGTGGACAACACTGTGTCCCTTCCAGCCTCTCTGACTCCATGCCAGGTCAATCCAGGACACTCATATTTTGGCTTCTTTGATGCACGTGGATTTGTGTCAGGTCTCCAGGTCAGGAAGGAAGGGAATCCTTTTGTTTTGTAAAATATTTTTGGTATCTTTTGCACATCTTCTGAGTTGTTTCCTGCAAGTGCGGGAACTCAAAGACCTGTCCCGTGTCCAGGCAGCAGCTGGTGCTGCACCAGGGGCTCTCTGCATCACCCACGGATGCAAACTGCTGCTGTACCACTCAACCCTGCACCCCGGCTGTCTCACTCCAACTGAATGGTACAGCCCAGCTTTGTGGTGAAATTTCTGATCTGATGCTTCCCCGTACGAGTCTGACTCATTAGGCTTTGTTTCAGAAGGGCACTTACAGAGGTGTGTGCATCCCCGAGTCAGTGAAACAGCCTTTCCTTGGAAAACCTCCATCTGCCCTGGGTTCTTCCCAGGAGCTCACAAGGCCTTGCGTTCATGCGCTGTCGTCTCTTCCTGGAGGTATCTCCACTTCCACTCGGGTGTGCATCCCACATCTCTCTTTAACTCCATTACACATCTCTCCAGCCCTGTGCCAGCTGCTCTTAGCCAAGCAATCAAAGCCTTGGCATATCGGTGAGGCTTTCCCTCCCTCGGCGCCTTGGTGGCTTTGCCCAGCGTAGGGCTTGGAGCTACTCTTACCTTAATTCCTCGGCACTCCAGCTGCAAGGGGCACTCCCATGGCAGGAAAATGAGGTGCCCCATAGGTTTGCATGCACTGTGTTCAATTAGCTCCTGCTTATGCAGAAATTACTGTTATTAATAGCTTGTTGCTGGAGACTGGAGGAGTCAACGCTAATGGAAGTCATCGGAGCTGTTAATCGCTAGGATCACTGACTTCAAAACCAGCTCTCTATTTGTCATTGGGGGTAATTCTTTTTATAGACCTTGGGGGTTCTTCTGCTTCTCGGGGCTTTGAAGGGTTTAGGAGGTCTTGTAGGAGCTCCCATGTTTTAATTGACTCACTCGTAAACCTCTTCCGGGGGTAAAAAATACAGGGATGCCACAGTCCTCTTAGTCATTAAAAAATGGGCTGTGCCTACAAAGCAGACTTTATCCTGGTTCTGGAGACTGAATTGTTTGAAAATTAAATGAGATTTCATGCAACTGGAAAAGGTATTTTTTTGTCAGATAAATCAGTTCTCTGCATGCTTTAAGGATGCACCTATATAGATTCCTTGACACCCACTGGAGTTTTCTTCATCTCCCTGGCTGGGGAACCGTAAGTGTCAATCCTTTCCTGTTAATTTAGTTTAGAGGCTGGAAATACTTGGGCTGTCTTAGATCCTATCATTACAGCTGTTGTTTCAGTTGCCATCCATACCCTCGTGTTATCTCAGCTCAGGCAGCGTTGAGAAGAGACTCCGGCTTGGTGAAATGGGAAAATGATGTGCACTTTCAAGACTCGCTTCATCCCTGCGTGGATGAAAAATCGCTGCTCTCTGCAGATAGCCACGCATTTCTCTGTGTTCCTTCTTTGATTATTGTGGTTGTTCCCCTTGGGTGGGAGCCAGGAAATTCAGCTAGAGCATCTGGAGCACCCTCAGCTTGCACCAGCAAACGCTTTCATCCGTAAGCACTTCTGGTTGTTGGTGTTTTCCCAGGGATCAGTCCATATTTCCCCCCAGTTCTCCTGGTAGAGGTTTGTCCCAGTGCTGTTGGCACCCACGACTCTGCATTGCTGCCACTGGTGTCCTCACAGAGCCCATTCCCACCCTGCTCAGCCCCCAGTGGGAGCAGAGGCAGGAGCCGAGTGCTGTTTCCCTCATCTCTGCTGGATTTCAGCTCTTTGTTATAATTGGTTTTTTGCTGATGTAAGGAAACGAGCGGCTTTTCCCCCACGGACGTCTGTCAGCATTAGAGATAGTGTTACCAGCACCAGAAACTCGGGTTCAGCAGAACTGTGCGGGAGCCCTACAGTGACAGCGTTTTTCTTTCCCTCTTTTTATTTCCTCACTCCCTCTGGTCCCTTCTCAAGTACTAATGGGGAGATAAGTTTCAAACTTGGTTTAGATTAACCATAAATAGAGGGCTTTAAATCTCAAGTACTTACAAGGTGTGACCAAGTGGAAATGCAGCTTTTGTTCAGCTTAAGCTCCTTCGAAACCTGGGCAGAAGGATGAGCCAGTTCATGTTTTTCTTGCATTTTCTGTGATAATATTCATCCAGAAATCTCAAGCAGAGAGAGATAAGGAGTTCAGGCAAGAATATCTGCTGTGCCTCCTGAGAGTGATAAAGAGAACCCAGCTGCAGGACTTGGTGAAGGAGGGTGTGGTCGGTTTATGGGTCTGGGCAGCAATGGTTCATGGCAGGTCCCTTCAGGGTGGGTCGATGCAATTTTCCCTCTAATTTGGGGCTCATCCCTTCATTTGCACCCCACTCTCAAGGTAGACAGGAGGTGCCTGGGGACACAGCCCCGTATGGGCAGTCAGGGCGAGGGAATTCAGTTGTTTGCCATGGTTCCTCAACAAAGATGTGCTGGAGAGGAAGGTCTTGCACCGTGAGGTTCCATGTCCACAGGACTCAGTTCCTTCCCTCTGCAGATGTGGGGCGAGGACATTTGTTGATTGGAATGGGAACGGCTGGGTGGAAGACGAGATTAGCAGAGGTGGTGGAGGGGGAATCCCTCCTGTGCAGACAGCTCTGACTTCTCCGAAATGAAAGCTGCTTTCCTCCCTTTCTTACAGCATCACTTGCCGTGGCATGAAATATTCAGCTTCCATTCAGCCCGTAAGAAAATCCTTCTTTCCCATGCAGTGAAGGGATGTAACTGGACTTGTTCACTTGTCTGTCAAAGTCATTTCCTTATAATAAATGCCTATAAATCCTGAACATCCCAGCAGTCGTCCTCCAGCCCACTGAGCAACGAGCACACTGCCCTTTTCCACGTCTCCAGCCCCAGGAGGAGCAGAGCAAAACCTGCTGCAATCCTGCTACTTTCTGAATTGTTTTATTTAAGCAATTTGGCAAAGGATGAGTAGAGGAAGCCTATCAGACCCCGATTAAGCACGGCTCAGGTTTGCAGTGCTGGACCCAGGACTGTAGTTAAAGCCTGATGCCTTTTAAGGAGCCCCAAAGACAATGAATGTCACTGCTGAAAATATGCGTGGATTGAGTTTCTATTTATAAAGTCTCAAGCAGCTCTGGAGCCAACAGGAGCTGTATTTACTGAAGGGAACCAGAGTGGTATTTTGGATGGCCATGGCTCGGTGGGTGCACTGATACAGGGGGATTAATGTGGATGTGATGAGGGCAGTGCATGGAGAAGGCTTGCGGGTTGAGTGAGGACACAGCCATGAGCTATCAGTGATGGGGAACTGAGCGTGGGAGAGGGCAGAGAAAGGGCACCTCATTTTGTTAATTAAGAGCTGCTTCTGTTTGTCAGAATTTCTTGTATTTTGCCGCAGGACTTGTGGTCTGGCTCCTGTTTCGAGGTGGACCTGGTGCGTGTCTGCACCCACGCGGAGGGTGGAGAGGATCTTAACAGAGCAGTGTCAAGTTGAAAATCCTATCTTTGTGTGACCCATTTGATTTCTTTTCTTATATATAGATATTAGAAATCTGCAAGTGATGAGTCAGGAAAACGTTGTTGGTGTTTCCTGTGAAATAGCTGAGGTCGCTATTTTCTTTCTGTGTTATTTTTCCTAGTTGCCATGGTAATGATTTCAGAAAGGTTTTATTCTTGCAGCAGTTTGAATGGGTTAGAAGTTTTCACAGTCTTCTGGATCTGCTCACAGAAGCAGAGCGATATCCCAAAGATATCCCTTGGGTCCAGGAGGGATCTGCCTCCTGGCTGGTCGTCCCACCCCTCCCTCTGTGCTGTGGCGAGACAGAGTGGGTTTTTCTGTTCCATTGTTAGCAAGATAGGGAGGAAAGACCCTGGGGTGCTTCTGCTCCTTTGTGTTGGTATCCCAGGAGCAGGGGCTGGCCAAGACCAGGCTTGGAGCTCGTTGTCTGGGCAAGGGGGGTGTGGGATCTGTGCCAGTCATGCCCATGGCACTGGGTGCAGGTCTGATGATGATGATGATGAAGAGCCTGTGCCTTAAATGCGTCTCAGCTGGAGGAAGGCAGGAGGTGGAAGCCTTGTAAGCTCTGGCCGCTGTCTGCCGGGGCACTTGGTTGTGCTTGATCCAGCAGCAGGGCTTGTTTTCAGTTCAGAAATTGGGGAACACAGGCCCCAGGGCTTGCAGTTTTCATGGCCCCAGCTCCTGCCCTCACCTTCTTCCCTGCTCAGTGCTCACAGCCTCGCTTGCTCAGCAGACACCTTGGAGCCCCGTGTGCAAGGAGAAGTGGCATGTGCCCACATAGAAATGCAGCATGTCCCTTCTGCCATCAGAAATCTTGCTCATGAGCTTCTACTCAGCTTCAAAAATAGGGAAAAAAAAATACAGAAATGCATTACAGCCTACTTCTGAATGCTGAAAAAGGGGCAATGTCCAGCTTTGAGACACCTCTTGAGGCACTCTGGGGACACCTTCCCTTGCCTCCTCCTCTCCCCCCTGGCAGTGCCCTGCTGGGTGCCAGACGGCCCTGCCTGAATCCTCCAGGCAGGGTGCGGAAAGCATGCCCTCCTGGCTGCCACACTTGCCCCCTGCCAGGCAGGGTCGGGTCTGGGTGGGTGCCCAGGGCTCGCATCCTCCCGCCGCCCCCGATGCCGCGCAGCGTTTTCCGAGCGACGCTGCCCTGTCTGCTCGGATTTCGTGTGCTGCCACAACTTGTCAATGTGCTGTTTGGTACATCAACAAATCGACACTACACAAACAGAAGGCTAACAGGGAATGATTTATCCAGGACAACACGTCTGTGTGTCCAGCAAGGCGAGATGTCCTGGAAACAAAATTCAGTATTTACTGAGGGCTCATTGGCAGAGCTGGTGTTTTGTACCACAGCTGAATTATGCTTGGATCTCGCTCTTTCTGGGTGTTGCTCGTTTAATCATAGGATGCTTTCCTTTTAATTAGGCACTGCTGCTACTGATGAGAGAATTAGCAGACTCTTCTTTTAATGGAGAAGCTGAGGCTGTGGCAGCTGTGCTGTAATGGGGGTGGTGGGCAGAGGCTTTGTGCTGCATAGAAACCCCAGGCTCTGCACCTCAGGTTCTGCTTCCTGAAAAATGTCCTTTTTTAGGGTGGTCCTGGAGGGGTTTTTTTTTTCCCACAATACATCATTTAGTCAAAGGAAGGATGTTACTTCCCCCAGCTGCTGTGCTGTGGCCCTCAGAGAGAAAATCTGAGTGATTTTGCCAGCTCTTTTCCTCCCAGCCCAGCGAGGATCCATGGAGCTGGTTGTGTGCCAGGAGTCAGTGACTCTCTCAGGTACATCATGTCTAGAGCTGGTCGATAGGGTTTTGATTAGACAGTTATTGTCAGAAAATGGCAGTTTATGACATCTGAAGCTGTTCGTGGGAGAGGAGCAGTTTCAGTGAACTGGCCTCAAAAAACCCCCCAACTTTATTGGAACACGTTGTCTGAGGTGTTTGAAATGTCCATTTGGACAGTTGGGGAACAAAAAGTTCAGTGTTCTTCTTCAAGCTGACTTTTATTTATGTTTTTTAATTTTGGTTGATTTACAGTACAGAGCAAAGGGATAAAGGAATGGGGACTGAAATAGAGGGCAGAACTGAGATTTTGTGCAGTGTTTTGTTTTGCCAAGTCTGAAGCTCTGAATTCCTGTTTGGGATGGAATGACAATTTCAATTCCCATGGGAGAGAAAATCACGTTCCTGCTGTACTGTAATGATGTCTCAGGAAAGAGGTCTCAGACATATTTGTGATTTCTCTCGAGTAGAAGCATCTTATAAATAATCTTATTATCTCTATGCATCTATGGCTGAATGAAAATCCCATAGCTGGCATTCTCAGAAGGGTCTGAATCCCCACTGCCTGTCTGGGATTCCCCCAGGCAGGATCATGGTAACAGCCCCCCTCTCCTGGTACAAATAAATCCCAGTGGTGCTCGTGGCAGGGGTGCCCCATGGACCAGCTGCAGCTCTGTGTCCCTTGAAAGGGATGTTGAGCTGCTTCAGGGGACTTGTGAGCTGCCCTGGGGACTCCTGAGTGGGACTGAGGGTCTTGGGGGGCTGCCCTGCTCCACAGATGGCTGTGAAATCCCCCAAGTAATCTGCATCACCCCATCTCAACTGTTTAGGGATGTGTGGTTTCCCAAAGGAAAATAACTCAGCCGATTTCAGCTGGGTCAGAGTGGGGTGTGCTTCCACTGGATGCTCAGCTTGCCCACCCCAGCAGAGCTCCAGGCTGCTCTGGAGACTCTTCCCTTCTCCTGGACGGATGAAAGCGAAGTTTTCCCTTTCTCTTTCAATGCAGTTTGGCCATTAATATTTTTTGATATTAATTCTCACCTCTGGTTCAGGAGTTCCCACTCTTCATTTTTATTATGTCTGCCCAGTGTCTCAGATAATAAAACCTGTTTTGTGCAAGAGAAGTGAAAAAGAGTGTGTGGAGGGGGGGGGGGGGCGGCCGCTGTTTTTG
>VXBT01004369.1:217132-260847 GCA_013400235.1 Oriolus oriolus
CCCACTGCTGTGACCCCACCACCGTGACCCCACCACCATGACCCCACCACCATGACCCCACTGCTGTGATCCCACCACCATGACCCCACCACCGTGACCCCACCACCATGACCCCACCGCCGTGACCCCACCGCCGGCCGCCAGCGGGACGGCAGCTCCTGGTTTTAACGAAGCCTTTCAGCAGAAGCGCGCGGCCACGGCCATGCGTCAGGGTCAAACGGGGAGAAGGGATCTGACACGTGGATTCTGTCTTTGCCACTGACTGATCCTACACAGACTACACCACCGGGTTTTGTCTTCTGCCCTGTGTTTTCTGATAATGCCCGCCCACCTGTCAGGAAAAGCGCAGCCCTGGGCATCTGCAGGCATTGTTGGGAACCCTCTGTGCAACGCGCTAAAAAGACATAAAAGGTATTAATTTAGGTCTAAGACTACCAGGAGCCTGTTTGTTAAGTTTTCAGGGATTTTTCGTACCTCTGTTTTCAGATTGCCAGTCTGGAATGCCAGGATCAGGCCCTTTCTCTGTTGCAGATTTGGGGCCTCCTGATAATGAGATTTTTTTTTTGAGTAATGAGATTTTTTTTGAGCCATTCTGGTTATATCACCTCAGATCTCTGCTTTTGAAAAATCTTAGCTCAAATCTTTTGATGAGCTACTAAATAAAAAGACAGGCCCTAAAGGGATGTTTATGTGAGAAAATGGCCTGACTTTCCCTTCTGCATAAGGAGAATCAGCGTGGGGGATGTCAAAGCATTAAGCCTCAGTACATGCCACTTCTGCCTAAACCTCCTGAGGTGGTACTAAAGCTCTGATTAATGTGAAGTCCATGTCCGGATTTACCTGCTGAATTTACAATGGACTTCTAAACCTTAAACACTCTGATAGTATTTTCCTTCCACCTCCTGGGCTTTGAGTGAGCTATTGCCATTTTCTCACTACATCATTAGCATCAATATTCTCACGCTTGCAGTATTGGGGCTTGTTGTGTTTCCACATGTGATTTTTGGTTATAGAGCTGTGCTGTTTGTTCTCTCAATTTCCTCCTCTTCTTTCCCCAGCCGGAGGAACTTACCAATGCCCTGGAGATCAGCAACATCGTGTTCACAAGTCTCTTTGCCCTGGAGATGCTGTTGAAAGTCCTTGTTTATGGTCCTTTTGGCTACATTAAGAATCCATACAACATCTTTGATGGGATCATTGTGGTGATTAGGTACAAACCTTGAGCTTTCTTTATGTGTGTTTCTCCTCATTTGGCTGTTTAATTAAACAGAAAGGAATGGAGAGTTGGCATAAATACCTTCCTGTGACACTTTACACTTCCCTCTGTAATTAATGCACTTAGACATGATTGCTAATACATATCTTGGGATTATTTTATGGTCATTTTAGAGAGAGGCCCAAGCAGAAAGCTATCAGTCCCGATGTCCTGGGACAGTCTGGGATCCAAATGGCACAACCAGTGCCTGATTAAGTATCTCTGGTTTTTTGGCACATGCAATAGCTATAATCGCCCCTGCAGCTGCAGTCACTGATTTCCAGGCGTATTTTTGACACTCAAGTGGGGCTCTGCTCTTTGCAAGCCTGGACAGAGTCCAGATCACCGCAGGCATTGCCAGCTCGTCTCTGCCCACTTCCCATCTCTCTTCTCTCTACATTTCACCTTCCCTTCACTTCCTTTCCTCTGGGCCTTGGCATTAGGCTTTGTCCTGTCACCTTGCATTGACCTTTTCTATCCTCAGCGTGTGGGAGATTGTGGGCCAGCAGGGCGGGGGGCTCTCGGTCCTGCGCACCTTTCGTCTCATGCGGGTGCTGAAGCTGGTCCGCTTCATGCCAGCCCTGCAACGCCAGCTCGTCGTCCTCATGAAGACTATGGACAACGTGGCCACCTTCTGTATGCTGCTGATGCTCTTCATCTTCATCTTTAGGTGAGTGTTTCCAGTTCCCTGCCCTGAGGTTGCTCTGAGTTTTTAGGTGGGATCCTGTGGTGGGACGAGGAGATGACGGAGTCCATACCAGGACATGGCTGAGCTGAACGGTCACAGGAACAGCATTGCTGGCTGTGCTTTGCTGCCCTAAATCCTCTCAGTTGGCCAAATGAGATGTTTGTCTTTGCAAAATGGTTTACAAAGAAAATCTTTCAGGCTGGATGATTCCTTGACATCACCCCAAGACAGCAATCCTGTTACTTACCAAATATCAGAAAGCCTGGTGCTAAAAATATTGCCAAGGAGAGGATGATGTTCCCAAAAAAATGTCAGACGTGGTGGTGCTTGTGCTTTTTCATGGCCTCGTCTTCAGACAAGTAGAAATGTTAGAAACAGGGTTGGCGTAGCCCTGTATTTTTAGATTTTGGTCTAGATTTTGAGAGGAGCCTTTCTCCTTCTACAGCCAACTGTGGTGTTTGAGCAATGCAGGCACTGGGAAGGCTGAAGAGAGCCCGTCTCTTCCAGGGGATAATGTCCCTTCTTCCAGCGAGACTCCAAACCTGCCATTTGCAGCTGTGGTGCTCAGTAGAGCTGTAAATAATTTGATTATTCAGGTTACTAGCAGAGAGCAGGGGAAAGCAGATTATTCCTTTAGTATCTATCCATAATGAAAGGTATTCTGTTCTCCTGTCAAAATTGAAAAAGCTGCTTCAAGTCCCCTGATATGTCTTATTCAGGCATTTCACAGAAACCCTTTTTGTCTTCCTAATTCAATTGAAGCATATTTTGCTGAAAATGTGTCATTGCAAAACAGAAAGTCAAAACACTTTGTTTAGAAAATGTTGAAAGACAATGTTTTGACTTACAAAAAACGAAGCAGAAGAAAAATAAGGAGCAGACATACTTTTTGGTTGAAAATCCTTGACAGATTTGACCTAAATTCACGACTGGCTTGCGTGATCTCAAGGCATGTTTTTCAGCGAACAAAGGATCCATCTTTAAAAAAAAATATATAAAAAGGAACTACCCAGGTGAAATCAGGAGACAGTCACCCTGCTGTGTGATTACTGATTTGCGTGGTGGTCCCATTGTTGAGCCCCTGCTTCCTGTCCTTTGCAGCATCCTGGGGATGCACCTCTTTGGCTGCAAGTTTGCTTCGGAGCGGGATGGTGACACTCTGCCTGACAGGAAGAACTTTGACTCCTTGCTCTGGGCCATCGTCACCGTTTTCCAGGTACAAAATGGAAAAGGCCACAACTGATGGGCATTTTGGGGCTGCAGGTTGCTTTCCAATGCATCCGACAGAGCTTAGTGGAGCTCTGTGCCATGGAAAGGAGATGACCCAAAACCACAAATGCAGGTTTAGGGGGGCTTTCAGACTGTTTTCCAGACTAAATCAGCACCCTGGTGAGGAGGGGCTGCCAAGGCGGGAGGCTCTTGTGTTTGCAGGGTATGGACTGGGTGGGTGAAAGTAAATGTGGAGGGAAAGGATGGAAAGGAGGAGATCAGGACCGTTTGCAGTGGTATTTCAACAAATAGTGGAATCTGGTTTGTAGCTGATATGTGCAGGGTTTTTTTTCCAGCAGCTTTGGGTCCTGTAACTCTGGGATCTGTGAAGGACTTTTAGTCATTTTGGCTGACCAAAGGAAAGGTCTGACCAGTGTGATGTTACCCTCCCCTATGGCTGTCCCTGGACGTGGGGGACAGTCAGGGCAGTTTGCACAGGGTCCTTGCTGGTGGTTTGGAATCACAGTCACTCTGGTCCTCCTTCTTCTCTGGCTCAGAAGCGATTTATCCTCTTGTGGTTACAGCTACAGTGGATACCCCAAAATCAGGGTGCCTCTCTGGCCTATCCAGAGCGTGGACACCCAGCATGCTAACCTCCAGCATCTCCATAGTCCTGATACCCTTCCTCTGCAGATTTTGACCCAGGAAGACTGGAACAAGGTCCTTTACAACGGCATGGCCTCTACCTCATCCTGGGCTGCTCTCTACTTCATCGCTCTCATGACGTTTGGGAATTACGTTCTCTTTAACCTGCTGGTGGCCATCCTGGTAGAGGGTTTCCAGACAGAGGTAATGTCCTCATGCTCGTGCCTTTGCTCTCTTCTCAAGTTTCAGGAAATCTGATTTCTGAGGCGGACAGCAATACCTTGACAGAAGTGGTACGGGGAAAAAAGTGGGGGAAAATATTAGGTCTTCTTTTTTTTTTTTTTTCTTGTTTTTTCATTTCCGTAGCCATGGTGCAATTTAATACAGGAAACCCTCTAAATGAAGGGCTTAAATGAAAAGCATTGTTAGCATTAATGCAGGAGTGGGAATTGAGGGGTGAGTCAGGCACTGCGGATGGGATTGCTGCTATGACAGTCTCTTTGAAACAGTTTTCACCGTGTTTGTCATCCAGATTAAAGGCCCCTCCTGAAAACTTACACAGGCTGGTAAGAGATTAGTGACACGATTATCTTTTTTCATGGTATGCATTCATGGAGCTCTTCCAGTTTCCAGCCCTGCAATGCTCTGCATATTTTAAAGTACATGATTTCTGGTCTCTGCCATCTGCTTCCTCACAATGGGAGCTTCCATGAGACATCCTGGGTTGCTGGAGGCTTTGAGGGGCACGTAGGCTTGAGCTCAACCTTTTTTTCCATCCTACTGCCAATCCAACTGTCCAGCTTGGAGAGTGTGTGCATGTCACCTAGTCCCCCTCAGAATGGGGGACCTGGGATGCCCACCCTCTCTCTGCTAAAACTTTCCCACTGTTCAAAAACACCCATAAGGGGAGGGAACCCTTACACCCTGCCCAGGGGGTTGGTTGGAGGGGTAAATACAACCTAAAACTCCTCACTGGGGTCTGCTTGTATGGGCTGTGCTTCCACACACTATCTCTGATTTTTACAAGCGTTCTGGGGTGAATAAATATTATTTAAGATTTGTTGCATGTGTATTACAATATCCTGCCACCCTACGAACAGAACTGTTTCTATTATCATTACTATTTTTGAAGTTTGGAGCTAAATTAATGGAGTCATACCAGGACATAGCAAGAAGAAATATTTTTTTTTTTATATCGTCTGTCTCCATGCTGGTGCTTTTCTTTTTTAATTGTTATTGTTGTAGCTGTTTCTGTCTGTAAATGCCCCCCGCCATTCAGCCAAAGGGACAATCACTGCTGGGTTTGCTCAAAGAGCAAAATGTTCCCTTGCCCAGTTCTCTCAAACAGCAAAAATGTTCCCGTGCCTGAGTGAGAAGAGGTACAAAGCTCCTTGTCTGCTCCTGGTGACAGCTTCGAAACCCAACCTTTGTTCAATCCGGCAAACTGATCTTTGAAGGTCACCAGCGCAGGAGATGCACACCTGGTGCACCCACTGTGCAGAGAAAAGGATACAGCCTTTAGAGGCAGCAGCCCCTTTGCCAGCCCCTGGCCCTCGAGGGAGGCTGGCTCCTGCCCCTTGGCTCAGCTGTGGTGTGCCTCTTCCTGGGCAGCAAATTATCCCTTGCCCTGTGGCCGGCTGTGCCATGGTGCAACTCCCTGTAAAGTCATGTCCTGGCTTAATGTGTTGTGGTTTTATTCCAGTAATGGTGTCCTTGAGAGTATGGCTGCCCTGGAGTCAGGGAAGTGCCTGCAGCGCTCCTCACATTTGCTCTCGGCTGTTTTCTGCAGCAGGGCTGCTGCATCTCCTCTGCCAGGGCAGCGCTGGGCTGGTCCCAGCCAGCTCCAGGGTATCTGTGTAAGCTGAAATGTGCTTTTAGGGCTGTGTAAGTCAGGGAGGAACCTCAGATTTGGGACAGCAGTGGGACAGCCTGAAGCCAGTGATGCTTATGCCAGTATTGAGGTGGGCACAGGGACCAGGAACCAGAGCAGCCCCTGAAGACCAAACCCGGTTTGCCAGTCCTGCCCAGCAATGGCAATTTTAACAAACTCACACCATATTTCTGTAATTTGTGACTCTGATTACACTGCTGGTTTATATCTCAGGCTTTGATGATAGCTTTTTAATAATAACCTTCCTTCCACATCCTCATTATTCTGAGTTCTCTACATTCTTCCAGTAAAGTGAAATGACACCAAGAGATCCCTTGGCTCAACCCAGGTTTCCTGCAGCAGCCAGGGAGCAAACATCTCTGGAGGTCAGGCCCCAGGTCTGGCCTTGCTGGTTTATGTTTATTCAGCTTTACGAACAGATCGCGTTCTGGTTTTTGCAAGCCAGCACAGAGAGGATCCTCTCCTAAGCAGAATTAATAGAGAGATCATCTCTCACTGTAAACAAATCCCGGCGTCTCCCGCCCATGACTGCACTTGACTCTTCTGAGTTGAGTTTGTTGGGGTTTTTTTTTTCCATTCTCCTTCAGATTTCTGGGCTGAAACACAATCCTGGGGCTGCTGCCTTTATCTCCCTGGTCCTTGAGTGCCTTTCTTCAATCCACAAGCACCTCGTTAATTTTAGTGCATGGCTTTGCAGCCCCAGTTGCCAGGCAGCAGATGACTATAAGCAGCTGAAAAACCAAAAGGGCCCTTTCCAAACTTTAAATACGGAGCAATATATTTTGCAGGATTGAGGTGGAGGTTTTTTTCCCCATTTTTTCCTTTAATTTGGTAACCAGCTTCTCTCAAGCGAGAGGCACAGGCAGGACTTTTTACCACGTGGTTATTTTTGACTGCACGTTCCCTGACTGACCTGGTTGGTGCGGGGAAGGTGAGCAGGGGACTCCTTTGATCAAGCTGTTAACTGGAAATTGCTGCCTGAGCACTCAGGTCCCTGCCTTGGAGACTTCTCTCTGAAGAAAGGAATGACTCCTCTTAGTCAGGCACAAAGCTCCTCTCCCGAGGGAATTCCTAACAGTATTATCTCCAAGGCGTATTCTTCCACTGGTAATCCCCCCAGTTTGTGTCCTGTTGTCCCCATCTGTCCTCACTCGTGGGTTTGATCCTTCCCCTCCTTTGTGCCCCGCTCCCTCCCTGGCACCCCAGGTCCTCCAGCCCCTCCATCCTTTTCTCTGCAGGACATCACCTGCTCTCTGGAGGTAGCTTCCTTGGGGAAATATGGATGTTCAACTTCTTCTGGGCTTTCACCAGAGGGACAGTCCCTCCTCCTGCAGGGGAGATTTCGGATGGTGTTTTTCTTGCATCCCTTGCCTATTGCATTCCTATTGGCTTCAGTGGGATTTTCCTTGTGAAAGGAAAAGTTTCCATCTTTTCCCTTTCAATGGCTTTTCCATGTCTCTCTCTGTTACAAGCAAAGACTTTAAGTTAAGTGTCCATCACATTGCTGGCAAATCCTTAAACTCTTCATCCCAGCCTAGGCTGGGATGAGTTTTGTAACCATTTAGCAACCAGAGGAATGATCCATTGCCCTGTAGGCAAGAAATTCAGCTGGCAGGACAATCTGTGCCCTTCTGCTGCAGCGTGGAACCTCCTCCTGCCCCAGGAGACAGGACCAGGCACTGCCACACTGCTGGAAAGTGCTGACGAATATGGGGAGAGCCACCCGAGCAAGGGGAAACACGACAAGGTGAAAAATGACGTGTGGTTTCCAACTGGGCAGGGAAAGGCTGACTTCTGGTGCTGTGAAATGATGTTGGGGTCATGGGCGTGGCAAAATTTCCCTGGATGGGGCTGTGCCCCTCTGGCTGCAAACCCCTGGTTTAAACTGCTGATTTAAACGGGTGTCTCCACTAACAGGGCTGAGGAGGGATCTGAACTCACAGCAGACTGTCCTTAAATGAGGTATTTCACCTGCAAGAGCACTGATATTGTGTTAATCAAACATACATTAAAAGCCTCCATTACTGCTTAATGAAGGCGTAATAAATAAAGATGCTATTATACAGCTGCAAAAAAAAAAAAAATCATGTTTTCAATAATTAGCTGGTGTTTCATTAGCACAATTATCACTTATGAGCTGAAGCAAGCTCTGTTCGAAACACTTAATTTAAAAGGTGTAAGGCTGGTCCCTTCAAAGGGCTTCTCTCTACCTGAGATCTCCCACTCTCTCCCGGTGCTGAGCAGAACGGATCCAGTGCCTGGCTCTCCATCGTGGCCACACACTGCCCTCCTCCCCCTTCCCCTCTCCTTCCCTCCCTCTTCTTGTGTGCTTTTTGATTCCCCACTCAGTCCTGCTGTTGAAACTGTGAGAATTGAACCCCACCTTCCCCTTCCTCCCCCCTCCCTCCCCCCGTTTCTCCTTCCGGAGATCTCCAAGCGAGAAGAAGCGAGTGGGCAGTTAAGCTGTATTCAGCTGCCTGTCGACTCGTCGGGGGTACGTACAGCACATCCCACCGCCACCGTGCTTGTCTCTCTCGTGGTGCCTGGTCACACTCCGTGGTGCTGTTCTCATCGTAGTAGCTGTCATCCTTTCGGGGTTTATTTGGGGTGTTTTGGAAATGTTTTTTGGTTTTTTTCTTTCCTTTTTGTCACCCTCATTGTCGAGTCTGCCCTGATTTTAAGTCCCTTCCTTCTTTGAGGCAGCGAAGTAAATTAAGGTGGGTGCTTCGAAGTGGCTGATGTGGCTCCAGCCAACAGCTCTCGCTGACCCCTGTCTGGATGCCTGCCCTGGGGAAGGCTCCCCAAGGGGCTGTCACAGCCTCTCCATGGCACAGTCACACCCCAGGGACTTCCCTGGGGCTGTGGATGCTGGTGCTGATTGCTGGGCACGCCTGCCAAGGCTCCTCACGCAGGCGGGGGAGGATGCCCAGGATGAAGGGACCTGGAATCAAGCCTGTTGTGATAGGTGTGTGTGTGCTGACGTGTGTGTGGGAGCCCTGTGCTCTGCAGGACGGGGTAGGATGGCAGCAGCTGCAGCGTGGCGTGTCCCAGCAAGGCCGGTGGGAGTGCTGAGATTGCCAGCGGGATGCCACGTTACAGGGTGTGAGATGGTCCCGCTCAGGTCCGAGGAAGCCGTGGATCTCCGGAGCACAGCACACCCCAAAACCTCACCCTTCTGCCAACCTCATCTCTCTCTTTACCACTCCCTCCCTTTTCTGTCCTTTCCAAGAAGCCTGGCTTTTCCCTCAGCCCAAAAGCCCTTTCCCCTCGTATCCCAGCGTGTCAGTCCCTTTTGGTACAGGCTGGTTTAGCCGTTGTACTGCCTGGTCCAGCCTGACATACCCCTGTTTCCCGAAAGGATTTTAACTCCCTCTTCTCTCATAACCCCTTTTCTATCCAGAAAGGCAAACTGGGAGTGCAAGAACAGGTAACGGGCAGCAGCTCCGGCTGCGAGATGTTTGCCTGCACCGTCCTGAGTCTGGCACGTGGTGTTTGGGAGGGGATGCTCACTGCCCTCCAGACGTGGGGTTTGGTGCTGGGGAAGGGGGTGGGAAGTCCCCATACAGCTCTGAGTTTCCCTCTAGGCACATGTCTCATCGTGCCCCCTTAAAACTTTCCTTAGGGCTGTTGAAGAGCGCTCCAGGAATACAAATCATGTAAAATTCTTCCCATTATTTATTTCTTTTTAAAAACCCATTAGGGAGAATGAGTAATTCCTGGCAGGCCTGCTGACAGGCTGAGCTGGGAGCCTCCGTGGGGAGCGTACCTGGAGCCAGCTGGAGCCCCTGTTCACACAGAGACTGGATCTGACTCCAGCAAAGCTCAGGCCAGCCTGACTTTACTGCTCCCCCTTGCAAGGTGCATTCCTGGCCTTCTCAGACTGCGTCCTGCAGGAGGAGCTTCCCTGAAAAGCACAGAAGTCCTGGATCCTCAGGAGAGGAAATTTTGAGCCAACACTTCACGTCATACTCTCTTTTGCCTTGAAAATATCTCTGAGTGTCCAGTGTGCCTGGAAAAAATACCTTTAACAGTTTAGTGACCCCACACTAAATAGGGGGGGAGCACTGGGGCTCATCCCTCTGGGGTTTTGCTTAACAGTGGGGTGCAGGGCACTGACCTGCATTGGATTCATCTCTTCCTCCTGTCCCATGCTGGGGTCCTTCTGAGATTTTACAATCAACAGATACCCGAGCACCAAACCTCAGCAGTGCTGGCCAGGGCTCCTGGGGATGCAGCTTAGCCTTGGTGGGGTTTTCTGGGGCTCCTGGGCTCTCACTGCTAAAGTGAGGGTCTGCTTGGCTTCTCCCATCCCAGCATCTTCCCCCCCCCCCCCCTCCCCCCCCCCCCCCCCCGCGCCACGGGGCGGGCCCNNNGGGCTTGGTGCCCTTTGCCAGAGCAGTGGTTTCAGCCATGAATCCTCCTCTTTTTGGATGGGTATCGATTGTTCTGGCGAGCACCTCTGCCCCTCTTAGGTGTATCCTGACTATACCACACCCTAAGCGCCTTTCTGCAGTGCCAATGGACAGAATCAGGGTCTGTGCCACAGGACTGAGCAAGAGCCCAGGCACCACGCTGAGAGCATTGGTCAACATCATCTTCCTCTGCCTGAGGATGGGCACCTGTCAGAGCAGGCAGGGCTCGCTCAACCACCGACGTTCGAAATGATACAGCAGAATTCAAACCCCCCAAATGATCCAGCGTAAATCCCAAAAAACTCCTGCTCCTCTTGTGTGTGGCAGCTGGGAGAGAAAGGGCCCCTCGTGGCAGTCGATGTTGGGTTCTGCCACCTGGATCCTCTCTGTGCTGATGGGGCGTCCGTGGACACGTGCATATTTGTCACGTTGGAAATTCGGGGTCTGTTGTGCCCTTTCTGAACCCCGGGTTGCTCCATCAAAGCACCACTAGCAAGAGCCACACCCAGGGAGTTTTAGGTGTATAAATTCAGAGAGATTAGTAGGATCATCTTTTGTCCTCAAATCGCTCATTGATATCTGTCCTTCCCTAACATCTGCCACATACGCAATTCCAGCAGCAAAAATTAAGCAATAGTTTGGTTTTTCTCCTGATCCCTTTCTGGGACCGTGTTTGGAGCCAGAGGCAATCCGTCTTCCTGGTAGGAGGTTAATTAGTCTGTGGTATAAACCTGTGCATGCGTCATTTTGTGGAAGGTGATGTTGCATCGTGGTACCAAGTTCAGTGGATCCGTAGGTGTGGTGTTGGACACGGGAATCCATTTTTGCAGAGGGCTGTCCACGCATTGTGGCCTCTCAGCCTCCTTGCTGAAGCCTTCTGTTTTGCTCCAGGGTGATGCTTCCAAGTCCGATTCCGAGGGGGATCTCTTCCCCCGCAGCCTGGAAGAGGAGGGAGGACTTAAGAAAAACTTGTCAAATCCAGCCTGTGAGTAATAACCCCGGGAGGACAGGCCCTTCCGCAGAAACCTTGCTTTGCTGTGAAAACTGTGTGTCCGAAAGGAAAAATCCCTCCTAGAGGGAATGCTGCAGGTCCCAGTTTTGTCAGGCTTGACTTTGCAGCACGCTTGGTGTGGGATCGTGGGAAGCAGGCAGGGAGAGACATGATTGCATTCGAACTGCAACTTCCCCACCAAGTTTGAGGCCTGGGCTTGTGGGGTGTCTCTGCTGGAGGAATTTGGAGAAGGAGGATGGAGGGAGCGGGCAGGAAGTTCCCAGGGCTGGAGCTGGTGGGTGTTTGCCTGCAGGTTGAGGGACAGCAGGCGACATTTTGGGTGTGCTCTCCTCTACCACTGACACCTGATCCCATTCCTGTTTGGCATCCCCCTGCTGGGCTGAACGACCCAGTTCTCCAGAAGGGCTTTTTGGCCCACATCCCCCCGACGCTCAGGGCAGAGCCCTTCCTGTGCAGCAGCTTTGAGTCCCCACGAGCAGGCTTGAGGCGCGACACCTAAAACCTGCTTGTGTCTTCCAGTGATGGCCCTGAGCGACCACCCGGAGCTGAAGAAGAGCCTGACCCCGCCGCTCATCATCCACACGGCCGCCACGCCCATGCCCATGCCCAAGAGCGCCGTGTTCGGGGACGCGGCGCAGGGCCACGAGTCGCGCCGGGCCAGCGGCGTCTCCGCGGACCCCGTGGCTGCCTACGAGCTCAAGTCTCCGGTACTCGCATCACCTCCTCCCGCGGATGTTCCGTGCGCCCGCGGGGCTGTCCGTCCGTGCAGCCGCCCCCGCCGGCCCGGGGCGGGGGGCCCGGGGCTGATGCGCTCGCTGTCCCTGTCCTCCCCGCAGCCCAGCGCCCGCAGCTCCCCGCACAGCCCCTGGCGCGCCAGCAGCTCCTGGAACAGCCGCCGCTCCAGCTGGAACAGCATCGGCCGGGCCCCCAGCCTCAAGCGCAGGGGGCAGAGCGGCGAGCGCAGGTCCCTCCTGTCCGGGGAGGGGAAGGAGAGCTCGGAGGAAGGGGACAGCTCGGATGAGGAGCGCTCCAGCCGGGCCGGCAGCTTCAATGGCTCTTTGCCTCACCGCATGGAGTCGCTGGAAACAAAAGGGTCCTTTGACCTCCAGGATACTCTGCAGGTGCCTTCCCTGTACCGGACCGGCAGCATGCACAGCACCAGAACCTCTGCCTCCGAGCACCAGGACTGCAATGGGAGGACCTCTCCGGGTCTGCTGCTACACCAGCTCCACCTGGATGAGCCCCACCAGGATGGTGATGACGGCGACGATGAAGGCAACATGGTAAGGAAGTGCCACGTGCTCATTTTAGGCTTTTTGACTTGTCAGAACAAAGCTTGTCCCTATCTCAGGAGCGCACAAGTGGGTGCGGAAGGGATTAGGTCTCACCATCACCACCAGACCAGACCAGAGTCACCCAGAAGGTCGCTGGGCAGCGGATGCTCTCAGAAATGGAGTTGGTATCCTATTAAGTCTTACAGTGCAGTATCAGATGGCTCGTGACGGAGACATCAGGGCAAAACTGCCCAGGTTCCACTAAATCATGCAGAGTGAAGGCTATCTGAAATACATGCTTTTCTGTGTTCATTTTTCCTGTTTGTTTTTTTTTTTTTTAGAAGCAAAATGAGTAACTCTCCCTGCTTTCCAACTATTATTCAGTTTTCTGCCCCCACACCAGCAGCAGAAAATTTCTGCAGGCAAAGAAAGGGCAGGGCTTGGTCCCCCATTCCCATGACAGCATTAGTCCCATGGAGATGGTGGTAATTTCAGAGGCTCTGCATTCATTTCCATCTGAAGAGGCATTTCACCGATGAGTGTCTCTTTCACCGGTCCGAAAAGTGTCATTTAGGAAATACTAGCTGAAAAGACTGCAAGTGCAGGGAAGGGATGAGGGTTCCTGGTCCTTTTTTCCCATGGATGTTTGTATCTTGAGGGGGGGAAAAGGGAATCTGGCTGCTTTTCCAAAGTTGTTTGCGTGACTGGCAGAGTGGGGCTTGAGCTGGGTACAAGGGTGACGCAATTCCAGCTGTCATGTGTGCGCTGGGGCCAGTTTTGGAGTGTTTCCTGCTCTTCCCAGGCTACCTCTTTGTTTGATTATACCTTGTTCCCAGGTTTAAAAATGTGATGGTCTGATGTGTCATCCCCAGGGGTGACTCTGTTTCTGTCGGGGGAGCAGGTAGGGTTTGGGTAGGGACATGTGATGGTAGCAGGGGCTGTTCTGAGAACAGGAAAGCTGCAGATTGTGGACACGATTTTACTCTTTTTCATTGAGTTTATTGAATGAAAATGGAATTGGGATCATATGAAGGGATGTGAGAGGCAGCGTTGACTCCAGCGTCCTCTGTTCCTTACGGGAGGAGAAGGAGAGTTAGTGCTGGCAGAATGGAGTCACTCAGCCGTGAACCGCCTTTGCGAAAAGCCATTATCCCATTACATCTCCAGCATGGATCCTCAGCCTGGGATTTTTACTGATTGTCTTAACCTGCTTTTTAACTTCCATAAAATAAATTGAATTTGTAAGGAAAGGAGCAGTAATTATTTTTGGGAAAAAACCCCACTATTAAAAGTGTTCAAGAGACCATGCTCTTTATTGCTAGCTAGGGATTTTTTTTCTCATGCTCCAACATCTGCTGCTGTTCCAGCTCACCTGGTCCCATCATCCCACCGGTCCCTTCCTTTTTCCTCCACCAGGATCAAAAGCCAGCAGTTCCCCCTGTGCTGGGTGTGGTGTGATGGGACGTGTCCCTCCTCTTCCAGCCCCCAGCCAGTGCTGACAATGAACTGTTGAACAAGATTTTTAATTTTTATTAGCTGCTTTTAGCATAAGCCAAACATCATCCTCTGTGTACTGAGGTCTGGCCGTGGAGGGTGTGATCACCTCAATACCCTCCCATGGTAAGAAGCAAATGAAAAGGGCAAAAATTGACGGAGTAGGGGAAATAAATTGTGTCCCAGCCCATGGGATAGCCACAACTGGAACACTTGCAGCTGGCTGGTGCCTTTCCCCATGCTCTGAAATATGTCTTCACTGCAAATCACTAAACCAGATCAGAAAATGGATCAGAAAATGTTGCTTAGATTAGCAAAATGAGCCCCCAGGTTGCAGAGCTTCCCTTTGGGATTCCCTCCTGACATTCGGGGGGAAACTTTGCTCCTAAATTAGCCTTGACAAAGTCAGGGGGGGAAAAAAGTTGCATTTTGAATGGAAAAAAATGAAATACAAAACTCCCCATCAACAAAAGAAGAGAAGAACTTGACTGTTACTCAGATCAAAGTAATCCTAAATATGCCCTTATGCATCAAAGCTTTGCATCCCTCCTTGCTGCCTGGATTTGATTGTCTCTGTGCAGAAGTTAAAGGAAGAGCAAAGGCTTCATCTGGATTTCCCAGGCTCCCCCTATATTAGTGCTGCTCTGCTGCTTTTGATGAGTTTATTCTGAATTTCCATCCCTCTGAGGGGCCAGAATCAGGCCCCTGACAGCTTCTCTCCCCAGAAGTAGGAAATCAGGGGGTTGAAATCTGTTCTTTATTGCGTCACTGCAGACGAGGAGTCTCTCACAGAGAGAGCAATCCACAGCCTTCTTGGGTTCATGTGGCTGTGACTGGGATCAGGGATCTGCTGCCAGGTCTTTGTTGTTTCCAGCTGCTGGATTTTAGACCCACTTGGGTGCTTTCTACCCAAATTGCTGAGTACGCAGAGCAGAAAATAACGGAAATATTGGATATGCAATCGAGGTGTCCCCTCCTCCCCAAAACCTCACTGCATTTTGCTATTGCAGCTCCTTTCCCTCTGCCTATTCCACTTTTTCTCTGTGGCGTGCCGTCCAGCCACTCCCAAACCCTCTCAGCCTGTCCCTGTTGCATATTAAAATTAAATAATCAGGTCCCGAGTGCCTCTGTGCAGCTTCCAGCTTGCCTGGAGGTCCTCTGCCGCTCACAGAGCATTTTTCAGCAGTTCCCCCATCCTTATAATAAATCTTTTATAAATCTAAGCCTCTCCCTTACTCTGAGGAGTTCATCAGTCATCTTTTATTGCCAACTGCCTTTCATCCTACCCTCAGAAGTGCATTAATATCTGAAATTCCTTAAAAAAAAAAAAAAAAAAAAAAAAGAAAAGCAGCTATTTATCAGCAGCTCTCATTGCTGTGGGATTGAGGGGCTCCATTCCCACTGCTGCCTTTTAGCACCCAGCATCTTCCCATGTCCTGGCTCCTGCTGCCTCTGGTGAGGGGTTTGGATGGCCTTACCCAAGGAGATTTTGTCCAAGTCACTGGCAACTGGATTAAAGAGTAGTTTTCTTCTCCCCCCACATCTTTATTCATCCTGTCCAGGTGTGGTTTATGAGCAAATAGATGTGATTTAAGCCACATAATTGATATCTCGCTTTGAACGTAATGCAGGCTTGAACAGCAATCAGCCCCATTGTCAGCACTCGGAGCCTGCCTGGACCTCGCTGGGAAAGCCTTGGATGGGGCTGAGGCTGGAAACACTCGGGGGGTTTTTTTCACAAATACCTTACATTTGGCTCAAATTAACTGAACTGTGCTGTTCCACTGGTGGAAATATGGAGTAATTCCTCTGAGTTTAGGTTTCTGGGGATGTACTTGGCCCTGCTCGGAGCAGCTGGGCTGAAGCCCCAGCCGAGCCCCGGTGCTCACCCTTACTGTAACCCACTGAATAGAGAGACATGATGGAAGATCACTTTTTGCCTGATGGAAGATCACTTTTTGCCTTTGTTATCTGATTTAGCCCATGAACTGCAAGCTGCAACAATTAGCCAAACCCCAAAATATCTCTGGCATTAAAATTGGACAAAAGGAATATAAAGAAGCATTCTGTGCTGCTGACGCATTACCATTCACTACAAATCCCCTTGATAAATACCAGAACTGCTTTGAATAATAGATACTTCTGGAAACCTTCCAGCTCTCAAAATGAACTGGACTGAGTCGTAGCTATTACTCCATGTCCAGAGGCTGGGGCAGCAATCGCTGCTCTCACCACAGCTTTGAGCAGACACCCGATTTTTATCCATTTATTTACCTTTGTTAAATCTATGGATAATTAGACTAACCAGGCTGCTTGAAGGGATAACACAACCCCAAGGATGCATGCTCTATTAAATACAGCTTAGAGAGAAGGGAGCAGTTCTGACTCCTTGCCTGGAGCTGGGAAAGGGATGTGAGAACATCCAAGACAACCAAAACCCCACTGGTGTGCGGTGCATGGTCTGTGTGTGCAGAAGTTGAGGGAAGGATGGATGGCTGAAGGAGCAGGGTAGAAAGCTCTTAACTTTTCATTTTGTTGTTCAGACTTTTCTTCTTATTTGCCCAAGGTGATTTTCATTTTCTGAAGGGTTCAGGTTGTCACCAAGGGCTTTCATTAAAACAGGCACTACACCAATTATTCCCCATCACTAATGAGATTCCAGGCTGGATGTCTATAGAAGGAGAAGGCACTTCCTCCACTCCACTCAATTACCCTAACAAATCCCATTTTTACGGTCCAGAGTAAAGGACTAACAGTTTGCCTCAAAATGAATCCTCCCTCCCTCTTTCCAAGATGAAATAAATAAAAGTGCCTCAGTCCTGGAGCGCAGGTGCTCCTGGGGTGTGAGGGTGGTTCCTGCGCTGTCCTTCACATCCTTCTGTGTCCTCACGGCCCTGAAATCTCCACAAGAAGCTTCAAAGAGCTCACACAGTCACATTTCCAGGTCTGCCCATCCAAGCCCAGGTGGTAGCAGAGAAATAAGGGCAATGAAAGAGCAAGAATTGGTTTTTATTTATCTGCAAGTCCCTCTGGTGACAGTGCACACACTGGTCTGTGCATTTATCTTCTGATGCTTCGGTGTGGAAGGGCTGGGGGAGCCCTGGTGTGGCGGGCAGGATGGTGGCCTGGCTTTTAATGGTTGTCCATGCACAGGGTGCTAACACTGCTTTGCCAGGGGGATTAAAGGTGTTGACTTTCCTTTGGAGGTCTGTGGATGAGAAGGTGGTAAACCTAAGTCAGAAGCTGTTGCAGCCAGGATGGGGCTTCCCCTCAGCATCCAATTTTTGATGTCTTTGGTTGACTTGTTGCCTCAGGCTCTTGCAGTCTGCACTCCTGACCTGAAATGACCTTGCAGACAGTCTCTAACACAAGTATGTGTGGCTGAGGATGTGCTGTGGTTTCAAGTAGGAATTAATTTGCTGGAATTGGATGGCCCATGTTCATGCAGGTCAGGCTGACCTCTGGCTTTATAATCTCCCATCTAATCTGTTCATGCTGAATGAGAGGCAGACGATCACCGTTGTGTTCCTGGACCAAAACTTGGGCCTCAGATGATTTCTTCATCTTTCCAGTGGTGCACAGACACAGGGCTTGGCCCAGCAAGCAGCAGGAATCTCTCCCTCTGTTCCCTTTATTACCTCTGACATAAGCACTCTATATTGTTTTTCAAAAACCGGACAAAAATACCCCACAAAAATTCCCCAAAATACCTTAGAAAATTCAGGCAAGCATCTGATGAGTATTTGGAGGGACTGAGTGGGTTATCATTCCTTTGGGCAAGGGTTTTATTTATCACATTTGTCCTCTTGGTTAACTGTGTGCCAGACACAGTTACCGTGCAGAGAAAGAAGCCAGACCAAGCCCTGTGAGCTCACAGGGCTGGCACAGCCCTCATCTGGCTGCCAGAGCTCCTTCCCCTGCCCAGCAGGGTCTTTTCTGGGGACAATTATTTTATTTCAGCTTCACTGAGCACTTGAAGATAAGTGTTTGGTGAAAAGCTGCCCCAAGTCCTTCACGTGGAAATTTTGGTGTGGATACTGGAATGCTGCTTGCAGGAGAATTTCTCAGCTTCTTGCATTAATTCTGTGAGAATTTTTCCTTTACCACACAAGTTATGTGAACAGTAAGATAGGTTTTGTAAATAACTTTCACATCTGGTGTTTTTTGTTAATTTCTGTTCTTTAGTACGTTTGACAAATAGTCTGAAGTGGGTGTCTAGGGCTTTAACCAATCACCCCAGGACAAGTGTGAACACTGTCCAATGGGTTTATGGAACTAGGATATATAAATGGTATTGTAAATTAATAAATAATTCATTCTCTTGCTAAACTTCTGTGTTGTTTAATCTCTGAATCCCTGCTAACACAGCCACATTTTGGGGGTTCGTTGTTTTAACGGTTCTGTGTTTTCCTCCCGCTCTGTGCATTTCCCCCCAGAGCAAAAGGGACCGCATGAAGGCCTGGGTACGGGCACGGCTCCCCACCTGCTGCAAGGAGAGGGACTCCTGGTCCATCTACATCTTTGCCCCTCACTCCAGGTAAGGCAGGGCACGTGGGCAGCGGTGGTGTGGCGGGATGGATGGTAACGATGTGTGCCCTCGTTGGGCTCATCTGCCTGTTTGTCCCAGATGGGTCTCTGCATGTCAGTCCTCAAAATTCCCAGCCCTTCCCCTGCCCCAGCATGACATCAGGGTCAAACAGCAAACAGCTGCTGGCTGCAGACAGCACAGGAGTGTCCAGTGAACACCCATAGCCCAGGGCATGGCTGCAGCTTCATCAGGTTCCTCATTTAGTTTGGCAGTGATGCCAGTGCTCTGCAAGTTTTTCATTTGGTGGAGTGTGATGAGCTTGGAGCAGGGGGAGAGGTGTGGCATCAAGCAGAAAAATCTGAATTTGCCTCACTGCACACTTACAGCACAGCAAAGAACTCCCTGACCTCCTCAGCCTGCCTCTCGACTGAACTTCTCTGTCCTCCCCCTTCCATTCCTCTCAGAGAACACCCTCTCCTTGCTTGAAGGCCCCCGGCTCTGCCCTTCCCAAAGCCTGGCCCTGCGGAGCCAGCTGGGCTCCGTGCTGTTCGATGCGTTCCCCCGCACGCGCACCCACGCGCCCGAGGGTTTCCCGTGTTGGAGCCGAGGGCCCTGGACAGCATTCAGGTTCATTCATACAAAGATTACAGAGATTTTCAGAAACAGACTTTGGGAAATGTAATACGGTATTATAAATCCTGGGTCAGTGTACAGCCATCTGTCACAATAAATAGCTTCTATCCCTTTATTCCGTATGTGCTCAACCCTTATGGGCTCACTGGGAGTATTTTGTCCTTTATTTAAGCTAAACCTGAGCACCAGGAGCCAGGTAGGGGGGCAGATCCAAACCTGGCCGTGTGTCCGAGTCCTGGAAGCAGCTGCCCCATTCCAAGTGACCAAAACCCGCTACGAACATTCCCAGGGCTCGAAATTCGTGGCTCAGTTCCATAGGTCCCTTCTGTTCATACCCCAATCTGCCCTCAGCGCACAGCTCTGCCAGGGAGGGGATTGGAAGATTGGAGCTCATCTGCTTTGCAAGCAGAGCGCTCGATTCCCCTGCTCTGCATCGAGCTGCCGCGTGTCTCCCCAGCCAGTCGAGCATTAATAGCTAGTCTGTGTCTACTCTTTTTTTTTCCCCCTCTCTCAACAGATTCCGTCTGATGTGCAATAAAATCATCACTCACAAGATGTTTGATCACGTCGTCTTGGTGATCATTTTCCTGAACTGCATTACCATTGCCATGGAGCGACCCAAAATTGAGCCTCACAGCGCCGTGAGTTTCTGAGGTTAAGGCTTTCCTGTGCTCCTTGTGGAGCAAACACCCGTGGCTTGGACCCCACTGCTGTGCACTCGGTCTTGTTTTCTTTCTCTTTTTAAAATGGAAAGGTGCCAACACCCCCTGAGTATCCTTTGAATTAGGTGCAGCAACTCTCCCGGCCCCTACCCGGTCTCCTTTCAAAGCACAAGAGCGGAGATGGTGGCCTGCAGTATATCCAATATCCCATTTCTGGAAGTACGATCAAGGTTTTAACACATGACATAGCATGACATCTGTCTCGGTTTCCTTCTCTGGGAAACCTTCAAACACTTTTCCTCTCTCAACACAATGTTCACTTCTTCCATCTGTTCCCCACAGGCACGTATGTGTGGTGCAAACGGAATGGGGGAAACTGTTCATTTCATACTCTTCTCTCCCCTTTGTGTATCAGCTTTGTTGTGACACCAGAAAAACTGAATTGATGCGGGCGCTGCAATGCCAGTTCTCGGCACTGCTTTG
Source organism: Oriolus oriolus (assembly GCA_013400235.1). NCBI lineage: Eukaryota > Metazoa > Chordata > Aves > Passeriformes > Corvidae > Oriolus > Oriolus oriolus. Next base: position 237,319 of record VXBT01004369.1, read on the forward strand.
TTCTAACACGCTGTGTAAGGATTCCTCAAACTAGACCCTCACAGCACCAGCATCCGGCAATCAGAGGGGCAGAATCATCCTATTGCTCTTTTATTTTGGCATAGATTGGGGCTGAGATACGCTGGGCTCTTGCTGATTTATCACCCAAGACTGCTCATATCACAATCGTATAGAATCCTGTTTTGTTGATGTAGGCGTGTCAGGCTGTTCATTTTTGTGGATTTTCAACGTAAGACCTTAAAACTGGAGTCTAGGCTGCTCTGTGCCTATTTTAAGCATTCCCTAGTAGTCCTCCTTACTGTAACAGTTTGCCCAGCAGTCCTTCCCCATAATCCATATTTTTTTTCAGTTCCCATGCAGTCGTGCACCAACTCGCAACTGCAAGAAGAGAACAGGGCTCCCTGCCAGCTGATCTAGCAGCAGGAGATCACCCTGTTAATCCCCAAATGGGGCACCCTGAGAACCTCCCTTTAAAATCCTAAATGCTTCCTCTGAGCCCCTTGCTATGTCCTCTGAGAGCTACCACTCCCCAAGACTGGCTCCAAAAGGAGCTGCAGTTACACAGAGATGAAGGGAAATGGGGTGACACGTGTGAGTTGGAGGAGTCCACAGCAAAGAGCTGTAGCACACAAACCCAGTATTTCATATAGGAGAGGAGGAGCTGTGGCATCCCCTGGCACTGGGAGAGTGCTAAGAGGAAAGGAGACAGGGACTGGTGTGAGGTTCGTCCCCATCAGGCTGTAGCCAAGGGAGCTGGGCCATGGCCTGGGAGCTGCAGAGAAGGGGAATGCTGAGCAATGGGGTGGGGAAGCCAGGAGGAGTGCGTGGGCCCTGCTTGTGCTGATGGAGCTCTCGTCTGGAAACCGAGAGAGTTAGCATAGGTTGAGTTGTTTAAAATAATTGTTCTTTGCTTCCCTGAGCTGTGGATTTTCTAACTGCTTCAAGCGAGTTCTCTGTCCCTGTCCCAGTTTCGGCTGGCTTATCAGAACAGGGGCTGCTGTTGCGAGCCAGCAAGCGCTCCCCACTGCAGAGTGCACGACATGGGCCGGGGAGATTATCCTTCAAAACAGCCACATGCTTGCCAGGCAGGAATGCAATATCCTCAGTCTCACCTCCGTGCTATTGCTGTTTTATCTCCAGCTGCACAAGCAGGTCCCTTTCCCCTCCCTCCTGCCCAGTGCCTGCCCCCCTACAGCAGCCTTTTGTGTGGCAGTCAGCTAACAACGGAGATGTTTCCTATCACAGCTCATGCAATCACAGCGCAGGTCTAGGACCTAATTAATTATGGACCCGGTATGGAAACAAGCTGCTGTGTGGTTCCTGAGTCACTTCCAGTAAATCATGATCTGGCAAGCGAGAGAGTTGCCAAGGTGTTTTGTCTTGTTTAAATTGCATCTCATTTTGAGCGAGAGATCTGCATCTCTTATGGGACTGCTCTGTAGGGAGAGGCAGAAATAAATCCAGAATTGTTAAAAGCAAGAGTGGGGCCAGTTGTATGTGCTCACACATACATGCACACACGTCACCGTTCCTCCAGCCTTCGCTGTCTGCTGTCCATTTCTCAGTGCAGGGAATCAGGAGCTGTCCAGGGATTAGGGAAAAGTGTAATTTATTTAATAATCATCATTAAAAAGAAAGGTTTCTGCTAACTATAGATAGGGAACCAGTCCATGGGCTCATCTGTAATCACTAGCTGCTCTTGCTGAGTGGTGGCACTGAGGAGGGCACGGTCTGGTGGGTAGTGCAGGGGACTGGGAAATGAGGCTGTTGGGCTTCACGCCAGGTCTAGCCCATGGCTTTGGGCAACAGAATCGACCTTTTTGGGGGCAGGTCTCAGCTGGCATAAACCCCCAGAGCTTTGCTGGCTTCGCTGGAGCTGTGATAACTCATGCCAGCTGTGCTTCAGCATCCCACGGGTCCTGCTGCCTCACAGCTCTGTCACTCTAATATTGACTTAATTTCTAGGAGAAGTGGGAGCTCAGTGATATTTACACGATGCAGTGATGTCTGCAGGTGAGGGGCAGGTAGAGATTTGTCAGGCACGTTTCAAGGAGGGCACATCTCCCTGTTTCCACTCGGGGGGGAGAGGGTGGGAGGGTGATTTGGAGGAAATTAGGGAGGATTTGGAGGCAAACGAGAGGGTTTATGGGGCAGGTGCCGGCGGCTGTCCCTGTCCATGGTGCTGACACAGAGCCGGGTACTGGCAGGGCTGAACCATGCAGTGTAATTGTCTAAATATTTGCATTTTTTCCTCTTTGTGAGCAAACAGTCCAAGGCTTGTTTCAGCACGGAATCTGGAGAACAGTTATCAACCACCCGAATATGCATGGCGGGATGCACAGCTGCAGAGAGCAGGCTATAAAATACTGTCTCTCATTTTCTTTTTCATAGGAACGGATTTTCCTAACACTCTCCAACTACATCTTTACAGTCATCTTCCTGACTGAGATGACAGTTAAGGTAAATGCAGGTGGAGGATAAGTGTTCCTGTATTATATTAGTTGTTTTTTATTACGGTGGCCTCACAAAACCCTTAGGTCTGCCAGCTGCGAGTGAGGTGTATATTTTCCTCTTCTGAATCATACTCAGATGCCCACCACATGCCTTATTCTGAGCACGTTTTACATCAGAACAATTTCCCTGAAGCTGCTCTTGATTTACACCATTATGGGAGCAATGGGATCCTTGAATTCAGCAATCCTGCCCTATTCAGCAAAGCTCTTGAGCACATGCTTAACTTCAACCATGCATGTAAGTCCCATTGTCTTCGACAACCAGTTGTCCTCAACAACCTAAGCTGCTGTTTGCTTTCCTGAGGACGGAGAGACTTAAGCACGTTGAAACACTTTGCTGGATTTGAGGCAGGAGGCTCAGAAACCCATGGCTGTAAATCTCTCTTGTGTAATTCATAATCATCTCACTGAACAATTGCTCTTTCTTTGGAAAGTTTTTCTAGTTTCTTTATCTGCAAAGCTTGTACATGATTGCTTTGGGTCAGCCACTCTGCACCTTCTCTCCTGCAGTCTACAGGAATAAAATATGATTGAATTTTTTTTTATGCCAGAGCTAAACGTGTTAGGAACAGTTTTGTGCGGGTAGGTTTATCTGCATTAGAAGTACATCAGCTGTAAGGGACAACCTGGGATGTTTCTGCAGCGGTATTTTCATAATTCTTTCAATAGAACACTTTGCTGGTTTGTCTAATTAGGCTTCTGTACTGGGAAGCAAATGGACTCACAGGCTGGTGTCTGTAAATAACGCGTTCTCAGCGGGTTGCTGACTGCAACAAACACATTGGATGTTACAGTCATTATTTGTTGCAACTTGGTGTCCGGGCAGGTGGTGGCACTAGGCTTGTGTTTTGGGGAGAAAGCCTACTTGAAGAGCAGCTGGAATGTGCTGGACGGGGTGCTGGTGCTCATCTCCGTCATCGACATCCTGGTCTCGATGGTGTCAGACAGCGGCACGAAAATCCTGGGGATGCTGCGGGTTCTGAGGCTGCTGAGGACGCTGCGGCCCTTGAGGTAAGTAGAGGCAGGGGAAGATCTAAGGGGTGTAGCGTGTGTGTGCCAAAGGCAGGGCTGAGCATTCGTGCAAGGGAAGGGGCAGACGAGACAAGGGCACGGTGCCTGTCCCCGGTGTCACCCCGGTGTCACCCCGGGCTCGCGCAGCTCTGCAGGCGATGACAGTCCGCAGGTCCTCGGAGCTGCGAGAGCTCTGGGCCCTCGCTGCGCTGTGGGACCAGCCCCAAGTGCAACAGGAAACTGATCAATGCCTCTTCTGCTCATTAAAACACACATCCCCTGCTATTTGCGTTCTCATTTGCTCTGTGTAAAGTGCAGCTTAACAGCTTCTTCTCCCCCTTTCCTTCAGGCAGTCAGTGGCTTTCGTAACAAAGAAGGAAATTAGTAGCAGGTGGCAGATCATTTTTTAAGGAAGCAGAGACTCAACTGTTGCTTAACCTAGGATGCAAATGAGCTTTTTTCCGCAGCTCCCCATTAGTTTCAGAGAGACGTTTACTTTGAAAATGACCCAGACAAGATGAAAACAATTGTCCTGCTAACTTGGCCCCCCAACTCTGCCAGCAGGCGGTATCCCATGCTCCAGGGACAGGCTCCACTCCAATAAGAACCTGCCCAAGGACCAACCTCTTCTAAACAGGCATCTGTTTGTGACCTGTACCCCAAGGCATGAAGGGTTCTCTCCATGCTAAATGCAGTTCCTCTTTAATACCATTGTTGCTGCTCCTGTTATGCAGCAGCTAATAAACCTTCACGCTCAAAGCATCTTTGTGTGCCTGCCGTATCTTACTGCTGCTTCCTCCATAAAAAGGTTTGCTTTGAGTCAGGATTTTTCTCTTTCAGAACAGAAAAATAGGACCCTGCTTCTGACAGAAGATGTTGTTTTACTACCCCTGTGTGAATAATAAGTCTAAATAACAATGGCCATCCCTATACATATATCTTTCAAATATTCTCAACAGCTATAAAGGACATTCTGTTCAATTGGTCTGTATATGTGTGTTGTGCCTGGTGAGTTTTAGGACGTGAGCTGCTTTTAATCATTTTTATCTGGACAGCTGGCACCACTGGGGTAGTTCAGCTTGCTCCCCATGTAAGTAGACTGTATTCCTATGTGACTCTGATTCAGACTCTTCTCTCTTTGTGTGTCCCCTGGTATCTCATGTCAGCTGCAGTTTCTGAGGTAGTTTCTGCCCAGTTTTTGATTGGGTAGATTTGCTCTGCTCCTCTTTTTCTGCTGATTTTTGACCCATGTTAAGAAAACCTATAAAATAATCTAGATGGCTCAGGGTAAGAGAAGGATTGATTTCTTTTCTCTGAATTGTGGAAGGCAAGTTTCTCTTTTGATGTTCCATGGTTAAATCAGATTTAAAGGGAGACATCTGGGTTATGCTGATCTCTGCTGGAGTCACCTTTCTGACCTGGTCAAAGCCCTGTGTGCTTCTTTGTAGATCTGTGGGGCTGTCTGGGTGTTTTTTAACTGGAGCCTTTCTCTGTAGTCACCTATGTGCATGAATAATCTGCAGTTATGGGGAATAACCCGCTCAGTAACTGCAGGCTGGAAGAAGACCTGCCCTCCGAAGCATGTGTGGGATTAGGCTCCTCCGTTGCTGTTGCATTCCTGTTGGTATTTGATTTGTTTTCTCAAGAGAGTACGTGAATGTTTTCAGCCAACACGCTGCTTTCTACTACTAAGGAAACGTAAAAAAAGGCAGCAACAAGCCCATTCCCTAAATATGCTCAGAATCAGTTCGGTTCTCCCGTAATTAGATTTGTAGGAAATGAAAAAGCAGCCATCAAACCGGGGGCTTTTCAGTAAGTCATAAATCTCCGCCTGTGGAAGCCCATCTGCCTCCGTGCTGCACATCTGGGCTGCCCCGAGCAGCCTCTGCCCACAGCTGCCCGCGCTGCCTTTGCCGCGGGCTCGGCGTGCGGCTCGGGGATCGCGTCCTCGCTGCACAGCCTGGGATGTGCGGCCCAGCAACGCGGGCTGACAGCCGGGACAGGTGAGCCCAGGGCTCTGCACACCGTGGATCCAGCTCCCATGCCTGGGTGAAGTCTCCCGTGGAGGCTGAGCCAGCTTTTCTTTTCTGGGAGGCTGTAAGGCAGAGACCAAAGCAAATGCTCCACGCCCACCACAGAAGAGCAAACCTGGCTCCTTCTGTCCTCCTTTTGTGGGGACACTCCAGGACAGGGCTGCAGGAGGACACCCTCAGTGAGAAGCCAAGCCACAGCTGTGTGTGTCACACTCAGCTCGAGAGCAGAGACAACCCTCGTCACCTCTGTGTTGGCTTTCCCACCGAATGGCCTGGAATGGGGATTCTTGCAAAAGATCTCCCTCATTCTGTCTCTGATTTTCTCCTGTAGAAACCACCCCATTGCTTTATGCAGCACACAAAACCCCACACGCTTCTGCCTTCAGCCCAGGCATTAAAAAAACCTGACCTGGATGCCAGTCACGGGGTTTTGATTGCATGATTGATTATCAGCCTCCAAACTGAATCCATGAAGATTCAAGCCCAGCTTTATGACCAGAATTCCAAAAATAAATTCGCAAAGGAGTGACATTTAAAGATGTTTCCATGACCCTCTGATGTTTCAGCCAGTAAAGGGATTGCTTATAAAATAACATTCCTTCCTAATGCATTCAACCTGCTATTGTTGGGATCAAGTGTTGTAGCCTAAAATACAAGATAAATCAAAATTGAAAATGTATTCAGATTTAATGTGGGTGGACTTCAGAGCTGTTTTACTCTGTACAGAGCCTGGGCTTTGACTTCTAAAGCACACAGATAAATTATTCACTTTTATACCATCATGGTCTAACAGTAATTTCATAACTCTCTTGTATCGATCATATCTATCATCACCTTTGCTAATTTTTTTTTAATCTGTGGAGGAAGGTCTTCATTAATGTTGATCTGTTGCTTCATCTAAGTACTACTACTTCTTCTGAGAGCTCTCATCAGGAGGGCTTAGTGTTGGTAATGGATCCAACTGGGATGAGGTCAGCAGTGGGTTTGGAGCATCTCACACCAGGTTTGGTGGTCTCACACCAGCGTTGGGAATGCTCAGACCAGAAGAACCAGGGGGAATTATAGGCATTAACATTTCTTCACGCCAAAAAAAAAGAAGGAAGAATGTCTGATTTCAATTTCCCTGTTTGTTATGTGCCTAATGCAGACTGGAATTGTGCTGAATGGAACCTCGTCAGGGCTCCTGTTCTTGCACAACTGCAGGGCTCCAAATCAGCCACATCCTTCAGCCATAAATTGCAGGGGTGTGGGTCAGATAATAAGATTTTACAAGCCTGATAGCAGCAGGACCTTGGCAATACTGATGAGGTGTGGGGATGCTGTATGTTGACATATTGGAGGTGATACTAATAATCTGGAAAAGCTGAGAATTTTATTGACACCGTAAGAGAATTGTCAGACTCTTTGGAGAATACCAGGAATCTTCACACAGACTTGCCTCGGTGTTGGATCAGGCCCTTAGTCTGAGGCAGCTCCAAGGTCTGAAGGTTCCCATTAGTAAGAACTATTATTTTTCACCATCTTTTCAAACTCTTTTCTCCCTGTAGTGCTGAAAACAGCACTGGCACGGAGCTAAACTGGTGGCAGCTTTTACCCTAATGCATTCTAATTTGAGGAATTCCCTGGTTGATCAAAACACTTAAAGCAGCCAAATGCTGCCGTTTTTTCAGCCCTTTTTTCCTCAACACACACATGACTTTGCAAAGTCAGACAAGTAACCTCCTATTTTCCCTCTCAGCTGGGTACCAAATAGTACCTCACAGGGGAAATCACTTTATTATTTCTAGAACAGCATTGCTTAATAACTGTTGGAGAAAATGATCAACTTTAAACTCTGGAGACTAAATTCCTTCCTTGTTCCCTGAAATTTAAGGATGCTCCAGTAGTTCAGACTACGGAGCTTCATTTTAGAAGACTTGACTTTGGTTCCGTCCTGCATGACAGTGGACAGAAGTCCCTGATCCCTTAAGTCAGGATCCCTAAAGGCACCGAAGGACCTAACTTACACTGAAACAATTGGAAATGAGTTGCCTTCCTAGCCCTGAGAACGTGGCCTGCCCTCCTTCTGTGCCTCAGTTTCCCACCTGTAGTTTGGCAGGTGTAGCATTTCACCCAGGGCTGTGTGAGGGGTGTGGAGGTCTTTTGTCCATCTGAGGAGCTGGATGAGATGTTCAGCCTCAGCCTGTCCAGCCCAGGGCTCGCTCTGTGCGCTCAGACACGGCCTGTTGGGCTGCATTACCCGGCTCATTGAGTCGGGCACACTGAGCTGCTCTCCAGCTCCTGTTTGCTGGCCTGGGCTCAGCTCTCAGCCCCGTGGCAGCAGCAGTGAGGTCTCCAGCTGATGCCATGATGGTTTTTTGCTTTTTCTTTTATATCCTTTTTATACACTCTTTTTATACAGCTTTTATGTATTCTTAGTGCTTTTAGCCCACACAGTTATAATTCTTTAAGTTTGATCCCTTCCCTCACACCCAATATCCCGTTAAGCCAAGAGACCAAACACTCTGGAAACCCCAGACCCCGAGGGCCTCTCCAGAACACATTCTGTAAACAAAGCCAGGCCCAGCCAGGGGAAGGTTCCTCGCTGAGGGGTCTCGCTGGAGTCCCTCACTGGGGAATCTTTGATAGATGTGCTAATTAGCAAGGCCTCTAATTGCACACACATCACATCGTGGGGGGGCCATTTCTTTGGTGGGCATTTTGATCCTTCAATAAATACCGAGGTAAAACCCTTTTCCCCCTCTTAACTGTGTTCAGCTCTCTTAATTTTAAGACCAGGAAAAGACATCACAGCCTGGGCTAGTCCCTGTGGGCAGCTTTGGCAGCCCACACTGACCAGTCCCCACTCTGCTCATGGGGTGCGTGGCCACCTGCTCCCTCAGCCAGCTCACCCCTCCCTGAAACACCCAGATCTGAGCATCAGGAAAGCTGCAGTGTCTGATACAGGGAGCCACAGCACCTTCCTGGCAGAGATGCCCAGCCTGAGGAATAGCAGCATCTGCTCTTTGTGTTTCGCTGGTAAGAGAGTGGATAAAAATACCACCATCTGTTTCTTTCTGAAAGTGATAACTGATGAGTTACCCTTGACATTTTGAGTAAATATTTAACCAGGAAGAAAAGGAAATAAGCTTTAGCTTTTCAGGATACGGTTTAAAGCCCACAGTTCTGGTAAGAGCTGGTGGCCATGCATTGAGCACTGCAGGTCACTCAGCCTGCAGGCTCCGGGGCAGGAGAGGGATGGTGCAGGTTGGCTGTGGTCCCAGCTGAGGCCATGCGTGATGGGAGTGTGGATGTGTCCGTGGGGACCTCTGCTGGGAGCACCATGCCCAGGTGAGAGCACCATGCCAGGGAGAGGAGGAGAACTTGGACCCTGTCCAGGCCGCAAAACTGCAACAGTGCTTCAGGTGGTAGGGCCAGACTTGGGGAGAAATGGGAGAGCTGGTGAGAGGACTCCCACGGCAAAAGAGAGACCCAGGCAGAAACTGGAAGGTAGGGAAGTTTGGGGCACATTCGAGAGCCAAGTGCTCAAAGGAGTCACCAGCAGCACCCAGAAACACACAGGCACTCCCCTCCTCTGACTTTCACAGCATTTAACTGCTTCTGACTTGTGCAAGCACAGTTTCTATGGCATCAGTGCAAACTGATTTACAGCGCTAGTGAAATGCTTAATTCTGGCTGGCATCAAGAGGAGGGAGGCATGTAACCTCTTCAGGTGCCTTTCTTGGTCCCCACCTTCAGGTCGGTGAGGCTGAATACCTCATTCATCTTTCCCAGCATGGTGAGCTGGCTTCTCTAAATCACACAAGACTTGTCCTTTCTTTGCAACATTAACCTTGGGAGTATAGTATAGTTTCTGCTTTTCTTGTTTTTTTTCCTTCGGTCATGAAGTCCACATCATTCTTCTTCAACTTTCTGATATGATCTAATCTTCTGTTATGAAATTCTGTGTGATACCAGACAGAGTGGAGCTACAGAAATTAGGTTAGATGCTTCTGGTCCTGCCAGTGAAGTTTCACCTGGAGGACAGCACTGTTTTAGAACTGAGGCTGTACAGTGGGTATAAAGCAGGAATTGTGATGGTCTGAGGGGTAGCTCAGGTCTCTGTACACAGCAACACTATAAAGACACTACAGATTATTTTTTAAGATGAGAGTGGTGAAAACACCGGCACAGGTTGCCCAGAGGGGTGATAGATACCCTGTCCCTGGAAATATCAGGGCTCTGAGCAATCTGATCTAGCAGGAGGTGTCCCTGCTCATTGCAGGGGTTGGATTAGATGACATTTAAAGGTCCCTTCCAACCCAAACCATTCCATGATTCTGTAATTGCTTCAGATGTGCAGGCAGATGTGTAAGAGTGGCAGCTCCATTTCATGGACTGAAACAGGGAAATCAGGTGTCTTGCCTAAATCTATATGGGAAGGGACAGTGGGAGGCTCTCTTTTTGCAGTCCTGGACAGGCTACAGGCATGAAAGTCTGTGTCTGTGGTTGGCCCAAGCAAAGCAGCTGAATTTTCTGGCCTGGCTCCTTGTATGTTTTCTCTTCCTCCTCTTTATTTATGTGAAGTTGTGTGTGTTAGGCAGAGACTCTTCCCTCCAAGACCTCCATAACTTCACAGGTCAGTCTTCCAGAAGTGCTTTTTCCATCATGATTTTTGAGTTACTTGTCAGTGTAAAAAATTTTCTCATGCTATGTTCTTCGTGTCCTCTATCCTGATAGGAGGCAAAACTGGGCAGGAACAGGACTAACAGCTTTTGTGCTTGCTTGCCCCTACAGAGTCATTAGTCGAGCCCAAGGACTGAAGCTGGTGGTGGAGACTCTCATGTCATCCTTGAAGCCCATTGGGAACATTGTGGTCATCTGCTGTGCCTTTTTCATAATCTTTGGGATCTTGGGAGTTCAGGTAAGTCCTCTGTAAGCCTCAGCACTTAACCTGAAAGCGTAACAAGCCCCACATTGCCCCATGTCTGGGTATCTGTACACAGGGCACAGTGTAAGCCTTTCTGAACTCAAGCTGCTGTCAGGATGGATGGGGTGTCCCTGCTCACTGCAGGGAGTTGGGCTAGGTGACCTATAAAGGTCCCTTTCAATCCAACCCATTCCATGATTCTATGATCTCCCCTCCACCTTTTTTCTAGTTACAAACTGATGGGGAAGTAGAAACTCAAAGCTGAAATCATTGGCTTGTAAACGCCAGAGAGACCTTGACCTAGAGATTCATTCAGATTCTGACAGTTTGTGTAACTGAAAGCTTGCAGGAACAAAGATTTCTGAGTCTGTTTCCTGCCAGCTCTGCTGGCAATATCCTGACTCCCAGGAGTGCAGGAACCCAGGGGAAAAGTGGCAGTTTCCAATGCAATTGGTTTCTCATTACCCGGGAAGAAGAGATTGCTTCATATAAATATTCTGACATAACACTTACTTCTTTCTGAAGTTTATCTGATCTGTCACAGCCATCTTTTGGAAAGCAACTCTATTTGGCTTTGTTTTGGAAAGGTGTCTTATATAATATTTTACACTAACATACTGCTTAAATAATAAATACAGCATTGAAAATAAACAGGGAAGAAAATCATGCCATCCATAACCACCTCAGCAGCTAGATTGGTTTAGCATTACAGCATAACAGCATCCATCCATTATATTAAACGGATTCATAAAACTAAGTATATCCCATAAAACAATCTAACACTCAGACATGGGAAAATTTATGCCAGACAACAAAACTTGCAGTATGCTCTTTGAATTTCATCCCTGCTAATTGCGATGCTTTCCCTGGTGACTTGCAGCCTTACGTTAAATTGTCATGACTATTGATGTGATTCCATGGTAGATACAAGCAAGACTGATCCTGTATTCAGGATGCAAAATCCTCAGTTAATATTTATGTCTAATTAGGTGTAAGATGAGGCTAGAGCTGTTTTCTATAAAAAGACGATCTCTCGAAGTTACAGTTAGTTTTTCCATTTAAATATAAGTTGGGGATCAAACCAGAGGTTTTTAATGCCATTAAAATCCAGACATGGAAGTTTCTAACAGCGTGTCCTCTTAGCAAAACTGTTTTGGCTGTAGAGCTGCTCACATGTGAATAGTCATTAATAAGACACAAGAAAGAGGTGGATTAAGTAAGTCCAGTAGGAAGCACTGGGTCTTTTCCTTTCACAAGTGCCAAACTGTGAAGCACTGACAGAGATCAGTGTTTTTGCAAATTGGGCTTCATATTTCCAAACCCTGTCAGGAGCCCTGTTACTGCTCCCCCATGAGTGGCATTACAGTCCAGCTCCTGGAGAAGTTATATTTACAGAGGATATACTAAACCCAGTTATTTACCTTCCTGCTTAATTAAAACTTTTCTCTGTGAAGACTATATCTCCCCAGTCTGCCTTACCACAGATAGTGTTTCTCCACGGAAAGATCAGGGAATACTTCTTGCATCCAAAAATTCTGTGATTGCGTTGAGCAGTGATTAATTTTGCATGCCTAGAGACCATCTTCCTGCTGTTGATTTCTGAAGGAAACCCATGGAGTAATGTGTGGGTTTATCTTGTTCACTGTTATTTCTACTGATATTTGTCTAGAACAACAGATCAAACCCCATCAGTGTCTCTTCTCTGTATACCCAGGTGGTGTTTTAAGGAGCCTGGAGAGCAGGTTGCCATTTCCCCCCTTCCCAGCAGTAATGTCAATAGCTTCTGTCAGCCAATAAAACTAGATTTGTTGGCTGTCTCCCGGGCTTTGATACCATCCATCCTGCTAGCATCAATCACCCTGTCTGAAGCAGTAATCATCCCCTGCCACTCTCTGTTCCATGTGTGGGAAGCACCAGGTCTAGAATTAAGCACGTGGAGGCTCCTGTTCCTCGTGCAGGTATAAATCAGGAGCTGACTCTCCAGGAGCTGCATCTCCCCGGGCTTAAACCAAAGAAAATAAGCTCAGGATCAGGTACCTAGCACCGACTGGGCTTGGCTCCTTAAGCTGTGCTCAGGGAATATTTTCAGTGACCCTGCACAGACTGCAGATCTTTATGACAGCCAGGGCACAGCACCCAGGATCAGAGAGGAAAGCGGGACTGACAGCAGTCTTGATTCAACATGAACGTCACTCCCAGGGGCTCATCTCCCCTCTGAACTGTCCCCTTGTGACCTCTATGAGCAGAGATTAGTCCATCACTGGGCCTCTTCGCTGCCACCTTTTCTCTGCTGACAGAGGGCCCCTGTTACACTTCCTTTGTTGTTAACTGTGCCGAGAGTCACCAGAGCTGTTCCACGTGTGGTGAGAAGCCATTAGCTGGTCTGGGCTATTGGCTGCAGCTACACTTGAGCTGACAACCCCGGAGCAAAGGCCTTTAGGCAAGTCTCAGATCACTGAACCAGACAGCTTAATGCATGAGGTGGGTGTCCTAAACGATGTGAAATCATGCATTTGCTCATTAGGTGCGTATTTTACAGGCTGCTCACTGTTAATGACCTCCATGAATGAGGTCAGTTCCCTCAACAGCTCTGGCTGGCGTGGGCTGTGCAGAGAACCCCGGAGCAATGCCCATCACCTGTGCAGAAATCCTGCAGACTGAACCCTGACACTTCCTCTCTTCTTTGTGTGTTTTGCAGCTTTTCAAAGGCAAGTTTTTTGTCTGTCAGGGGGAGGACACCAGAAACATCACAAATAAATCGGATTGTACAGAAGCAAGCTACAAATGGGTCCGGCACAAGTATAATTTTGATAATCTCGGCCAGGTATTAATAGAACGGTAATCTGCTTCTTTGCTCCTTTACCTCCTTGACTTAAAACCTGTGCATTATTATCCCGTGGGATTTTCTTACAGGGCACTGCCAGCCGCAGTAAATATTCAGTTCACATACACAGCATTCTGTCTCTGTAAATCCCAAAGGCAGTGTTTCCAAGCAGGCATACACTTCTTTTCGGAACAGAACAAGCACATGTGGCTTCGTGGAGCACTTAATTGCTTCACTGCTACATAACAAACCAAATATATCTTGCAGAAGGGCTTGTCTAATAGAGCCGGACATTTTCAGCCATCTCTGCAACACAGCCTTATTTTAGCAGTGTGGTAAGAACTAATTAGTTGGGAGCAGTAGAGACCCGGAGGGTGGAAATGAAGCTGCTTTTGTCTTCAGCACTGTGGTTTCCGAATTACTGCTCGTTGCTGAACTGGGCATTGGCATTGATAGCTTTTGCTGCCAAGAGAAATCTTGGTCATCAAAGTGTCCCATTATCAGACAGGTAATGACATTCCTCGGGCAGGAAAGGGCAAAGAGGAGTAAGATGTTACAAGTAAAAGAGCTTTAGTGCAACTGTGCCTAACTTTTTTCCCATGCATTTCTAGGCCCTGATGTCTCTCTTTGTCCTGGCCTCCAAGGACGGGTGGGTGGATATCATGTACGATGGCTTGGATGCTGTGGGAGTCGACCAGCAGGTACAAGCTGCAGCAGAGCTCTAACAAATGACTTGTCGAAGGTCACACATTTCAGCTCTTGTTTTGCAAAGTACTGTGGGCCTCCACAGTCAAAGGGCGTTACGGGGTTAGGATCCAGGGTGGCGTTTAATCCGAGTCGTGGGATGTGATGGGGAGTTCAGTAAAAAGTCTGGATTTGTACTCAAAATTTTCCCTACAGATTTTGCAGCATGGCTGGTGTAGCTCGCCTTAGGAGAAGTGCACCTGTCAAAGGATGGTTTGACTTTTTAAGCAGTTTGGTCATTTCAGGAGAAAAGAAGTAGGTCGTGGTTTTCAGTGAGGGACTTACAGTAGCTGCAAAGGATGCTGCTGTCCTTTTGGCACAAAAGAGGTGGTGCTTCTGTCCTCAACACACATTTTAGGAGCATTCAGTTAAAATGTCTCAGAAAGCTCTAATTTTCGAGAAGAGCAGGGCAGCCTGAACTCCCTGAAAGGGCCGTGAGTTCTGCGAATGGCACAGCTGTATCAATTTGCTCCCATTCTTTTTTTTGAGGTTCAGTTGAAATTTGCCTTCCTCCACTTTGCAGCCAGTCATGAACTACAACCCATGGATGCTCCTCTACTTCATTTCCTTCTTGCTGATCGTGGCCTTCTTTGTCCTCAACATGTTTGTGGGGGTGGTGGTGGAGAATTTCCACAAGTGTCGGCAGCACCAGGAGGAGGAAGAAGCCAAGAGGCGGGAGGAGAAGAGGCTCCGCCGGCTGGAGAAAAAGAGAAGGAGTAAGGAGAAACAGATGGCTGGTCGGTAGTCTTTCCACATCTTTCTGAGTCCTGCTTGACCTTCCACACAATCCCCTCCTCCCTCCCCTCCCTGCCTCGTGTCTGGTGATAATTCTTCTCCCAAAAGCATGTCCAGCTATAAAATTTGCATGAAGGAAATAGTGTCATTTTAGGCTGAGCAAGGAGCCAAGGAAGCCTTTTTAATGGCTGCATGATTTGCAACGACCTTTCCATTGGAGGTTATTTAAATTAAAAAATAATAATAATCAGACCTGGAGCTTCTTGGATAGCAGAGCTCAATGTTACGCAAATAGTGACAATTGCAAAGATCAGCAAGTGCTGGATGGCATCATAAATCTGAGTCATGAGCACTGCTGCTGGTAACCGGATTCACTATTTGGTTTATTACAGTCTTGTAATGCCACAGTGATGTTACCTGTCCCATTTATCGAGCAGGTTTATTTATTGGCACAGTAGCACCACTGCTATTCAAGAATGTAATAAAATAATGGAGCCATCTCATTCTAGTAACGCTTTAAAACTCCTTAGAGAAACATATCAATGCATTTGCTTGAGAAATACAGATTAGAAGAAAAAAAAAAACGAAGCAGACGAGGAGAGTAACTAACTAGACAAAACAGCGCTGGTGTAAATTGAACCCAGCTCCCAAATGGCTGTGCAAGTGTGCAGCCCTGCCTAGAGGAGGCTCTACAGGTGAAACAAGGAAAGACCCCACTCTGCCAAAAGTCTCCAACCCGACATTTGTCTCTTAGTCTCTTTTCGTTTTAGTGTAGTTGAATAAGTCAGAAATAAGTTAGCCAGAGGCCCCAGGTCGGAGGTGCTCTTCTTCTTGCATGCTCTCTCTTCTGACTGAACTTTCTCCACTGCCCTTCCTATCCGTGGCCTCGCACTTTCCCTCCCTGGTCAGTCCGCCTGCTGCTCTCTCCCTGTCCCCTTTCACTTCTCTGTCTTTGACAGGCTTCAGGACTGTTTAAGAGGCTGTCTGATCAGATGCTTGTTCCCAGAGCTGGTGATACTAAGTCTGTTTTATTTTTTAATAGCCTAAGAGGTGTTTAATAGCTGTGACAGGCTCAATCACGGAACCACGTTGCCACAGCGCTGCCTCGGCCTCTCTCAGTTCAGCACTTACCCAGCCATTTCCTTTGGTCACATCTTTCAGTCCCATGAGCTTCACAGGTTTTGTAACCACTAGGATGTGTCACACCAGCCTCTGGACATCAAACTTGGGGTTATGCCGAGAGCCTGGCTCCCTCACTGGCCAGTGGAAAGATGGAGGCTTCCCTCAAGAGCGCTGGAGGACACATTAGACTGTTCTCAGTTAAGTGGGATACAGATGGAAAGAGTCTTTTTTTGTTGTTGGGTTTTTTTGGGTTTTTTTTCCCCCTCAAGAAAATGCCTAGAAAGCTCTTTTGCTTAGTTCAAATTCCCAAGCACAGTTTCAGGCTGATGAGTTAGAAAAGGATTTTAAAGGCTGGATAGAAATATTGCTATTTAAAGTTGCAGTTCTGGAATGCAGACACTTCTGTAGAAGAAAAATAGATGTTTAGTTATTATTAATTACCTTATTTATAATGCCAGAGGAACTAGATGAAGAAAAGATGTAAGTCTGGGCAATTTCCCAGCGGGAAGGAATCACAAACCATCCTTGGAGATACAGTTATTCATTCAGTGCTATGAAATGCCTAATTAAAGAGGCAATAAACAGCTATTTTACTGAGGATCGAATATTGCTGAGCATTCAATCGCCATAAAAACCTTTCAAGAGCAAAGTATGAAGTCCTCCAAATCGCTTCAGAACAGTTTTCCCCATCCACGCTCAGCGAAACATTGGTTTTAATTGACCATGTCCAGCTTTGCCCTCGCAGGCAACAGATGTCATTGCTTAACTTTGTCCTGCTCAGTGGGAACTTGCAGATGAAACCAAGACTAGGGCTGAGATTGTGCCAGCAGCTGCATGGGGGGTCCTTTCAGCTGGGCTTCCTGAGTGACCCCAGATGCTCAAACTAACTTAGGGATGCCAGATACAGACAGACATGGAAATCTGGCTGGTGGCACGGTCATTTTTGGTTGGAGACTCTTCCAATGCATTCACCCAGTCAGGTATCTGAAAACCAGGGAAGCGTCTGAGATCCAAGATGTGGGCAGGTGCAGGAGTGGTCGTTGTGAGGTGTTGCTGTCCCAGATCGTCCTTCAGCGGTGTCGTCTTCTTCGTCATCAACTGAGGCGGTTCTTGGGGGTCTCTTGGGCTTCTGCCTGTGCCTGTGGGAGAAGCACAAGAGCCCTTCCTTTTTCACATGTGCCTGAGCCCACCCTCCACGAGGCACAAGGATCCCACAAGGAAACACTCCTGGCAGAGGCCACGGCGAGCCTGAGAGCCACAGGGACCTCCGAAGGGGCTGGGGAGCGTTGCCGTGTGTCCTGCCGGGTGATTAATGCCGTTTCGTTCTTTTAGATCTAATGCTGGATGATGTATTAATGGAGAGCTCAGCCAGTGCAGTGCAAGGTACTGGGAAGCCGGCACGTCTCGTCCCCCTGAATGGCAGTGCTGTGTCACTAACGGTTGGCCACCGCGGCTGAGGCACCCCACTAAACCGTGTGTGTGGCGCAAAGCTCGTTTGCTTCCTTCATGGCACACGCATCTCATCCTGAGCTGCAGGTCTGCAGACCTGCCTCAGCACTGACACTTGCAAACCCTTGATTTACTCCTCGATCATCTTATGTTATTCAGTATTTCCCCCCCCTCCCCGCTCTGGTTTTCATTAAGGCACTGTCAGACTTTTCATGGCTTTTTTTTCTCCTTCTTTTTTTTTTTTTTTTTTTTTTTTTTTGTTTTTTTTTTAGCTTTTTTTTTCTTAAGAGAATAATGACTGGACTGTGAAATGGGTCCTCTACTGTTGATTTTAGCTTTCCAGCCATCAGCTTAGGAGTCTGAATAATTTGCAGGTGTGTCTTTGGAAGGCTTAGGGAGGATATTTCATTATTTCTTCGGCTCTTCATTATTGCTCCACAAACACTGTGCTCCAGGGAGTAGTTTTTTCAGCAAGGTAAAATTCAGTATAGGGCAGAGCCTCAGTGCTTCAACATGGAGCTTAACCCCACACCAACCCCCGCTGTGGACATGGGGTTTAGTCATTGTGCTGCCCAGAGTGTAAATTCTCTGTGTTGATTAGGAGTTGCTCAATCCATGAAGCATCTTGTAAATTAAAAGAAATAAAGACACCACCTCAAAGCCTTTCCAGGTCCTGGTGGGGATGGACCAGCTGGACTCAACACTAATGGAGTCTGAGCTGTCCATTTCAACCCACAGCTTGCTCACACCTCCCTTTCCCAGCCTGCTTTCTCAGGATGATGCTCAGGGCTGCAAATCTGTCCCTTGCTCTTTTTATTTTTAGGAGAAGCTTTGATCTGGCAAGCATTTTGTTTAATTCATAACTTAAGAATATTAGCCTGAATAATTAAAGAGGCACCAACATAGAAACAAATATAGCTGTAATTTTTGACAAAAATAATACACTACGAAAATTGTGCCATTAAAACTCTCACCTGTGCACAGGCTCCCACTGCTTGAGTGGGAGCAGGGCTCCATCCATCTCTCTTAGATTGCAGGGAGTTTTGATTAAATAAAAATTGGCTTTCACTGCAGAGATAACTCAAGGAGACAGAGGTTCTACCTTATATTTCTAAGGCCTTGTTGGAAGTTATCACAACATGCTTTAATAAATCCTAAATCTCCTTCCCATTGCCATTCCTGATATTTATATTTCTTTGCTGTCTTTCTTGCTGCTCTTGCTGGGCCTCCTGGCCTCTCCTGTGAAATGGGGGCAGCGCGAGGGAGGGGCTCTCACTGGGTTTGGTGATCTGATTGTTTTTTCTTCTTTTTGCTTGGTTGTGACTCCTCTCCTGGTCCTACAGAGTTGCATCAAGGCTGTCTTATTTTATGTTATTTTTAAGGCACTGAACTCATTCCAAACCCCTCCATTATCCCGTGCAGGCTCAGAAAGTCTCTTAGCATTTGCCCTTAAAACGTGTACAATTGTCAGGTCTGTGCTTTGTGTTCCCTTTTGTTGTCTCTTCTTTGGATCCAGTGGTAGCGAATGTGCCATGCTGCTCTTCAGGCACCAATGTGAGGAAATAGAAAGGTTTTGTTTCTGAACCTGACTGTTGGGAATTTAGGGAATCAGTCCCAGGTGCGGTAGACGAACCTTCTGTGGTTCGGTGAGGAATCTGGAGTTGTGACCCAAAGCTTGCCCACATCCCTGCACTTTCAGAGGGCTTCTTTTCTCTTTCTATGAAGACAAGATGGAATTGTGTGTGTGTGTGTGTGTGTATGTGCACAGGCACTGCTGCCTGGTGCTTAGTGAGATATTTTATAATTTTATTTTTTCCTTTTTTTTTCTTCTCCAAGTCTACATTCTATCACAACTGGAATCTTCGCAGTGGAAATAATTTATCATTTTCCATTTCACTTTTTTTTTTTTTTTTTAATAAATCCATTCAGTACAATAAAAGCCAAGTAAAACTCTGTGTTTAAATAAAACAAGTTCCTTCAGTGCAAACTACTTTTTAACCTAATAATATTCTTGATACAGTTTGTAAATCCAGCTGCGTCACGGGCTCATTGCTCACTGGTTTGCCGCTGTCCTCCAGATATACTCAAACCTGCAAAGGAGTTAATTCCCTTATTACAGGAGAAGGAAGAAGCTGAAGGAGACAGTAATGGAATTGTCCCACTCTTGTGAATTCCAATTTCCCGTGCCCACGCACCTCCAGCTCGAAGTCACCTCGGGGAAAGTGGCAATTTCTCTCTTGACAGGGCTATATTCAGAGGCAGATGCTCCTTGGAGATATTTTGGAGCTGCATGCCCAGCCTGATTCCCCCTCTAAAAATGCAGTTAATGGGAAGAAAGTGGCCCCAGTCCCACTCCCTGCTGCACTGGCAGAGACTGGCCAAGCCCTGGGAGACTCTGGGAGCTGAGAGTGGGTGGTGCCCCAAAAACAGGGGTGCCCCGGTGCTGCTCTGCTGGGCATTGGTGTTGTTTCACAGGTGACTTCCCACAGCCATCAGACAAATGCAGTACAGAGTTTAGTGCCCCAAACCCAGTCTGGGATCACTGAACCCCAAGGGTATCTGGCCTGGGAAAAGTTAGACCGGGATTAGGAATGGGAAATGTTTATCCTGCAACAGCAATGGTTGTTTCCTTTCCAGTCAAACAGGAGAGAGCAGTGGTGAGGTCCCTGCCCTTGTCAAGGGGATCAATTATAATCCTACAGCTTAATGCCAAGAGTTGAGTAGTCTATCCTGGGATACAACCTGAGCTGAGAGCCCATAGAAATGCTGAGCTAAATCCAAGTGCACCCCGGCCCAGGCACTGCTCCCCTTGCCAGCACAGTCGGTCCCCTTGGACCACTGTCACCCAGGATGAAGGGACAGGTGGGACTTGCTCAGACCACCTCCCAGCTGGCTGCAACATCCCCTTCCTGCCTGGGTTAGGAGGCGATTTCTCAGGATCCACTGTCTAAGCCAAGTTTATCCTGTGTAATGGTCTCCAGATTTGACCCACTTCTCCCTCTGTCTTGGCCTCCAGCCCCGGTGAAGCAGCTTGATTTACACCCTGTTTACCAGCCTGATGTCTCGTAGTGGGCTTTTGCTGTATTTCCTCATCTTTTCTCATTCTGCCAATTCTTCTTTGTTGGTTTGCTCTCCTCCTCCTTTCTCTAACGCCATGTGTGCCTGGAAGCCACATTAACCTTTCCAGTAATAACCAAGACTAACCCAGAGCTCTTGTTGTTCTTGACACAGTGTATTGTAACAGTACAGTAATGTGGTGTTGTGTTAGTTGTGAAGTTCACCACCCGGAGTTTAACAGATGTCTGTATTTCCCAAGATGTTGGTATTGTTAAGCTCTTTATTGCAATAATTACAAATGGCACTGTGTCGCAGGGGGCACGGGCTTTGCACGGGGGGAATTACACCGGAGCTATCCCCAAATTCTCTGCAGAACTCTGCGGGGTCGAGTTAAAGAAATGGTATTGTCACAATAGTAAAAAATGGTTTATCTGTTCAGAAAGTCCCCTGCCCACCTAGACACAGTGGGGGTTTATCCCTGGCCCTCAGGCAGCACGTTAGCCTGCGTGGGGCCATCCCACGGGAGCATCTGTACGGCAGCGAGATGCATGGCCAGCATGGGGACACCGGGGAAGTGAGTGGCGGCATGATTTGTAAGCATGGGTTGCCAAATCCCCTCTTAAAAAAGTGAATGGGGAAAGATGGAACATTTATCACTGGGAATTTTCGAAGGCTGCAAGGGCATCTGTGAGAGCCGCATCCAGAGAGGTTTGCCTGTGGAAACCTGGGTGCTGGGAAAGGTGAACAGGAGGTGTGGGAGAGGGGGGTGTGGAGGGGAAAAGCCTTTGCAGATACCTGAACAGTTAGCAACCCTGCTTATAAGGTCATGCACTGGCTAATCCAGGTGCAGGAGCCCTGCACAGGGAACATTTACAACCTCTCTTTAAATCCTTTCTCTGTTCTAACAGCATCGGTGCTATTCTGTAGGATTTGGAATTACCTGTCAGTCAAAGCTGAGAAAAAAATTGAATTCCAGTGTAATTATTCATAAGTAAATCCATTGCAGGGAAAGGTAGAAACATTGACATTTTTCTTTTTGAATGTGAATTATACGTAAATGCAGAAGAAGTAAGTGATCCAATTACGATGGTGTTTCTTTCCGAGATGATAAGTTGGTTCATAAAAATAGGTCCTAGTCCTAACCTAATTGTATTCAAACATTTTAGTTAATTTGCTACTCATAATTTAGCATAATGTGATCGAGATATCTTGACTTTATGGAGATTTATGCAGATTCTGAGATATCTGACAAAGTCTTATGAGTGAGTCAGCAACTACTAGTCTGCTTTTTTTCATAAGCACTCAATAGATTTGGCATGAAAATTAATTTTATAGACCTTTTCATCAATACTGTGCTTTAGCACTCAGGTGCAGATCACCTAAAGCCCACTGCATATCAGAAAGTGAATATTAATACTGCCTTTCATTTGATGACACTGGAACAGAATTTTGGGCCTTCCAAACCCCTACAGAATAAAACTGCTGAGTGTTTTTTCCCCTTGGTCCCTGAGCTGGAAGGGAAAGGTCTGTCTCTGTGGAAAAAAACAAAACTGATTTTTTAGGATCCTGTTATGAAGCAGAGAGCACATGAAACCATCAAATCTATGGATTTGATTGCAATGTCATTGGCTATTGACAAAGTGAACTCTATTTCCAGGCAAA
This sequence comes from Oriolus oriolus, assembly GCA_013400235.1. Classification (NCBI taxonomy): domain Eukaryota; kingdom Metazoa; phylum Chordata; class Aves; order Passeriformes; family Corvidae; genus Oriolus; species Oriolus oriolus. Next base: position 259,378 of record VXBT01004369.1, read on the forward strand.
ATATAATCTTCTAAAATTAGTTTTCCCCTAGAGCAACCCAAACCTGTGCTTCCTGGCATCATTATTGCCCAACTTTTTTCTTGGACTAGTGTGTCAAACTGTACATTTGCTCTGGAGCACTGAATACCAACCATGCGATTCTTACAGCTCAATAATTTTCATAACCAGTTGATCATCTAATTATGAGGGTAATATTACACTCTGACATCTTCAAGACAGCCCTTTCCTCTTCAATCTGCATTATAATGCCTCCTGGAAAATTGTACTGAATTATATACTCAGCCTTGGCATTTCCTCATTAGCGATTAGGTGAGTAAATGAGTTTATCTCTAGGAACATTCGGGGTCTAAAGACCATGTGTCATCCCAAGGCAGATGACATGGGACTGAGTTGGACAGTGAAATCTACGCTTTGATAATCTTGTCCAAATGGGGGATCGTTATTTTCTGATCACTAAGGCTCATTGATCAGTTTTCCGTGGTATTTTTATGGTCCATTTTTCTGACAGCCAAAGTGTTGAATTCTGTTCTCTCTACACTTTATTGCAAAGAACATAATATGCCTGAACTCCTTCTCTTTCAAAGACTACCACAAACTCAATGGCCTATGTTTTTAGGCAATTGTTAGTAGAATCTGTCCCCAGCATCTGACCGTTAACTGGGTTTTCAGATGCTTTGGGGACTTTTAAGATCAGTAGAAACAAAAACTGTTGTTTTTATTTAAATTTAACTTAAGTTTCCCTACAGAGAAAAATTATCTTTAGCAGCACACTAGTCCCAGCTCACCTCATCCCTGATGCCACAAGGCTGAGTATAGAGCATGTCCCACTGAAGATATTTAATGGATGTAAGATGACGGGAGCCCTGCTGTGTATTAAAAATGGTAACATGCCAGCAAGGAAAAAAGGAAATAAAAAAGACAGCGTGTTGCTGTGATTGGTCTAGAATTTATCATCCCTGGAGTTTGAGAGTGAGGGTGCGTTGGCTTGAGAAAGACGTGGAGAAATCCCTTGATTTGCCTCTCGCTCTCCTCCTCCCCGCTGCAGAAGCTCAGTGTAAGCCCTACTACTCGGATTACTCCCGTTTCCGCCTCCTGATCCACCAGATGTGCACCAGCCACTACCTGGATCTGTTCATCACCGGTGTCATCGGCCTCAACGTCATCACCATGGCCATGGAGCACTACCAGCAGCCAAAGGTACTGGGACAGCTGCGGGGGACAGGCAGGGGGGACATGCAGAGCTGTGCTGGGCAGGGTTAAGGCCAGGTTTGCTGTCAGACCTCCACCTTTGCCATCCTACAACTCCTCCCAGCTCAATCCAGGGCTTTTGGTGCATGGATCCCATTGCACCTCTCCCTTCTGGTGAAGTGCAAACTCACTGCTTTGAAAATGAGACTGGGAGTGGGTTTGCTTGCTTTGCTTGATTAGATCATCATCATTGAGATCTTCTATTTTACTTAGGTTTCCCAC
>VXBT01004369.1:260893-337584 GCA_013400235.1 Oriolus oriolus
AAAAGAAAAAGGAAAAAGAACAGAAGAATTTGTGAAATGGGGTATTTTTGCAAAGTTTCTTCTAAATCCCCAGTGTCCCATAGGACCCAGTTTTCACAGGAACTGGATTCCATGCTGGTTTCTAAAATGCATTTTAATATGTTGTGCTTAACTTCCTGGGTCTTTGTCATACTGTGGAAATAAAAACAGCCTGTCCTGGGATGTCAAGTCTTTTGTGCACAAGAATGAAATGGAAATAGCTGCCTTTGCCATATAACTTGTACTCACTTTTATTAGCCACTTTCAGAATGAATAAATATAACACACAATAGGAGGAAATATTCTTTAAATATTCTTTATTGGATAGGACTTGAATACTTAATATTAAAAAGCCCCCAAACAACAAAAACATGCAAACAACGGAGGGTGGAATGGGGGGATATTCTCCAGTCTATCAAGCCAAAAGTGAAAGGGAACAAGCCCAATTTATTTTTTCTGTCCAGGTCAGCTTTAAATACCCTGGAAGGCTCATTGCATGATTCAGTCATTTGGTGATGAAAAAGGCTGTTGGCGAAGGAGCCTGGGCTGGAGTCGCTCTAGAGCGTGCGTCTTACCGCAGTCGCTTTGCAGCTACATTTTCCCTTGTATTATAAAAATGTTGGGCAGGCTTTTTGTTTTTCATTTTCTTTAGGAAAAAAGCATTTTGTCTCTAAGCCTCTGGTATGCAGCATCTGGGTAGTAAGTCCAAGCTTGGGCTGTGCTGGGATGATAGCACGGTCCGAGCCGTACACGTGCTTGAGTCCTGCTGAATCAGGGCCTGGAAATCCCTCTGGTCTGGGTGATGGATGGCTGGGATCATGAAGATATTTCAAGACTAAATGTACCAAAGAGATTTATATCCAAACTAGTGATTTCTTGGTGCTGAAAGGGGTTGGTTGTGGGATATACCAGGATGCTCTGGGGATGAGACCCCAGATGGAGATGCTGCAGCTCCTGGAGGGGCGGGAATGCTGCAGTGTGCACAAAGGTGGTTTGACTAAAGAGCTGCTGGGCAAAATCTGCTTCAGCCAGCTAAATGTGCTCATTTGCTGCAGAGCCCAAGTGCCCTGCAGTATGGCAGGGAGGCTTGCTCAGAGCCTTGGCTTCCTTTGGCAGCTGGGCTTGTGCTTCTCGGTCAGATTAGGTGGTTTTTATCCCTGGATGCTTGAAGTTAAGCTGTAGCACAAAGGCAGCGTGCATAAGTTAAACTCCTGCTGTGATTTCTCCCACTCAGGGATCAGTAAATGTTGAGTTTGGTCTGTGGGCACATCTCCCCTGTTCCCTAACAGTGCCCTGGACATTGTTATTGCCATTCTATATGCCAGCAGGGAGAAATTCAATGCACATTACTTAAGAAGCCGTGAAGGATGCTGCTACCACAGTGTTCCTTCATGAGCGAGGCTTTTGGGGATGAAATCACCTCTGATGCAGCTTAATGCCTGACTGTGCAAGAGTTGTCCCAGCCAGGATGCACTTGGATTAAAGATCAGACTGACTTCTGCAGAGGGAAGGGGGGCAGAGGAAAATGCAAGGCACTTGCTTCTCCTGGCATGCCATCCCTCTGTCGTGCTCCTTGCCAAAAGCTCAAGGTGAGGAGTAATGGCAGGCTGTCACCAAGGAGCCATTTGGCCAGCACTTGCACAAACGAACAAGTGGGATGAAATTTAGCTCTCTGATGAAAACACAAGAGGTTTTGTGCTGCTGAGACCAGCAAATGCAGCAGCTCTTTCTGCTCACCCCAGCAATCCCATCTGGGGCTGTGCTGCTGCTAGGGGGGTGAGCTGTGCCTTGGGCCTTTGTCAGCCCCTCGTGGGATTTTATCACCAGGCAGCAGGTGCACTCCCCGAATCCCTGGGACATTTTTCATCAGAGAGAGCCCATGTTTTAAGACTTTTAACTGTAATGGGTAAGTGATGACACAAGAGTCAGGTTTGGAGGCAGCAAAGCCCCTCTGCAGAGCTAACACCTAACCCCAGTCCTGTGTCCACATCCCAGGTTCTTGACGAAGCCCTGAAGATTTGCAATTACATCTTCACCGTTATCTTTGTCCTGGAATCTGTTTTCAAGCTTATTGCCTTCGGGTTTCGCCGCTTCTTCCAAGACAGGTAACAAAAGCTCCGTTGTGACCGCGGGGCCAGCAGCAGGCTCTGCAGAGAGCTGCCCACATTCCATGTCCTGAATGCCCATGCTCTGCCCCATGCTGTGGGTCTGAGATGTGTGAAGGCTTTTTGCTGTGACTGGTTGAAGACTGGGTAGGTGGAGGCTTGGGATGTGAGCTGGAGAACGGATTGTGCGTGCCAAGGAGTGGGACTGCACCGTTTTGGCCCTTGGGAGCAGATGAAACAGGGACAGATCTCACACTAAGCAGCCAGTTCTCTTCTCACACCAGTCTCGTGTCCATATAATCAAAAGAACTTGCTGAAGTGACAAAATTTATGTCAAGAGAAAGAATCTAGCCCTGAGTGAACATGAAGGAAAGAAGGGACCTCTCTTTTACGCAGATGAGGAGCAGTGGATGACATTGTGTCTTTATGTGGATTTTCACTCTCTTACCTCACAAACACAAATTTTATGTCCTTGGTGGATCTTTCTCCCATTTTTGCCTTCTTCAATGTTATTGACAAGAACAGGGAACTAAGCAGGACTCCACTTGAGGCCTTCAGCATCCAGTGGATGGTTCCATCCGTGTCCCCGTATTTTGTGTGTCCATGCTGGAATTACCACTCTCTCCAGCCTGGCACAAATCCTTGGGGTGTTTCCTTCACCCAACACAATTTTTTTGCAAGGACTGGACATGGGGTCCTGTTCTCTCTGGGGCAGATCTCACATTGAGGTCCACGAGTGTCATGTCTAAAAGTGGCTGGACAGACACCACAGCGTCTCTCCTGAGGTTTGCAGCCTTTGGGTAGAAAACTGCCCAGCTTTCTTTTCTCTTTTGTTTCTCTTTCCCCTCAGTCAAGGATATCTTTGGAATTGGCTGGTTTTCTAATGAAATGCATTAGTTATAATGATTTCATAACATCACTGCTTTTGTATAATACCCTCAGAAAAGTACTGCAGATTTGAGTGCTCAAACCATTGAAATGACTGGAATTTGTGTGAAACAAGCTGCCTCCCCTTGCCAGCTTCTTAGTAGATGTTGAACTTCACTTTGTGTTGTCTCCAGATGGAACCAATTAGATCTGGCAATCGTGCTGCTGTCTATCATGGGCATCACTTTGGAAGAGATTGAGGTGAACGCTTCACTACCAATTAACCCCACGATTATCCGGATCATGAGGGTTCTCAGAATCGCTCGAGGTGAGAGGGATAAAGTAGAATTGACTCATATTTGAAGTACACAGTCAGCACCAGGAGAGTTAAGCATTGGGAAACAGTCCTGGGGCACATCCCCATCATGATGTGCATAGTTCTGGCATCAACAGGCTGTAAACAAATAAAAGAACAATGGGGAAAATACTTGCAAGGAGCCAAAAAGCTGAGCCAAGTGACCATGTGTTTCTGCCTTAAGAGGACTTGAAGGCTGAGAGCTTGGAAATCAAGGAGAAGTAGCTATGGCAGTAACTCCCAGAGATGTACCTGGGAAAATTGCTCCAGTCAAATCAAAGTCATCTCTAACAGGGATTAGAGAACACAAGCTTGAGTATGTTGACTTTAAAAGACGAGCATCTAATAAATTTAAATTCCCATGAGGCTTTACATCACACCACTCGGTGACAAAGCATGCCTCATCACTCTGTATCCATCTGTCCCCTCAGACTAGTTCCCAAGTCAGGGAGCCAGCTTCTTCAGGGCCTGATTTTTCAGAACAGGGGGGTGTCAGGGCCAAATGACGAAGATGTAAAATGTGAGTGCTCAGGCCCTTAATGAAGTACTGCCAGGCCCTCCTGAAGGGTATTGTGCTCCGAGGAATAATTGTTTTGATTACAGCCCTCATCTAAGCAGAGAAGGAGCTGGAGGAGAAATTAAATGCTGATGTGTCTCAAGAGGGGGAAAAAGTGGGTTTTCTCTGCATTGGATCCCTTTCAGAATTAAAAATACATGCAGCTTCCAATTGGAAATGCAACCTTCTGGAAGAGATGTGTAAATCATTCCTCAGTGAATCATGTGTGAAAGTGGGTAGCCTATGGAAGTGGGAAGGTAGCCCCAGGGCTGGGAAAGGAACTGCTCATGATAACCAGAGGAAGGAGATGAGTCCAACACAGATAAAGTGGGGAAGGAAGAGCCAGGCAGAGTGATAACGCTTTCTCCAAGTCTCAGGGTAGGTGATGCTGCTATTCACAGGATTTTGATAGTATCCAGGCAACGAGGAGCGATGTAAAAAGGCCAGGGACTGTAGCAGCTAATGGAGAACACTTGACATGATTTCACATTTCTCTTCCTATAATCTGTGCTCCTGGGAGAGGGACTGAGTTTGTGCCTCTGTGCTAACACTGCCGTTACCGTACTGCAAACATGTTTTCCACAGTGCTGAAGTTGCTGAAGATGGCTGTGGGGATGAGGGCCCTCCTGGACACGGTGATGCAAGCGCTGCCGCAGGTAACCCACTGCCATATCAACCCAGAGCTCCTCTGGCCCACAGCTCATTTCCTATTGCAGAGGAATGCTAATCATTTTATCTTTGCTGTCATTAGAGAATCACATTTCCCTCCCGAAGCACTGAGATACAGTCCTCACATTGAGGTCATTTTTGCCCCGAAGCAATTTAAGTTTTGGATTAAAGAATACAGCAAGAAACAGGTCTGGAACAAAAAAATCAATGAATGTTCTTTTTTTGTGTTTTTTTCCCCCCATTTCTTTTTCTCTTTTCAGGTGGGGAATCTGGGTCTTCTCTTCATGTTGTTGTTTTTCATATTTGCAGCTCTTGGAGTGGAGCTGTTTGGAGACCTCGGTGAGTCTTCTTGTGCCGGTGGGAGGGGTGGGAATGGTGTGGGAGTGGGGGTCTCATGGCTGTGCTTGGTCCCACAGAGTGTGATGACACACACCCCTGCGAGGGGCTGGGACGGCATGCCACGTTCAGGAACTTTGGTATGGCCTTCCTGACTCTCTTCCGAGTGTCCACGGGAGACAACTGGAATGGGATAATGAAGGTAAATGTTAAAGTTTTGTCGGCAAGTGTATTGCTGTTCTAGATGTGAAATTTGCCAGATCTTCTCAGTTTTCTTCACAAAAGGAGAACCCATTGCAGACTGAAGTTCATGCTGGAATCTCTTCACATCCCTCCATCTCTTAGTGCCATGGTTTAGTTGATAAGTTGGTGTTAGGTCATCGGTTGGACTTGACGATCTCCGAGGTCTTTTCCAGCCTGGTTGATTCTGTGATCATTCCCCCCCTGTTTCCAGGACACGCTGCGTGACTGTGACCAGGAGTCCACCTGTTACAACACCGTCATTTCCCCCATCTACTTCGTCTCCTTTGTGCTGACAGCCCAGTTTGTCCTGGTGAACGTGGTGATCGCGGTGCTCATGAAGCACTTGGAGGAGAGCAACAAGGAGGCGAAGGAGGAGGCAGAGCTCGAAGCAGAACTGGAGATGGAGATGAAGACCATCAGCCCCGGCCAGCACAGCCCCTCGGACATCTTTGCATGGAGAGGCACCACCGGTGGAGAGAGAGCCGAGAGCCCCTGCGGATTTACCAATCCCATGCAAATCAAGGTGGATTCTCAGCTCTCACTAGCTTATCATATGGTGAGAATCTTGGTTGGAGGGTGAGGAGGGCTTGACCTGCATTTTTGTTGGGGGAAGACTTGCACGAGTTGGTAATGAAAGAGGCGTGTACCAGATGTCCTGGGCTTGTATTCCCCGCTGTCTGCTGCTGACTCTTGCGTGGTTTGGGAGCCAATGCTGCAGGGAAGAGACCACAGGCAGATCTCGAGACCACCTTGATGCCATCTGTTTGGAGGTAGAGAGTTTTGCAATTTACTCTGGAGGTCAACTCAAGCCACAGAGTTCGGAGCTAGCTCTAAATTTACTCTAATTCAGAGTTTTGACTGGTCCTTTGTGATAGCAAAATCATGAGCATGATGTGTTTGCTTTTCTAATACAGACCATGAACCACAACATAAAAGAGGAATAAAACTTGGCTAATCTTTGCTTCAGTATTAAATTTGTTTTATGTAACCTCAATTTAAAATCCATCTCCACAGTCAGGCTTGTAAGAAAAGATTCTTTTAACAATAGAATAATCCAGAGGAGACTCAAACCTGAGCTCACCAGAGCTAGTGGCAGAACTCCCACCAGCAGGAGCATGGTTGTAATGTGGGAGCTGCTACGAGCTGCACCACGTCTCCCTAAAGAACAGTTTTTGGATGAAGATTCAGTTTGAGGAATGAGGAGTGAGGTCAAGCCCCAGACAAGTTCTTTGGGAGGTCACTGAACTGAAATTACTCAAGAAAAACAGCCTTTTTTAGTCTTAGCTGCTTGCAAATTGGGTTAAACTCTATGTAGACCTCATTAACTTTTATTACATCATGATTTCACAACAGCATATCTTGGCCTCAGCCTGGGGTGGACTAATGAGTATTCTAATGCATGAAAAACTCATTTATGATCTTTAGTCCAAGGGTGAAAGAGAGTAAATCCCTGCTTAAGCTTTGTTTCAGTTCCTAAGCTACTGGAAGTTTCTGGTGCCATTAGAGTCTCTGATGCCTGAGGTGGAGTCCAAAGCTGCTCTTTGGCTCAGGAAAAAGGAGTTCGGGGCACTATGGGGAAATCTAGATTTTCTACGTCCTCTAGGAAGAAACAACACATCCCAACTGTTGTTGTACATGTTGAGCAGAGTACTGGCAAACTCAGCCCTGTCGTCCTGCACCAGGACTGACACTGGCAAAAAAGAGAAATTGCAAAACTGTGAGACAAATCAGTCAGAATGATCCCCTCACTCTGCGGTCTGTTAAACCTGCCCTCTCTGAAGGTGGTCTGGGAAAGGGTTTATTGCGGTCATGACCTCCAGAGTGTGTTTCTTGCTCTTTCCCTCAAACAGAAACCTCAAAATCCTCCAGGAGATCTTATTCTGACTATTTATTTTCCCAGCCAAAATCTTCAGGACAAATCTGATGCTTGAGCATGATAGCAGAGGAATACATTTCCCAGGACACAACCCTGCAAGGACAGCATGCTCTTTTGCTTGCCTCTTTCCTGGGATTTTTTGCACCGTGTGCTGTTTGACTGTAGCGCCGGTCCTCATCTCATTGTATGCACTGGGCATTCCCTACGTGGAAGGTGCACCCTGAGATCGCTCCCCTGCTGCCTGCAGAAGCCAGACCCTGCTCTGTACACCCCCAGTGCTGTGGCCAGCTGGTTTGAAATTGGCCAGAACACCAGGGGCACCTCAGCCCATGTCTGACACATGAATTAGTGACCTGACAGTGTCTGTCCTGCTCAGCTGCAGCTTCCATGGACAGGACGCTCCGCTTCTCTCCAGTCAGGTTATTTAAATTTCTGTGCCCTCTGGATACAGATTTAGGTGTCAAGTATTAGGTCCTGCAGCTCAAAAGCGTGGACCGTGTGTGTAGAAGCCTTGCAGCGAGTAGTGTCCTGTAGAAGTTGACAGCACCGATGGGAAGATGCTGCTCAGCCCCCAGGAGTGACCGGCCGTGTTTGCTGAGAGGGAGATTGTCCCCGAGGAGGGCCCCGGGCGGGAGCAGCCGCGGTCCCGGGGCAGCCGCCGTCGCCCCGTCTCTCGTAATGTCTGGGAAAGCTGTCTCTGCCCACCGTGATATTACTGCACTGTTCTCTCTCCTCTTCTCCTGTCCCACTGTTCCTGTTACCGCTGTTCTCCCTGAATGTTTCCACCTTTTTTCCCGCCTTGTAATTTTTTTTTTCTCATTTTGTTCGTTTGGTTTGATATGCTGTCCTTTTTTTTCTCTCTGTCTCTGTCCCTTGCCTTTTTCCTCTTCTCTTTTTGGCTTGCTCTCTCTCTCTCTCTCTGCATGCTACACACCACCCCTCCTAGGAAAGGCACTTGTTTGATACCATATCACTGCTGATCCAGGAATCTCTGGAAGGAGAGCTGAAGCTGATGGACAACCTGTCAGGCTCTGTGTGCCATCATTATGCCCTCCCAGCTCCCGAATATTACAACTCTGAGAACCAGGTTAATATTCCTAATTTCCTGCAAAGTCTCCATCCAAACTCAATTTGACTGAAATCTTTAATAGCAAGTTAAAGTTCTTTATGTAATGCAGTCACAGGGATTTTGAAGCATAAGTCAGTCTGGCTTTTTCTGTGGGAGTTGATGATGTTGTGTATCAGTGCAAGAGAAAGAGAACAGGCTCGGAGTTTCCCTCGTCAACACAGTAAGGAGTTTTTCATTGGGTGTTTCATTACAGTTCATGGGTGTTGGAGGGGAAATGCATAAAATTCCATCTCCCTCCTTCAGTGAGGTTCTTGTATTTGGCTTCCTGCTCCTAAGCAGGTCTCCACAGCAATGTCAGGGCATGTCTGCAGAGCCTGCAGCACAGTGTGAGGTTTTCCCAGAGCACAGCCTGAGCTGCTGGGGATCATCAAATGATCTCTGTGTTCTGTGCCTACTTGTACTGCGTGAAAATCCAGTTTTGAAAGGTTTTCCTAGAGAGGCTTCTTGCAAACGGGTCACTGTAAACTAGATCCTCATCTCTGATCTAGTGAATTTAGGAGGGGAGGCAGCCCTTAATGATGCACAGAAGTAACCATGTGCTGCAGTGCTTTCTCGAGCAGGCAGTGCTTGTTTAAAATTAGTTCATTTACTTCCTAGAATAAAAAATCTACTTTTTAAAGTGTGTTATTCTTTAGAGCAAATATTTTCCCTAAAACACAGCAGTGACCATAATAATTATTCAAGCACACCTATTTTTTCCTGCAATTGGAATTGAGCAAATTCCATATTTCTTGATCTATTTTTCCCCCCTTTCTGGCTAAAAATAGCAGAAGTTTTCTTGTTAAATCAGTGTGCTTATTTATGAGCTCACTGACACTCTAAATTACACAACTTTCAATGGTTCATTAGAGGAAAGGAAAAAGCTTAGGTAAAATGAAATCCTACTGCAGGTCCTCATATAGCAGGATAACATGTCTCCCTCTGATTGCTCCATATTGCATCCCAGAGTCTATTAAGCTATAGGAAGTGGTTGCCTCTAATAATTGCCAAAATAATAGAAACAGTAGCTTTGGCAGGGAAGGCAGAGGGTCAGTAGGAAACTCAGTGAGAGCTGGTTGAACATTTTTTGTCACAACATTTTTCACAGCAAACTGCTGCTGCAGCAAAAAAAATGGGTTTGTTTTGACATTTCTGTAATGAAAAAATATAGCATTCCAATTGCCATGGCTTTTTCTTGTAAAATTCAAGCTTTTTTTTTCCCCCTCTCTATAATTAAAACTGGTCTAAATCAGTTGGATGTTTCCAACAAAATGTTTTGATGGCTTCAAACTCAATTTTGGGTTTGGGAAGGCTGAAGGGGGGTGATCTTTTGTTTACATTTCGGCTTTTCTGTTCACACCATTTGTCATGTTCTCAGGCAAGTCAGGAATTTAGAGCAGCACCGGGACTTCCTGAAAGCAACCTGATTAACAGCAGCTCCCAGCAGGGCAGCTCCAGCGGGCAGGAGCTGCTGGTGCCCACCACGCTCCTGCACAGCTTTTTCCTGGCTCTGGTGGGTGGATGCCTCTTGGGGATTCCTGTCCTCAGGCTGGCAGCCTTTGCAGGGATGCCGTTCTGGGGAGCCTTACATGAAATCTGGGGCTCCAAATCATCTCTCTCATCTGTTGCCAGCGGATGGCTGTGCTAGAGGAGATATCAAAGCCAGGGTTAGATGAGAGGAGCCTGACCCTCTTACTTATCTCAGCTGAATTTTGAGCCTCTCCAGACTCACTCATCGCTGGGTTTGTTCCACCTCACAGCTGCCATTTCTAAGAGTGAGAAAACCCAGTCCTTTGACAACTTCAATGCAGGAGATTTGGGCCTCTGTGTTTTCTCTTGGAAGATTTATTGCTGCTGAAACTTTTCAAGCACAGAGGATGGCAAAAAAAAAAAGCACAGAGAGAAATGGAAAGGAAGCACCTGGGACTTGCCCAGAGCAGGCAGCCCTTGCAAGCATGAGCCGGGTCTGGAAGTTAGCTGATGAAACGCCATTCCTGGTGCCATGAGCACTGTATCCAGGGAGGGGATTTGGGAAGAGCTGAGCCTGCTGCAGGGCAGACACCCCCTCTTACAGAGCCTGGCAGCACAGCTGTTGCTCTAGGGGAGATGTCGCAGTCCCCTTTCCCCCCTCTTTTTCCTCTAAAATCAGAAGTGACGTTTTCACATTTCTTATAAACAGGCCTCTGCATCTAGGGAGAGAGCTTCATCAATGATTTGATAAGGATGTTTATTGATTGTTTGAGTGCCTTCAGTGGTGATCCATTTGTGCAAGATGCATGAAAACAGAGGGAGTGTGGCTGTGTAGAGCCGATTCCCAGCTCAGGATTTCTCAGTGCCAGAGGAGGCAGCTGAGGCCAGGCCTGAGGGGCATTTGGGGACTGAAAAATGCAGTTGGCTGTTTTATTGGTGTCACTGGAGGCTCTTTAGCCAGCCAAAATGAGCTGAAAGCACCAGGAAGGTGTTTGCTGACCCAAATCAAGCTTTAAGTTTCTGAATGTGCCCTTTTAGGCACGAGGACATGAATCATGGTCCCACCTGCCCCTTGAGGGCGGGCGTCCCTGCAGCCTCCTGGGGCACAGGGAAAGGCACACTCCATACCCCATCTAAAAAATGGTTTTGTTTTTGGGGAATCTTTGCAGACTCAGCAAGTTTAGCTTAGAAACCAGCGTGGTTATTGGGGGGCAACAACTTCAGAGAAATCAGATCTTGAAGCCTCTTGTATTTGATCACAGCCAAGAGGATAAAGCTCTCTAGCATGAAAGTAATGTTACTTTTGCTTCTTCATGTAGACAGGAGAACATCAAAATACAATGCTAGCATTAGTGTATGGTTTTAAACCCCCTCCCAGATCCCTGGTAAGCACTAAAGTATGAATGTCCCACTCCTTTTTTAATTTCTTTGTTATATTCAATTTCTCTAATGTTCTGTCCCCGGTAATGATGTGCATGATGTAGCTTCTCCCACTGCAGGGATATTGCTTTAGTGTCTGGAAGTATTTAGATTATGATACTTTTTTTTTTTCTTTTGTTAATTTTCTTTTCCAAAAGATTTGTGTCCTGGTTTCTTATGTTTAATCATCTCTCCCTTTAGATCCCTCTAGCTGAGATGGAGGCTCTGTCTCTGACGTCAGATATTCTCTCTGAAAAGTCCTGGTCCTTAGCTCTGACGGATGACTCTTTTGCTGATGACATTAACACACACTTACTTAATGCTCTGGAAAGCAATGTACATACACTGGTTGCTGTGTAGTCTGATGTTTACAGGGTTCGAAATACTGCTCCCACCTCTCTGCACCTGCCTAATGGCATTTCCAGTTCCAGCCTCTTCCCAAATAGCACCAACCACTTCCCTGAACAGGACGCTGTCCTTAATGCCATTAGGTCCTGAGTTTTGTCACTCTTGTGTCCACAATCTTGGCTCCTTGCAAGGAATGAGTGGTTATTTCAATTTTTCTTTTGGTGTCTTATGAATAAACAATGTGTTTTCTACAAGTAAAATAAGTAGTGAAAAAAAAAAAGCTTTGGAAAGCGTCAGGGTTGAAATTTCCTCCCCATCTGAAACAAATCAGTGATGCTGCGTGAGGAGACACCCATGAGCTAATGGCTCATGTCCTCTGCTGAGGGGTCAGCCCCAAGCCCTCGGTTTGGAGTGGATTTTTGTCATTACAAACACAGGCACCACAAGGCTTTTTGCATGATTGGTGCCAGACTGTTTACTTTACAAATATCAAATGGGGATCTCTCCAAAATGGTACTTGTTTTGCAAATTCTTTCTAGCAGTCATCATGCTGGAAAAAAAATTTTTTTTGACTATTCAGTGTCTTTTTGACTGACATAACCAGTATTTTGAACCCTGCCTTAACCATGTCCTCTTTGAAACATTAGACATTTTTAGCTGTGTAGCGGTCAAGTGCTTTTTTTCTGCTGTACAACAGACATAACTCCTTTCCCAACATTTTTAGATCATTCTTGTTTTCTTTGTTGTTGTTCATGTACCTGCCTTTGGATGTTTGTGTTGTTCATAAATTTTCTGCCATATTAGCTGACTGTCATCCTAATTAGCACTTATTTGAGAAACATCTCTTTAAACCGTGACAATATTTCCCATCATGCTTCATGGCATCCAGTGCAAAAGATTTTGTAAACTCCGTTTAATTTCTTGTACGAGGCCTTTTGTTTCAAAATTAGTATGGAGAGTTGGACAGAGGAAAAACGCTCCTGGTTTTGAATCGGATTAGACAACCTTGTTTGACAGCATTGGAAAGTCTCAAGGGTATAGTCAGGAAAGATGGTTTTTCTCCCCTCTCCAAAAAAAGCAAAACTGTGTTGAACAAAGGATTTTGTGGATTTTTATCAATACCAACAAAAGTGTTTGGTCACAACAGTTGCCCAAACTCCTGAAAAACTGCAAGTTTTCATTGAAATCTCTTCTAAATGCAATATTTTTACACTTCATTTAGACGTGGCTTTAGTTGAAAAATATCTCCCAGTGTTTTGTTTGACTCAAAATAGATTTGGATTGGGATTTTTTTCTTTTTTCTTTTTTTTTGGTTCAAGGGAAACTTGGATTTGATTTCCAGTCAAGCCAAAACAACATGTTTTTCAAAAGTACCACTGAACCAAAAAGTCATGTGCTCCCACTGCTCTGTGGGCTGACCTGGGAAGATAATTTTGCAGCCATTTTCAATGGTTTTCATGAATTTCACTCAGGAGATTTCCCCTAAGATCATCCAAAAGTGGAAGCGAGCCCTCTGTGGTATTGGATCCTGTCAATGAACCTAAAGGTTCACTGAAGGTTGGATTTGGATGCGATCTTGAATCCAAATTCCTGTGTTCAGGCCCAAATGGGTCTGAGTTTGAGATCTCCGGTTTCAGGCCACCTTTTCTGCTTTAAGCTCAGTAGTATGATGGCTAAACAGCATGATCTGGGTAGAAGGGGAAGGCAGGGAAGGACAGAGAGGTTCCCAAATCCAAACTCTCAGCTTTACCAGCACTGGCTTTGCTCTCCTTCCCCGAGCTGTATCAGGAGACTGCAGCCTCCTTTATCTAGGCTGTATCTAAGCTCTATCCAAATCAGCAGTTTCCCAAGGACTGAAACAAATGCTGCGTGGCAGTGCAGACCTGTTTTGTTCATTAAATTTGCAACAGTGGTCTTCTGTTGGTTTTTTTTCTCTCTTCCCCGTCTTTTCTTCTTTTTTTCCTCATTTTTTTTTCGTTTTTGCAAATTCCTTTTAATCTCATCATGTTTCTTGTGCAAATGAATGCCATAGTAAAATTTTGTTTTTATGGTTGAAGGATAAAATTGGGATCAAAAAAAATCTGTGTTGATTCCAGAAATTCCTGTGATGCACTGAGTGAAGGGAAAATTTGTCAGAAAATAAGATTTGAAGTTTTCCAAAAACAATCAGCCAAATACTGTATTAGACTACAGTGGCACAAACTTACTCCTGTGTATTTCACTTGAGACATTTTAACGATTAAATAATTGTTTCATTAGAAATACACTGGGAAGATGACTTTGTTTCAATTTTTGCTAATACTCTCCAAGACAATAACACCCAAGAACATTTCTGGGATGGAGATATTTTCTTAGGAAATCAAACCTGAATCCACTCAATATTGCCTCTGGGACTGCCCATTCCAAGAGTCTCTTTGGCTGTAAAAATTCCACAGTCAACATGTGTACAATAGCCCTCGCTTGCATTAGATCCCTTCTAATTACAGAATGACTTTCACCCTGAAGCAGTACAGGTTTAGATATCCTTTTCAATAAAATAGGTTTAGTTATTCATTATGTGAGAAGAAAATCCAATAAAATTGTGCTGTGAGCCAGAACAGAAAATATTTTTGATCAACTAGTTTTTGCATTTGGGTTGGGGTTTTTTGTTTGCTTTTCTTACTTTTATTGTCAGAAGAGGGAACTACTCACCTTTGCAAAAGCCTGCCTTGCTGATGAGGGCACCTAGGGAGCAGAGGGTCAAAGTCCTGCCAAGCATGTGACCTTTGCTGGCCTTGAGGCATGATGCCTTCTTGCATATCCCTGAAATAGTCATGGTTTACTCCTACGGTGTGGCTTCCTCTGTTTCTGTGGTCCATTGTGTGAGAGTTTATTGGCAACCCCGACGGAGGGGGATGGCTCCCTGGTAGATCCATTCGTGCACCCTGTGCATGCCCATCGTGCCATCCTGGTCGCAATGGCTGTCGCTCGCGTTTCTGGGCACTTCTCCTCTTTCCCATCCTTCCACGCCTGCCTTCCTCACATTTTTCTTCCCCTCAGGCTGATCTCCGCTCCAAGGACGACACGCTGACCCTGTCCCCCAGCAAGGACCTGCTGAGCGTGAGGAAGCCCTCGGTGGGACGCACCCACTCCTTGCCGAACGACAGCTACATGTTCCAGCCGCCCTACTCCAGCCCCTGCCCGGCCTCCCTGGGCGACAGGAAGCCGGCACATCACAAGTCCCAGTCAGGTACACATCTCTCAGCTGGGACAAGAGTAGGGTTTTCCAATAAGAGCAAGAGTTGTGGTTTTCCAAGCTCTTCAGTAGGAGGAGGAAAATTGCCACTTGCGGCTGTATTAGCAGGGACTGAGGGATGCAACAACACGGAAGTTTAGCGAGAGAATGAATTATTTATTAATTTACAATCCCATTTATATATCCTAGTTCCATAAAGCGATTGGACAGCATTCACACTTCTCCCAGGGTGATTGGTTAAAGTCCTAGGCACCCACTTTAAACAATTTTTAAAATGTACCATAAACAGAACTTAACAAAAACACCAGATGTGAATGTTATTTACAAAACCTATCTTACTGTTTTCATAGCTTGCATGGTAAAGGAAAAATTCTCACAGAATTAATGCAAGAAGCTGAGAAATTCTCCTGCTAGCAGCATTCCAGTATCCACAGCCACTGGTTTCCAGTTGTGTGTCCAGACCCGTGGAACAGCTGTGAGAAGATCCTCCACAGCTTGCAAAGTCCCTCCACAATTTACAAAGCCCTGTTTAAGAGAACTCCTTCCGTCTGAATTTTTTGGCAATGTGGCAGTGGCCTGGCTCAACACTGATTGTCCCCCTGCCTGGTTCCCTAAGGTTACAGTCCCTACAGCCTGGGCTCCATCTGTCCCACCAGGCCCCAGAGGAGAAATCCCAGTAGAAAAAGATTTCCTCCCGTCTGTTTTTTGCAGCAGTACCTGTTCTGGCAGGTTTCGGAAGCTCTGTCTGGGAACATCTATGAAAGATGGGAAGATGGTGTCTCTAAATGCCTGTAAAATGAACATAAATGTGCTGAATGGAGAGCCATCTCGGTGTGAGATGAACAGGAAAATGAGAGAGTGTGGAATTGTTCATGCCAGTGTGCATGGTTGGGATATATATCTTGGAGCTAAATTCAGAGATATTCTTAGGTACAGAGAGGGCTCTCCCTGCCTGCACCTCTGCAGGTCCCTGTCCTTGCAGCTGCCTCCCAGGGCTTGTCCCTGTGCCCCCAGTTCCTCTGCCTGCCAGGGGTTACCTGGGGCTGGGAAGTGAATGGAGCCACCTTTAATTCGCCTGTACGTGCCATCATTTTAGACATTTGTCACCGATAAGACAGGGAAGTTTTTACAAGCAGTGCCATTTGAAAGCCTCTAAGCAGAACATAATTTCAGCACTGTTCAGAATGGTAGGAGATTTGAACAGATTAGAAATAAGATGTTGAAATTTGCATAGTAATAAGAATTGGGATGAATAGCGACTGTTGAACAGAAGCAAATAAAAAAGATGTGGGCACAAGGGAGGAAGATGAATCTGGTGTTGTGAGAAATCTCTGCCACAATACACAATTTTCAAGGTCAAGAGAGGTGTTTTGAAGAATCTGTTTGCACGTAATGCTAATGGTGCAGCTAAAATCCCATTGAAATTAATAGCAAATCTCCCATTCCTTTCAGTTGAGCCAGAATTTATGGGTCTCTGTAACAGTCAAGAAATTCCTGACCACACAAAAGAATCATGTTTGCTACAGTGGGAATTTCCAGTGCTTCACTGTTGACCCTTAATTGGGATGTATTTGCACTGTCTTGAACAAAAACTATGTCAGCAAGGGACTGGGTAATTTCTGAGTCCCTTCTTTTTCAAGATTTCACTTCCCAGTTTCAGTTTGGAGAACCTGAATAGCCCTATCTGACAGCTCTGGCTTTCTGGGGACAGGCATTGCACCCTTGTAAATCCACAGGAAAAACTGTTCCACTGAGGTGTAGCAGAAATACTTTGGAGAGGTAAAGCTGATGTCTTATAACCACATTAAGCAATTTGTGTTTTTCTCCTGCTGGTGACATTCCAATCATCTTAAGCAGGCCAGAGTGCTGGGAGGTGGGTAAGGTGCCCAAATTCTGACGTATCACTGTCCTCTTCCACCTACAATGTCACTGCTTTTCAGGGCGGGGGACGTCACCCCCACCTGTTTACAGTTTGTAATATTATAGAGTGCAGTGAAGACAGCAAGAGGTGCCAGGCGCCTCTAATAAATCACCACAACCAAGCCATAATATTTCAAGCTGAGAAGGTTTTGTTGTCAGAAACACTGGCGCTTGCAGGAGGTATTTGTTTAAATACTCCTTAGTAATGGGGCTGTTGTTCTGGGAAGGATTCCAGGACAAATGAGATTCTCTGGGATGCGGTCCAGGTTAAATGAATTGTTCTGAAAAACGTTGAGCCTGTGTGTGGGGGGAGCACGCAGAGTTTCAAACCTTTTAGAAGAAGTAGCCAGCAACCACAAAGGGTCAGGAAGAGGCTGGAGAGTATGTGTTTCCTTCTCCTGGGAGGCTTTGTAAAACCAGCCTTGAGAGCTGCCAGGTGCTGCTCCCTTTCGCTTCATTTCCAGTGTGTGCATGCTGGTTTGGAGATGCCAGCAGTTGGTCTCCGTGCAGGCTCAGCCATGGAGACACCTCCTAGAGCCTTTCAAAGTCAGATGCTTGCCGTGCTCAGAGGTGAGGCTGCCTGCAAAGTTATTGGCCCAAAAGCAGGGATGCAGGAATTGCCAGTTCAGATGAACTTGGAGTTCCTAGTCTTCTGTTCTCAACAGGAGCTAGTCCCAGTTGTATCAGGGGAAAATGCCAAGAAAAATGAAATAATAGACAATGCTGGAGTAATTTATTAGTAGATGGGAGTTTTTTCCCAGTTGTGGAGAGCCAGTTGCTGAATTCAGTGGTTTTGCTGTGCCTGTATGATCCAAGGTGCGGCAGAGCAGTTTTCCCTGGGAGGTCACTGAGGTTGGGACACAACTCTTGGATGAACATGTCCCGTTTCTGCCTCTTCTCCCCCTCGCAAGGTTCAAAGGCGTCAGTGCAGTCGCAGCCAGCAGACACCAGCTCTCTCCTGCAAATCCCAAAGGACCATTTCCACCATCTAAGAGCTCACGACCATTTGGTGGGGGAGAGCAAGCCCCAGGTCTCCCAGCAGGTGCACTCCCCTTCTGCTGAAAGGCTGCTCCGCAGACAGGTAAGCAGAGTTATGATCATAAACCTGCTGGGCTTTTATTTTGGTGCATTTCCTGGTTAACCATGCTTTAAATTCAAGGAGGGATTCACAGAGAAACCTCCGGAGAACTGTAATTCTCCTGCAGAAATAACAAAAAGGTTGATGGTTTTTGATCTGAAAGCCATCCAAGAATCTCCAAAGAATGTGTGTGATGAGTATCATGTCCTTTGGCAACATGCCTAAATGTTCTCCACATTGTTAGCACTTTATTTTTTTTAATCCTCCTCATAAATGCAGCCAAATGCTCCCCGGGGGCTCGTCAGGGTTGAGGAACTAATTCTTAACTGCTGTGATTTTTTTCGGTGCTTGAAAGGACACAGGGATTGCCGGCTCCATCCCAGGCCACCCCTCCTCTGACTCCTCTGGTTTCCCAAAAGAGGAAAAGTGTTTCATGGAAATTGGTTATCTCGTATGCAAAACTGTCATGAGAAGCATACTGGTTTTACAGTGAGAATTGAAAACTAAAATCCTTTTCCATCAGCTCTGAGCTTTTAAAAAGTTTGAGTATATGCAAAGCAGAACACGTTTTATTTTGCAACCAGTTTTATCTCTGGTTTTTGCCTGGCATTGATTTAAATCCTGATTCAATCAAAGATCTAAGAGATCTAATCAAAGATTCCAATCTGGTTGATTGGAAACATAAGTTTAGACTTATCTTATTTTAGTAAAATACTTAAACTTGTGCTTCACTCTCACATTTTTAAGCATATTTCAATGATTGTGCAGCTGGACCAGGACCAGAAGCATATCTGATTCAAAAACTCTGCTTTCTTCAGTATTTCCATGCCTGATTTTACATACGCAAAGGGGATCGGTTCTATTTTTTCAAAAACAATTTCTTTCCCGTATGAAAGTATTCCCATTTCTTTCATCTTTTAATCAACATTGACAAATTAGACAGTTGACTCATTAAGCTCTAAAAATGGATGTGAAGTACCAAGGTTAACAATTACATTAGTCTGTAATACTAAATTGACATAAGAAATTCCTTGCATGTATTCATTTGCACAGTGCTGGCCAGCTACCCCAATCACCACTAACGGGGAAACTAATTGATGCCATGATTCCAGTTCATAGCCACTCTCTCTTGATTTCTAATGAATAACAGACCCGTCCTTTTGAAGCAATCTAGCTGGAATAAATTACCGTGTTAGCCATCTTCTCCAGTCTCATTTTGTTCATATCTTTGACGGCTTCTTTTTCTAGGCCTTTTCATACTTTTAAGTCAATTTATTGCCCTCCCTCCCTCTCCCTGCTCATGCAGTGACATGAACATGCTCTTGCAGTGACAATTCAGAGAGCAAAGAGCTTTGTGGCAGTGAGCAGGTACAGTCCGTGGGCAAACCCGTGAGGGGTTGCCTTGGGCAGGCTCCTGAGCAGCAAGGAGCTCCCAGTCTGGCCGATGGGAGCAGTGAGGTTGTTCTGGTGATATTGCTGTTACTGTTAATTGCAATCTAGATCGCCAGACACTGGGAAACTTGGTCCTTTAAGAGGCAAAATTCCCTTTACAGCCCCAGCACTTCTGCTTGCTCAGGTGCTCTCTGCTTTGCTCATTTTTATTGCTACCACTAATTTCTCACTAGCACGTCAAATAGCCCAAACTGGCAAAGCAGTTTGGTTTTTAGTACCCGTTTCTCCTTATCATTACATATACTGCATGCAATTCTGATTTGTTTTCTTTTCTTTCTCTTTTCTTTCCCTTCCCACTCATGCCCTCTCCTCTCCTGAATCCATAATAGATAAACCTTGTCCACCACATACCTGGTCCTTGCACTTTCCCTGAGCATTAAAACCTGTGTGTTTAACCTCCCTTTCCCTCCAGAGTGCTGGAGAGCGAGCACAGCCCCCACAGTAACGTCCAGTTTAGACTCCGGAATGTTTGACAATTAGCAATGCACTCGCAGAGGAAGATGAGTGGATCGGATGCTTTGGGAGAACATTCCTGCTGAGGATTGCGCTCCTCGGCAGTGCATGGCACAGAGGCTTTTCTCCAGAGGAATTCTACCTGAAATTAAACCTATATTGATTTTGTAGTTCCAGGACTGTGTATCCAAGGTGTAGCCCACACCAAGCTGTGGCTGCTACAGGTGTACACCCCTCTGGGATGGCAGAGGGTCCTTTTATTTTCAAACAAACCAGTAAAACATTTGTACAGTTACTACTAACAACAACCACAGATGCCTGTATCATAGGCAAAGAAAGAGCTGGTGGTGACTAATACTGTCGTGGTGTGCAACACAGGTTGGTGTGCAAGCAAAAGTAATGACAACAATTACTTTTTGCTTCTGTATTCGACTTCCGTGTGGTCTGTGTCTCTTTTCAGCATATGAACATAATTTCTTCTCCCAAACACTCACTAGAACTACTGGTGCTGAGGAGACCAGAATAACTTCACTCCTGACTGATTAGTTGCCAGTGTTACGCTGTGAAATTTTAACCAGAAAGGATTCACCAGCACTGGATGAAATTGTTTGCCATATTAAATATTCTCTGAGCTGTCCCTGTTGACAAAGGGAGCGCGATGTGCAGATGCTGCAATAGACTCTGGTGTTTCTGTGCACACATGGACACACTGCAGCTGACGAGAGCTTTGCTGAATAGAGATCATTTGGCTCAAATGATCCTTGTGGGACAATATTTATAAAAAGTGTATGATCATTTTGGGGTGATTTGTCAAAAAGTATTCCTTAGCATGAGGAATTTCATAATTTCATCTCCTTACACTTTTCTAAAGGACTGGGACCAGCTGTATACATTTCCTCCAAATTTTCCTGTGAAGATTTTTATCTTTAAGATCATTTAAGAGTCTTCTCAAACAGAGATTCTGCCTTTAAGGGCCAGTTAACGTGGCTGATTTATAAAGCCTTTTGACAAGGAACGCAGTGCAGTGAAAAGGCAAAGCCTTCAAAACATGCCCAAGGTTCCCTCTGCCAGCGGGCACTGATACTGCCCAAGGCTCCAGCCAGCCAAGGCAAAATGTGCCTTAGGAAGCCTGAACTTAAGCATCAGAATGAATTGAAATAATTACAGTTTATTATTAGTCCAGCTTTGGACTCCAGCGTTTCCAGCTTCTGCTGGAGATGGTGCAGAGATGGTGCAGAGTTGTGGCTCCAGCCATGGGACAAAAGCCAGGGACAGGCTGTCGCCTTGATGCTGGCACACAGCAGGGTCACTCCGGTGTTGCTGGCTCTGGGGATCCTGTTCCAGGCCCTCAGCATCACTTGAGCTAGAGAAGGGAATACACAGGCTCACTTGCACATCCTTCTCTCCTGCTCATACCTGGGCTGCCAAAATTATTGAGGGCTTTGCTGTAGACCTTAATCCTTTGCATAACAAGAAAATGAGTAAGTTTGGGTGAGGGCATTCTGGTTTTGCAGCTCTCCATACTTAGGGGAGAAAGCTAAAGGTCAACAATTTAGGAAGAGTGAAGGGCTGTCACACAGGGACAAACCCACAGATCCTTGATGATGAGAATTGGTAGAACCCACAACACAGGTTGTTATAGGAGTCAGTGGGTCTGTGCTGAGGGATCTCAGCAGAGCTGAGTGTCCTGTAAATGCTGTGCCTTGCCTGTACTAACCTTTGTTTGGTCTGTCTCTCTCACCTGGCAACTCCTCTCCTTCCCAACCCCTCTGCACTCCGATACAGATGGCTATAAGGAATGACTCTCTGGATAGCAAGGAGAATCTCCACGCCGAGGTGAGTGAACTCTCTGACCCAAATGTCCCCACTGTGCCCAAGGAGGAGTCACCAGTGGCTCTGATGCCCTCAGAAGCGAATGAGTTGGCTGCCTGGAGTCGGGCGAGCGTCCATACGCAGCAGCATTCCCACAATCAGTATAATATTTCAAAGCAGGCACCAGCATCCTGTGCTTGTGCAGACTCGTATCAGGAGACCCCTGAAGATTCAATGGACCAAGAAGTATCTGAAATAAACAGCTCCTCGGAGCCTTTCACTTCAGAAACTTGCACAGCCTCGAGTGCCTGTTCAGAGGGTCAGCCTCTCACTCCTAAGAGGAACGTGGGCAATACCGGCAACGTGACACTGAAGGACCTGAAGAAATATCACAGTGTAGACACCCAGGGTCTGCTAAAAAAACCGCCCTCTTGGTTAGATGATCAAAGGAGACATTCAATAGAGATTTGTTCCATGGAAAACAGCCCTCAGCACCATTCCACGTCCAGCTCCTCTGGCTTTATAAGTCAGGTGGTCAGTGAAATGGAAGGCTTGCAAGGAACGCGGCAGAAGAAGAAACTGAGCCCTCCCTGTATATCTATAGATCCACCTGACGGGCAGAGTTTGGTACCTAGGGGACCTCACAGCATCTCACCTGCCAGTGGAGACGTTTGCTTGAGGAGGCGTGCTCCATCCTGTGAGTCCAAGGATTCGATGGATATAGGGGATTCGCTGCTTCCAGACAGTATGTCAACATCTCCTACCCCAAAGAAAGACTTGTTGACACTTCCTAGCTTTTCCTTTGATCAGACGGAAATGGACCCCTGAGTTACTTTTCTGTTGGTGCCAAACATTTTCTTCCCTTCATGTAATAGAAAAAAAAAAAAAAAATAAAAAAACTCTGTACTCCAAAATGGCACTGGGTAAAAAATTTCCAAAGAAAGATTAAAGAACCAGCTGGTTAAAAGAGTGGTTAACCTATATCACGCTTACTTAAGCATACGTTCTGCTTAGGTAAAAGCAATACAATGTGCAGAATCTATATGTATATTATATTTTATTAAATTAATTGAATCTAGTATTGCGGGATGTAGTACATTTTGTGACTAAAGACTCATTTAATTTTCTTCTATTTTATGTATCTCAGAATATTTCTGAGATAAAGTTGGTTTTTATGAATATTTTAACCTAAAAATATATATATATTTAATCCCTTCTCTTTTTTTTGTTTTGTTTTGTTTGGGTTTCATTTTGTTTTGCAAAGCACAAAATGTAGCCAATTAGTGCATTACAGAGGAAATGTATCCCACAGTCAGCAGTAAATAAGGATTATTTAATGTAATTTATTTTTCCCCTTGGACTTCAATGATATTCTGGGAAAACGATTGTTTGCGTAGTACAGAAACGCAGTGACAATCTTTTAACAGAATATTCCAATCTCACATAAAATTGACATTCAGAGTGTGAAAACAAGTGCTCAGACCCAGGGAGGTCCAACATGCTGATAGATGTCTGAGGATGGTGAAGGCAGAGCCATTTAACGGCACAAGATACTGAATTATGAAAGGATGTTGTAGGTCATCCACTGGCAACTCACAAAATCACGTCAATGGCTGATTTTCATATGTGCCTAGGAAACAGGCAACGAAGGCCTGTGGTCACTTCCAAGATGTTTTTCCAGTGTCTCCAGGATGGACTGCTTATTTTGCTGAGTTTTACATCTCTCTCATCCCTCTGTTTGCAGTAGAGCTCCTCCTCTCTGCACTCTGTGGAAAGGAGAGTGAGGTCAAGTTTCGGACTTGCAGTGGGTGAATTTGGGGCAGACATGGCACAGCAGTGGGCTTAAGCACATGCCTAAAGTTAAGCTCTTGCCTAAAATGCCTGGAGGTTGATCATATTTAAGTAATTCTTGAAAATTAAAATCATATGCTCATGTTCTACAGAATCAAGGCACTTCTGCAAGTTATTTTACAGATTATATGAAAGAAAGTCTGCAGGTACTGAAATGACTGCTGATTTTCAGTAAAACAGCCAGGTATTTTGCTAGCACTGCTAGAGTTAATTTACATGACCCCAACTGCAATTTTCTTTCCAATCTATCAATAGCCTTAAGCAGCAACATGATGATATAAAGTAGATAAACCCAGAATTCATGTCCTTACTTTCTAACATTAGTCATCTCAGAAATTACCTGTTTACTCCCGTGCTAACACCCACTGCCAAAAGCAGTCTGTAAAACTGGACAGCACAGCCTGAAAACCACGAGAGGATGGCCCCATTCGACACCTCCCCCTCCTCACATGACTGATGGAAGCCAGACATTAACTCCACTCCACTTCCATGAAATCACATTAAGATGCAGGCTAAATTAGACTGCAGGCATGCTTTGAAGTGTGCCAACAGTCACAGGTTTGAAACCAAGTCCGCGGATGGTGCCTCTGAACCAGCACAGGCAGGAGGAGGGTCTGTGCTAATTCTGTCAGTCGGGAGTTTGTAACTTTTTGAGAACTACTGATCTTTTCAAATTACTACAACATGCTGATGTACAGCCTTTTATCCATTCAGAGATTAGGCTGTTTCCACCACGTGTATCTGCATTAGCTTGGAGTGTACACACAAGGAGAAGATGCTGTTCGTACCCCACAGCCCATGTGAGCTCCTAAGCCCCTTTATTTTCACTTGAGGACATTTACTCCATAATCAATCCCTACTGATTTACATGTCCAGGAGAAATGTGAGGGCTTTCAGCAGGAAGTCAGGCAATCAGTGTATTTGAAGTAGGAGGATTAACATTCTGTACTATTTACTGCAGTTAGATTAATTCTTGGCTGGGACATTTTTCCCCTCTTCACCATAGGCCCATACGGAGCCCGCTCTCTTTGATATGCCAGCCCAAATCCAGAGTTAAGCCCGTCTAAAGCAATGATTTCAAACAAACCTTTCATCAGTTCTTCCCCCAGATCATATTTAAGGAAATAATAAAATTACAGTGCATTAAGCCTGAGAAATATTCTTAATCCCTTTTTGGTTTTACACTCATAATGATCCCTAGCTTTTCCTTTCACATGTGCTAAATAGTTGGGGAAACTAGCTAGGCCACTAAAATTGCCATCCCTGGTTCCTTAATGATTAGGATTGTGTTCACATAGCTGGAACGATACTACTCTACAGATCCTTCCTTAGAAAAAACCCAGTGAACATTTTAGCTTGAAATCATGGCACAAAACAGTGATGTGATGTTAATCCAAATGCTCAACTCCAAAAGTAACAGAAAGCCTAAAGGCTCTTTTATTTTAATACTTGGGGTTTTGCCTACTGACAAGGTTTGTTGAAGTAACAAAAAGTTTACATCATACATGAATATTCAGTAAAGAGTAGCCAATAAAAGATACTCTATGATGATGATGCATTCAGGAAAAGAAATCCATGTAAAATAGATTGTTTTCTAAACCAGATAAGTTTTTTCTAGATGCCCTTTTGAAAGACAAATACAAATGTACTGCAGCGTGTGCAATAATACTCAAATCATTTTAAATACCTTTGGGGGGGTTTTATAGAATTTGACTTTTTTAAACAAAATGTACAAAATCCACAGGAATTCTGTAGAATGGTTATGTTGATAGAATTTTTTATATTTTTGTAGAAATCTATAGAGAAATTGTTAAAAGTCTGCGTAGCATCTTGGCAACAGAAGCAGCTCTTACCTATGAGTTTCTTTTCATGAGCCTGGAGCCAGGCCTGCTGTATGACAACACGTAGAGCGTAGTTTCATAGCCTACATGCAGGTCGTGTTCAGGAGTCAGCAGCTAAGCTCAAGTTCCACGATATTGCAGTGCTATTACTGTCCAAGAACTGTACCCACATAAAACACCTCCCCCCAGAGCTCAGCCCTTGTCCTTGGTGAAGTAGTCGCACGGCTCTCCGGCTCATTCAAGCACACCAGCACTTTACTACTGTGGATTTACTGTACGCAGGTGGGAGGAGGATATTTTGTTATTGCCAGTCTGACATAATGGGGGAAAAGAGATTGCAGACATGTCTGGAAAAATGTAAATTCCATTCTTGCAGCCCCTCGCACATAGAAGTGATTTTTCATAACTTGGTTACAGGTTTGTACTGTAGATATTTTGGAGGAGGGCAAAGAAAACACTGTTTTTGACTTCTGTGGATTGCACTCAGCACTAGGTGTGTTCAAGGAGAAAATAAAAAAACAAGAAAAAAACCAAGAAAACAAAAGCATCACCACTGTAAATTAGGCTCTGCCCCAGTCTCCCCTTTTCTGCCCCTTTGGCTATAATAACCCATGTACACTATTACACGAGGTGACTAGAGTAGGCACAGTACCATTGCAATGTCCGTAACAACCTAGTATATATGATAGAACTTTGTATTTAATAGTTAATATATTGTTATATTGTATCAGGTATATAGGCCAAAATGAGGTCTTTTGGTCAGGGCAACGAAAGGTGGTACTCATGGGGAAAATTGGATTAAAATGTTCCTTTTTAAAAAAAAAAAAAAAGACAAAAAATGAGTGTAAATCTTTACAAATGACAAAACCAAATGTGTCCTATTAAAAGCTTTTGAAAAGAAAAACAACTGTGCATTTCCCTTTTTTTGTTGTTGTTGCTGATGATAATCTGTGTCACTCCAGGCAGTCAAGTCTTTGGTCATGTTTTAATTGCGAACAGTTGGAGAAGGTATCAGATAGCAGTGGCACCCAGGAGGCTGGAAGGAAGATTGGGAAATGCCAGCCCTTTGTGGAGCAATTTGATGTGACCACAAGCAAATCTGGCCCTGGACACTGCCCAGGGTGTGCAGAGTGACCAGCGAGACCATCGGCTGTGCCCTTGTGGATCCCTCTGCCTTGGCAGGAACAGCTCTGTGCAAGGCTTGAGGATGTCAGGACTGCAGCGGAGAGAGCTGCAGCCAGCGGGGAGAAAGGACTGAGGAGAAGGGGCAGATCTGATCTGTCTGTAGAGAGGAAGACGCTGGACTTTTCCACTGATTCACAATTTTGGGATTTCCAGCCTGAAATCCAGCAGCATCTCCTGCTGTCGTTTAACTCCTTGCAAAGCAGGAGCTGGTGGGGCTGGCACTGCCTGGGGGCTGAAGGGCAGCAGGGGCTCGGACTTCAGGTACTGCTTAAGTACCATCAGAAACATTTCATAGAATCACAGAATTCTGGTTTGGGTTGCGAGAGACCTTAAAGCTCACCCAGTTCCACCCCCTGCCATGGGCAGGGACACCTTCCACTATCCCAGGTTGCTCCAAGCCCCATCCAGCCTGGCCTTGGACACTGCCAGGGATCCAGGGCCTCACCACCCTCACAGGGAACAATTTCTCCCTACTGTCTAAACTAGACCTGCCCTCTTTCTGTTTGAAGCCATTCCCCCTTTTGTCCTGTCACTGTAGGACCTTGTTAAAAGGCTCTTCAGGGGTTTTTAGTGAACGACCTGTGTAGCACCTAATATGAAATCTCCTCTCCCCTGGGGAGCAGCCACTGCAGGGAGGAACCAGGCACTGGGCACTCTGCAGCCCTGCTCCTCACTGCCGGAATGATCTGATTGCTCTGCAGCAGGAGGGACCCTGAACTGACACCCATACCAGTTTTGTTGTCTAGAGGATGTTTTGATAAAGTCATCTCTCAGTAGAAACTAGCAGGAAGGATACTAGTCTTTAAACAGAGGGAAAATGTGGATCTGTTCAAAATCCCGTGCAAATCCACGGGACTCCAGGTGAGCTCTGTGATATGTCTGTGCTGTCCAGGCTGGAACAACTGAAATGCCTTCCCAGCCCTCCAAGGCTGGAGGATCCACAGGGCATTAGGGTAAGCTGGGCTGAGCCAAGGCAGCAGAGCTTCTCACAGGCTCAAGTACTTCACACCTCTCTGCTCTCAGGTGAGTTCAGTTCCTCATGGGCAACAGCAAACCACTCCCTTTCCAGCACTGGATTTCAGAGGAGCTTGGGAGAGGGCTTGTTTCTCTTCTCTGTTTTGTGAGTATTCCTGTATGAAGCTCTCCTGCTGAGTTTTGCTGTGGTTTTTCAAAGGCTCCAACCCAGGCTGGCTGCCTGTGGATGTACTCTCAATTTCCTGAGCTTGGGCATGGCACTTCGTTATTCCATTTGTTGAGTGCCACATGGAACCAGGTTGCTGTCTATGTAATGGTAGCCATGCCTAGGGAAGCAGCACTTTGAATTTAATTTATTTCTTAGTTCAGACAGGTGACCATGTCCTGCTTCAGCAGAGCAGTGTCTCACTGTGTGCACACCACATCCCTCAGCCAGAGCTCTGCTAAGCCCTTCAAGATGATAAATAGGAAAGGCCTGTTTGTACCTTCTGTATTTCAGGCCTTCCAAAGATACAAACTGAGACACAGAAACACATCTTAGATGCGACCTGCACTAGAATCCCCCCTAAAATAAGGCAGGAAAAAGCAATTTAAAGAGATGGCTCCCTTTATCACCACCAGCACCGCGTAAGGGACCCGCTGTGACCAGCTGACAGCAGTGAGGATCCTGCAGATTGAAGGGTTAAGGGCAGGGAGGTTTTGGGGGGACCAAGCCCCGCTGCCCGGAGGTGGGCGAGGGTCCGATGCCGGCGGTGTCCCACGGGCACGGCGGCGGCGCCGGGCGCGCTCCGAGTGCGGCGTTCTGCTCCCACCTAGTGGGCGTGGGGCGAGGGGTCGGGAGAGCTGCCCCCCTTACTGGGGCTGGGACCCCCCATTACCGGGGCTGGGCCCCCCTGTTACCAGGTAGAAGGTTCAGCAGGACCTTCTGCCGCCCGCCAGGTGCGGTGCTCCCGGCTCGGTGCTGCAGACACAGCGCAAGATCGGCGTGTCTGTGTTTGGCGTCACGGAGCCGCTCAGGATGGAAAAGCCCTCTAACGTCACTGACTTAACCCGGCATTGCCAACCCCACCGCTAAACCATGTCCCCAAGTGCCACATCCACGTGTCTTTCAGATGCCTCCAGGGATGGTGACTCCACCACTTTTCCTGTTCCAGTGCCTTAGCACCCTTTCAGTGAAAATGTCTTACCTAAAATCCAATCTAAACCGCCCTGGCACAAGTTGAGGCCATTTTCTCTCGTTCCTTTGCTTGTTTCCAGGAGAAGGGACTAACCCCCACCTGGCTGCACTCTCCTGCCAGGGAGTTGTAGAGAGTGAAAATGTTCCTCCCGAACCTCCCTTTCTCCAGGCTGAGCTCCCACAGCTCTCTCAGCTGCTCCTCACCAGACCCGTGCTCCAGATACTTCCCCAGCTTCGTTCCCTTCTCTGGACACCCTCCAGCCCCTCAATGTCTTTTATGTAGTGAGGGGCCTAAAGCTGACCCCAGAATTCGAGGTGTAGCCTCACCAGCACTCAGTACAGGGGTATGGTCACCGCTGTGGTCCTGCTGGCCGCACTGCTGCTCACACAAGCCAGATTTGACCTTCTTGGCCAAATAGTTTCTAATTCTGAGGGGATTTTCAATCACTGAATTTATAAAAATCCCAGTTATGGGAGGAGGAGAGGAAAGAATTCTCCCACTGTGGCAGAGCCCTGTGTGCTTGGCGCTGCGGGAGCTGCTCAAAGCCACCATGCCCCTCACACCCACTGGAAGTGCTGCTCATGCAAA
This sequence comes from Oriolus oriolus, assembly GCA_013400235.1. Lineage (NCBI taxonomy): Eukaryota > Metazoa > Chordata > Aves > Passeriformes > Corvidae > Oriolus > Oriolus oriolus. The sequence continues at coordinate 289,832 of VXBT01004369.1, forward strand.
TTGCAGGGAGACAGCGACCCATCCAGGGACAATCCTGGGGCTCCCTGGCATCTCAGAGGCTGTGGCAGCACCTGAGAAGCGTGCTTGCCCCTGCACATCCTTTTAAGCACATGTCCAACCCAGCGCAGGGTCCCCTGTGGGGCTGTGCGCTCATGGCAGCTCCGGTCCATCCACAGCCTGGGAACTCCAGAGGGCTGTTCGACCTCTGCTCGGCCCAGCCTGCAGGGAGGAGGAGGAGGAAGAGGAGGAGGAGGAAGAGGAGGAGGAGGAAGATCAATCCAGCCCTGTGCACGAGCTCGGGCTGCACCTGAGGTCCCCGAAACCTGCTGCTCCTGTTTGCTTTGGTGTGGTCATCAGCGAGAGCCTTGCTGGCATTTTCACGACTGAGGGTGATTGGACCTTAAGTTCGTTTTTACATGTTGTATTCAATGCTTTAATTATGTTTCCAACACACTACCATAATCCTGCAGCATCCTCTGGTGTTTTCTATTATTGCTTGAGTCCCTGGATGCCATAATTGGCAAGCTTTCAGAGGTCCTGAATAGATTATCTTTCCATATCTATTTAATATTATAAATAGTGCAGCCAAAGACCCTGGCAGCTCCAGCTGGGAACTGGAAAAGATAGTTAAACCACTTAATTACTTACTGTGCTAACAGTTATTTTGTGGAAACAGAAAGCAGAATCCAGCTGTTTTGGGGGAAACCAGGAAGAAGTGAGCATAGGAGTCATTCTACAAAGAATATACATTGAAGTGGACAGCATGTGCCATGCTGACACCTGCAAAGGCAGCACAGAACTGCTCTGCCACGTGCCACCAGCTCAGTGTGGCCAAGGGCTGGTGACAACTCCACATTTGTTCAAACAAAGCAGGACCAGGTGTTTGTATTTACGTAACCACTGTGTGCCCATTTTGTGGTGAAATCCCAAACAGCTTGAGCCCATTAAAAGTAGGAGGGGTTTGTGGGGTGGCTGAGTTGGTGGGGGAGAGGATAAGCCATGACAACTGTGTCAGGGGCTGAAGTAGGACAGTTTGGGCCTTAGCTCCAGAAGGCCCAAGTGCCATGTGCTGCTTGTCTGTGGCTGTTTGTCCATCACTCTGAGCTCTACCTGCAGCCAAGCCACCCACAAGCCAGGGTGTGTTACACCTGCTGTGGCTTCTGCTAACCTCTGCCGGCACCTGAGAGCGCGTCTGTGGAATTATCTAGCAGGTGAGAGAGATGCCCAGTGCATTTAAAGTTCAGCTGCTCACAGATGGAGCAGCTCCAGGATCACTTTGGGGTGATCTCTGCCATTCTCAGCGTGTCTAGATTCTTCTCCTGCCCATTGCTCTCAGCATGAAGTGCAGGAGCACTCATGGAACAGGGGAGGCTGGTATTACACACAGTGTCCTGGAGGAGTCATACAAACACCATTTTCTCCTTTCACAGAGACTTGATGAACTGTGTGACCCCACCTCACCCTGCAGCATGACTGGCCTTACAGTGCAGCTCTAGGCCAAGTGCAGTGTGGACCCAAGTTCCCGGTGCTGGCTTCCCAAGGAACTGCCACCTCTGTACTTCCAATCAGGGAATCTTGCCTCCCACTCCTACAAAGCCACATAGCTGATATGTGCCTAAAAGCAGTGCAGTGAGTAAAAACTGGGGCTGCAAATTCCCAGCCCCCTCCCTCATCTGTTTTATCATGGGACTTCTAAACTGCTCGTTGCATGTTCTAGAAACGAGGAAATTAAATCCTTTCCTGCAAGAAGGGAGATGCACGTATTTGCAACAGCACTGAGAAGAAGAAAGCCCAAGTCTGCTGCTACTCATTCAGTGTTAACTTTAAACAGAGTTTGTTACAAGTTCCCATCCTATGGGTGTTAAAACAAGGTGTTCCCCCCTTTTTCATGAAGTAAATGTATAGGGCCTTGCTGTAAATGCACCCTCTTTGGCAGGCTCTTTTCCTTACCATCCATAAAATGTGACACCTCTGTGAGTCTTGGAAAGGAAGCTGAGCTTCTGCTCTTCCAAGTGGAGAATGAAGGTGATATTTATAGCAAACTAACCCTAAAACTGTGGCTTCCAGGGCTGCACATGCTCAAGCCATCCCCAGCCCTCAGCTCTGAATGTGCTTCTTTATACAGATCTCTTCAGGAGTCGGCCACACTTCATCCTGCTGTTAATGCTTTGAGAATTAGCATGAGGTGTGACGTGGAAAGCAGCCTGCCTTGTACCTGGCACTGTGCTTACACAAACAGCTTCTCCCTCACGTTACCTCCTGTCCTGCCCCAGTCAATCGCTCCAGTTGATATCCAGGCTCTGCTGCACGGCCTGGGTGTGCCTGGAGGTGCTTCCTGATTGCTCTGGCTTGACCTGCTCGAGGTGTTAGCAGGTGAAAAGTCTCTTACTGTGCAGCTGGCATGAAAAAGAAGATTCGAACACATTATTGCTGAATGGATCCAGATCAGACCTTGCCACTCCCTGGAATAAAGAGCAAATATCCGGTGAGAGAAGGGGAGTTCATGACGCCCTGACATTTGCACCAAAGGTGCCATTTCATTTTCCTGCAGAGCCAGCCTGCATTTGGGGGAACATCACAGGAGTAATGACATATTGTCCATCATTAAAAGGAAGCAGGACCAAAGTGAGCTGCCCATGATAGTGCTTCAGGCTCTGCTTTGCACCAGTTTCAGCAGAATCCTTTACCACGGCCCTTCCCAGGAGCTTTTAAGCTTCCCCCTCCACCTTGTCTGAGAAGTTAATACTTCCTTAATTCCTGCCTTTGATTTTTCCTTCTCTGCTTGTCTGCTTTGCCAGACAGCACATGGAAGTCAGTGCAAAGCCAGTGCAAGTCACAGTGTCTGCTGTGAGGTCCAGGCTGCCCAGTGGCTCCCCTCGAGCTCAGGAGGGATGCAGGGGGAGCCGGCACCCCAGCTGGCACCCACTCATCCCTACCATCCCTCTTTAATGGCATGAACTGCTACTGACAGCAGAAGCTGCCCATCATTAATTAGGAACATGAAACAAGTGACAGAATTATTTAGGGCTCCTTCCTTTAGAGTCTTGTGAGACCAAGGGAAATACCCTAATTCGGGACCTTCCTCTATGGATATGGTGGAAAAAACATGAGGTTCAATAGAACCACCAAAGTCAATAATTTAATCAGGGATTAATTCACATGTCAATTGGACTGTGCAGCACACTGATAAAATAAACCTCTCCCCTCCTGTACACACAGCCTACAGTAGCTGTTTGTGAGGTGCCTCTGTACCTGTGACATCTCATAGTGTCAGAGCTGGTCTTAATTTTGAGCACATTCTCAAACTGCACCAAATCCTTCTCCTTAGTGCAAGAAACCCAGTGGAGCATGTCCATGTGTCAGGAGACATCAAATTCTCAGCACTTCTCTTGAAGCAGCTGCTCTCACAGGTTGTTGCAGGAGAGGAGATTTAAAGAGCCATAAAGGAGTAACTCCCAGCTATTTCTGAGTTTTCTTAAAACTTTTATTGCAGTGCAATTCCACTGAAGAAAAGTTTTGCTGTATAGCTGGCAAGGCCAACCCACTGTGTCCTCGGAAGATCTCATTCACCCAGTTGGCAAGGGCTTCTCTAGTGTTTCCTCCAGAGGGTTGCAGTCTGATTGTGTTGATTAGCCTGGCTCAGTCTGACATTTCAGATTTTGCAGGCAATCATCCGAGAACCTTATCTTGGGCAAGAGCTTATCTTCCCACACTAATGAGAACAGCACACCTTTAGCCAGGCTTTAGTAAATGTGTAGAGCAAATTCTCAGCAGTGCTCACGGCTTTCTCTGATAGTACTTTGGGTGGCAAACAGTCCCAGTATCTCCATAAACGATTAGCAGAATACTTTTTTTTTAGGGATGCCATATTTTTGGGCCACAGCAACATTGCCTTTCCCTGAGGCACTGGAACAGGTTGCCCAGAGAAGCTGTGGATGCCCCATCCCTGGAAGCGTTCAAGACCAGGGGTCCTAAGCGACCTGATCAAGCGGGTGGCATCCCTGCCCATGGCAGGGGGTTGGAACTAGATGAGCTTTAAGCTTCCTTCCAACTCAAACCATTCTGTGATTCTCTGCTTCTCTGATTTATGATTCTCTGATTCTCTTGATTTATGTTTCTGTGATTCTCTGATTTATGATTCTATTCTACTTCTTTTTGTTCTGGTGAACATTTTTGACCACACCCTTCTACCTGAGAGTTCCTCATGTTACTGCAAGGAAAGAAACTCAGACTCTTAAAATACTGATTTGTGGCAGCAGGGTTACTTTGTGTGAGATGATGTTAATTGAACCAGATGCTGAAACAAGTGGGTGAACAAACAGCAGGTGTTGGAAGGTCAGTAATACTGCAGAAGTCTCAATAAAGAGGAAAGCAAACAGTGCTTCTGCATCACGGGGAGGTGAAATCCAGATTGTGTCCAAGGTCCTACACTACGAAACCTATTAGTTACATATAATCACGAAAATACATTGACTGAAAGCTTTGGAAAATGGATCCATGCCATGGGTTTAATCACATGTCTACTGCAGAAGCAATCAGCATCAAGAAAGAGGCTGTAGACGGATGCAGAAGCGACGTGATGCTCACTTAAGTCCTGCTGGGGAAATCACACTCCGCAGCTGTCTGAAGGGGAGACAAGAAGCCTCTCCATGATGTTAACATTAGCCTGAGTGCTCTGGATGGATGGACACGCTAAGCCCAAAGCCAGCAGGTGGCCCAGCTCTGCGCACTCCTCAGCACACCCTTCACTTGAATCATAGAACGATTTCGTTTGGAAAGGAGCTCAAAATCATGTCGTTCCACCCCTCTGCCATAGGCAGAGATGCCGCTCACTTGACCAAGTTGCTCAGGGCCCCGTCCAACCTGGCCTTGAACACTTCCAGGGATGGGGGTTTCCACAGCTTCTTCTTGACACCAAAGCCCCCTCCGTGAGCAGGGGTGTGGCTGTCCCAGCAGGTCACGCCGAGCTGGGGGGCTGGGATGTCACCCACGGCGTGAGGCGCCCGGGCTCAGGAGCAGAGCAAGGCCGGCCCCTCCTCGGAGCGGGCCCCGCCACCGCCCAGGGCAGACCTTGGCCCGTCTGCCGGGCCTCTCCCGGCCCGAGGGGCGCGGGCAGGGGCGGTGCGGGCTCCTCCCGCCGCCTGAGGGAAGGGTGGGACGGTGCACGCCGGCCCCGCCGCCCCCGCCCCCGGCCCGCCCAGCGGGGAAGGAACCGGTTCCTACCCCCGCCCGGTGCCCGGCGTGCGCCGGCAGCAGCTCCGTGCCCCTGCCGCCGCCATGGAGACTTTCTGCGGGTCCCGCTTCTGGGTAAGCTTCTCCCTCCCCGTCCCGCCCCGCGGAGGCGCCAGGGCAGCGCCGTGCCCGCTCGGCCCGGGGCTTCCCTTGTGTCCCCCGAGCCGGGCCGGAGCGGGCACGGGCAGCCCAGTCCTGCGGCTGCTGAGGGGCTGCGCGGCACCGTCCCTCGGTCGCGGGGCCGTCCCAGAGCCGGCGGTGCGGTGTCTCCGCTCGGGCAGGAGCAGCAGAAGGGCCGTTCTCTTCGCCCTTCAGCATCTCCACACCAGAGCCAAAACCCCCCCGCCACAGAGCATCCCACGGGGGGTGCAGCTCTCCCAGCACAGTCCGCCTCTGGACCACGCACTGATGAACCCGCGGCCGTTCCTTTCTGTTTTAGCGCGTGTTCTGCTCTTGGGAGTCACTCCCATGGCTGGCAGAGTGTTCCCGGTTCAGTGCTTTGTTACTGCTAAAAGAGGGATGGGTTCGTGGCGGCCGAGGGTGGTCACCAGCCGCGGAGGATTGCGGGGACTTCTGTCAGTATTTGGAGCCCTCAGCCCTTTGGAAAGGCTGATTGCACCGGGCACTGGATTTGTAAGCATGAAAGTTTGGAAATTGCTGCCATGGTCTGCTCTGATGGTGAGAGTGTGTAAGTGCTGTTACCGGGTTTCCCCAAGGTACTGTGTGCTGTTTGCCTCTATGCTGTGTAGGCAGGCACTCAGACCATGAGAAGCCATGGGGATCTGAGCACGTATGGTGAATCTGGAGCTGCCCCCCAATGAATCAGTTCTTGTGTGTCCCTTTCTTTTACAGTGCTTTATCTCAAGGGGGATTTTTTTTTTCAAATGAGGAGTTAGGATGAAAAGGGATATCTGAAGCTGCATCACTGCTGGAAAGCTGCTACAGGACAGTACAAGCAGTTGGCTCCGAGCACTTTATGCGGAGTTCCATCCTCAGATAGCTAATTATCTTTCAATATCTGTCCCAGTATTACTATTTAAAAGAGGAGTTTGGCTCCTAAGCCCCTTGGTTGCATTTCTTTGTATTTCATTTCCAAGCGCTCTGCACTTTCTCTGCCACAACAGCTGGAAGATAAGCTTGCTCAAACAAGTATTTTTGTGTATTATTTGTACCATAAACACTTCTAGAACACGAACGAGCACAAACAGATCGACGTTGAGCCCTGGTCTATTGGCTGCCTCCAGAAGCAGGTCTTCACTTCTCAAGGAGGGCTGGTAGTGCAACAACTCTTGCAACAGCTTGTTGACACGTTAATGTAAATATCCAGACAGTTTTCCTGGTTTGAAGTATGAAGTAAGTGCATCATTATGTGCTTTATGCTGTAGTGTTGCACTCCAACACCAGCATGGTGCCCTCTGTGCTGCTCTCTGGGGCATCTGTGCTCTCCGTGGACCTGTTATCTTTCTTCTTCTACAGTTGCTTGGGGTCAGAACAACTTTCCATCTGTTTAATTGTTTTAAATAATGGTACTCAACAACTCTGTGAAATGTAACGCTGTGGCTCCATGACCAGCAGGTTGAACTTGGTGATCACCCTATTTTTGGCAGTGTTTTCTGTCAGCAGGAGTGTACACAGTGCACTGATTTTATGGGATATTTCAAGTGATGACCAGGTAGATGCCAGTCACCTTGAAATGATTTGCTGTGCAAATATGTTGTTCCATAAGAAATTGTAGGTAGAGACTTCTATTAGAAATCTGCCCACAAAAGTTGGGGTTTCTCTTGCTGCATTTGAAGAAGGGAGAACAAGGTGAAAGGCAGTTCCCAGCCTGTGCACCAAACTAATGAATGGCATCCAGCTTTGCAGTTCAAAACAAGAGCTTGGTCAAATGTGAACCAGTATTAATGTTCACTTTTTCATTAGCTGATGAACTTAGACTCCCCAATTTTTGTCAAAGAAAATCTAGGTATTTTTGGAAGCTGAATGTCACATTGGTGTCAGCTTTAAAACTGTTTAGAGTGAAAGGAAACATGCTGTTCCAACTTAAACAGTTCTTTGTTTTGGAGTTTAAATCAACTACAATACTCTTCTGTTAAAAGGGGATCAGAATGAAACCAAAATACTTCAGAATTAGCTCATGAAAATGTTTATCTTGAAATATATCAACTTTAACAGATGATTGATTTATCTTGGATTTTTTTGGTTTATCGAAAGTTTTAAGGTTTCAACTTTGCTGGAAATTTTTCTGGTTGCATTTTTTGTGGGTTTTTTTTTTTGAAGAGGCAAAATAATTTCCTGTTCAACCCATTTCAGAAATAAGAAATGAAAGGGAGCACTGTAGATCACATTAGAAATCTATCAAAGCTTTTGGCTTCCAGCTGCTGCTTTACCTGTTGAACATGGAATCAGCAAACTGCTAATAGAAATATAAGTTATTTATGCATAAAAGAGGAACAACTGGAATATTATGTCTTCATAATGCAGTATGAGCACTCTCTTCATCTGAACACTTGGAATCATACTGTCTGCTTCAGCTGTTGGTATTTCCTAGCAGTGTTCCCATGCTGAATGCCTTTGGGGAGGGGATGAATGGGATGGCACATACCCACACAAGGCAGGCCTTAGGTGTGTTCTTCACCAGTGCCCATAATTACCTCCTATTTATTGTGTCACATGTTTGCTGTGTGATAGTAAGAGTGCTAGATAGGTGCAATGTGACCCACAATCTCTGTTTTGAGAAGCAGATACTGGTGAATTACCGCTTTTTTGTTGCTTGTGTCCTCCACTGTAGTAAAACATGAGTGGCTTCTTTGAATTGAGAGCAAAGTGATCTCCTAGGGAGTGTTTGCTGCACAAGTGTTTCGGCCTAGTGATTAAAGAGCACAAACTTGGGAAAAACCAAATTCTGTTCCCGTGAAGAGAGACCTCGTCTTTCTGCAGCTCGGCCTCTCTGAGTAAGAAATGGCACAGTGGCTGCTGTGAGACTAAAACAGTGGGTGCTCAGCACTGCTGTTGGGTAATGTTGGGATGAGGGGCAAATAAACACCCTGGTCTGCAGACAGGCACAGTGCCTGGGCTTAACCAGCAGCTTGTGCTTTGGGTGGTGTGGTTTTTTTAACAGCATAAATGGGAAACGAGAGAACAAGTGACAGAACATTTCAAAGGGGATACTACGATTTCTCAGTTCCTTCTGATCCTGCTCAGCTCACAGCTCGGTTTCCTTGCTCACCCTGTGTCTTGGTATCCTGACAAATGTCTTGTTTTTCCCCATCCCACGTGGAGTGCTGGCTCCTTCTCCATCCAGAGGCTCTTGAGTAATCCAGCAGGAAGTTGCAGCAGCTCTCAAGAGTAAACAATACCTCAGTCTTGGCTTTGTGATAGTCCTGTACAAAGCACCCCTTTAACCTTTAGGTTTGTGGGTATTCCTTCACTTTGAGTCATTCTGTCAAATTTTGGTAGGTTTGGGCTAGAAGTCATGCTGCTCTCTGGGAATGCATTTTCCTGCTCTGCTAGTTCAAAGTGTCACAAGTTTCCCCTCTGCATAACTTCCCCTTTTGCTGCATCATGCTTAAATGTTTTGTAGCTGGAGATGACTCAGGATAGCTGTAGTAAGGCAGAAATATTTCTTGCAAGGAAGGTGACAAATAGTGTACTGCTTGTAGCATGTGTACAAGTCTATTTAAACCCCCCCCACGACTTATGTGATTTGGCCCTAAATTAATAATAAAACATTTAATTTTAACAATTCTGTTATATTTTCAGCTAAATCAGTCCCAGCAGAGGATGAGTGAAGCAGAAGGTGGTAGGAGATCACTGCCAAGGAAGGATCCTGCAGTGGGGTGGTATGGTCCAGACTGGCTGTTGTTTGTATTTTAACTTCCCCTTCTGCCACCCTGTGCTAAACACAGAATGTTCAGTGTTTATAGATATCTAAACATGATACAGATCTCCACATAATCTTTGTTAACTGTGTCCAACTTCAGCTGAGTCTCACTCCTATAAATCTCTTCACAAATAACTGCATCAAATACCTGTGTTCTTTCTTTTGTTAGGTGGGAGATCAAACTAGGTGACTTTAATAGTCCCTTCAGATGTCAAATCTATGAAGGTATGCGCTGTCAGAGGGTAGCTGGCTTGGCAGCATCCTGAACTTAAAAGCAATTAAGTACTCAAGCTCAAATTCTCCAAGATTTTCAGATTCTTGACATGAGTTGAATGCAGGCTGTTGCTAATGGATTTGGGCCACGGATTCTCAGTGTCAGGAGCAGTATAAACACAAATATTTAGCATTGGATTTGGAGTATTAGCCAGGACCTGATACCGTTCATCTGTGTGTAAATGGCAAGACTGTATAGTCAAATAGCCTGGACTTGACACTCTTTGGGAAAGACAGAGTCTGGATTTGAGAGCTGTGAGCAAATCTTGATACCAGTGAAAGCTGCTAGTATGAAGTGAGTCCTTTGGTGAGGGTGTCAATTAATGAAACTCTTCAGCTTTCAACACAACTGTTCCTCCCTGGGCCATTTTAGCTTATGTGACACAGCTGGTAGCTGTGGTGTCTAGGACTTTGGAATGCTATGAAGTTTGCCTCCTGAAAAGAAATGAAACTGGAACTAAATCCAAGTCACATGAGAAGTTCCTTAAAATGAAGCTAAAATTTAATCACTGCGCTTAGGAATATAAAGCGTTTTGAGATGGGCTTCACCTACCTGGTAGGCAAATTGCTGTGTTACAGGAGAGATAATCCTTTCAACATGTGCAAATTTGTAATGTATTAAAATGAGGAGACTAATAGTGTTTAAAATTTAATTTTAAAAAAATTCTTTTGAAAAACCTATTAAATGAGATCTTTGATTTTTCCCAGTAAGCTCATGCTCGATTTGTCTCCTGATCCCACCGTGACTGTGATGGGCCGTTTTCCAGTTGCAAGTTCCTTGGCTGAGCTGGAGGAGAGCAGAGTGGCCAGCAGCCAGAGATCTTCCCAGGAATGTGCCCAGGCTTTTGTACAACCAGCAGCCCTGATTCCAAGCTGGGCGTGTGTGAGCTGGCACCTTGTCCCTGTGCTAATCTCATGGCAGCTTGAGAGGTGAAGTCAATGCAATAAAATAGGTCATTTACAGTAATGTCACGTGCCAGTGTCATAAAGCCCTGAATTAGAACAGAATGAAGAAGGAAGGAGATGGAGAAGAGAAACTCTTTCAGGGGAGTTGTTTCAAAAGTCATTTCATTTCAGAAATAATGATTTCTTTTTTCTTTCTGAAACTTTCTGAGAATGCATTTGACATCTCTGCAATTAAAAGAAAAATTCTCTCCTCTTCCCCCCATTAGAAGGATTTTTATTCTAGAATATCCTCCAACTGCTCTCAGAGCAGCCCTGATGGCAATTTTTTTGTGACAGTCCTTTTTATTATTAGTATACAGCAGCCCAACTGGATGGGCTGGCTTAAAATGCAGTTGCAGTGAGACTGTCACATTCACAGCTGTTTGAGCTCCTCCTATAACTCTTTAATTGAGTTACATTTATGATGATCCTTGAATTAACCCAATTTCTTTAAGTGAAAGGAGATGGGATGGCTTAAATCAAAGATATTTCCCCCCACAGCCATTATCACACTGGTCTGCAGCAGGCACCCCACTCCTTTATTGGTGCTTGCACAAGGCCATAGGAAAAGCCTTCAGTGATGCCATTAACAGGAAGTTTTCTCCCCAACAATACATAGCTTTGGTCAATTTTAAAAGACCGGTGGGAACTTCCTTGTGTAGGAACAGTCCTGTTTCGTTTTCTTCTCAATCCTGCTTTTGATTCTTGGGCACTTTTACCTGTGTGGTTGCACCATGCCCTCCCCTCCACAAGTAAAAAATGTCCCTCTGTCTGAGCAAGAGGACTGAGCACTACTGAAACAGTTGAAGTAGATGGATTTTACTTTCACTTTAGGTGTGTGTTGTCTTAGATCCATATATATAGTGTGGTCTCCTTCACTCCCTGAGGCTACAGGTGCTTTTCTGAAAGCTCCATTACCTGAGCTCCCATGGCTGTGGGGATATGAATCTGCCTTTTTTCCATCCTGTCTTATTCTTGTATCTGGCAGCAAAGAAGCTCTGAATTTCTAATCTTAAAACTCAAAAACTAAAAGGAGAATAAAAAAGGAAATTACTGTCTAGTACTGCTGTCTAGTCTGCAGTTCTCAAGTGTGTGGCATGGTTGGTAGCATTTGTATCATGAAACGTCAGCTCGAGCAAAAACCTCCAAAGTTACTCCACGATCATAAACTAACTCATATAGGCTCTGGTCTTGTGCCAGGCCTATTTCATCCCTTAAAATAAGCCACTAAAGATCCTTTTACTGCTGGAAAAGGAAGTTCAGCATCCTGCCCAGTGTCCTTCACTTGTGTAGAGAACTGGTGCAGTGTGCTTTGTAAAACAGAAAAATACCATTTCTGGTTATTAACTGTGTGGTTCATGCAGAACTGTAAATGCTTGTGTCCCTCAACCCCGCCTTCTTTCTGAGCACTGTTGCTGCAGTGAAGAATGTTGTTACCTCTTGCCCTTACCAGGTGGGGGAAAGGTCGTTCTGTAAACATGAGAAAGAATTGAGTTGTTTAGCAGCCACTGGGGATTAATGAAGCATCCAGCTCCTTCCTAAGGGTGACACTGTTCCTTTGGAAATGTAAATGGGTGATGGTGCTCTGAAAAGCCCGTTTGAAACTGGCAGTCTTCTGGAGGCTTGGAGCTGTGCTTGCTGGCATTTATGCTCTCAAATGACTATTTGGGTTGCTCCCAAAGAGTTTATTGACAGGGACCAAGCAGAGGAGATGGACAACAGGTAGAAATAGGAGGTGAGATATGGAGAGGCTGAGGTGAAGCCTGTGCTGTAGCTAAGACTGAGCCCGGGTAGTTTTTAGTGTTCAGAGCCACTCTCATTCCTGGGAGGAGGCTGTGTGGTAGAGCCAAGAGAAAGGCATCCTTTTTATTTCTTTCCTCTCCTTTTGACTTTTTTCCTTTTATTTATTTTTTTTTCCCAGGCTGTGCAAGTGAAACTCCCTGGCAGGATACTGACCAGACCTAAGGGCAAAAGAAGGGCAGGAAGAGTCTGTTTTGCATTTTCATTCCCACTAACGATTTGTTCTACTCGACAAACCATTGCCATGTTTATGTACCAAGCATTGTTACTTTCAGTTATTCACTTCCCTATCTTCCATGCTGGATGTGTACCTTCCTGGCCAGCTTTCCAGTTTGATTGTTAATCTTCTATAACATGCAAACCAGCAATAACTGACACAGAGTCACTGATAGGGTTTGTGTTAGCCTTGGGTAGGGTGTGAATGATGTCAGCCCAATGGCCTTCACCTTCCAGCAGATAAAGGTTGGGTTTGTGTTTCCTGTGCCTTTCACCATTCTTCTGGAGCGGTAGAAATTTAGAGAGAAGCATGTATTAATGTATCCTTTTAAGGGAGAGAACTGCTTGACTCTGCAGAGATGCTGTACGTCTTTCCTAGGGTTTGGACGCACTCTGTTGCTGTTTGAGGAACATTACTAGAGCATCAGCAATTATTTTTACTGCTGGGTAAAGCCAGTGTGAGGCAGCTTTATTTTAAGCTTCTGTAGTGGAGTAGGAGTTGATTTAGACTTAAACTCGAGACCAAAACTCCAGCTGGTCTTTTTCAGCAGGCTCCATTAATAGCATCTGGGGATTTTGGGAAATGGACAGACAGGAATTTCCCTGTCCTTGTTTTGCAGCCTAGGTTTAGGCTTTCTGTTTGTTCTTTAAATGCTGTAATGGATGATGTGCAGGAAGCCCAAGATGCGTGGCACTGAACTTTTACTTCTTTTAAAGGCATTGTCAGTTTTAAGGATGGCTTTTTCAATAGCAGTGTTCTTTTCCAGAGGGGAGAACGTAATAGAAAGTACTAAGCGTTGGAGCAGATTTAATGCTGCTCATAGCTTCCCCTGTTGAATACCTTCCCTTAATTGAAGATCATGTATTTAAACCTGGTCATTTAAATGCAAGTTTTGCTTCCCAGATGGCCCTTAATACAACAATTGTGTTTATCTAAAGACAGGCTGGAGTGATGGGTGTGAGTGAAAGCTGTGGCTAGGGCCCCTGTCAGTGATATCCTTAACTGATCAGGAGAAAGCCCCATTAATTTGTAAGTTTTAGACTCCAAGAGACCCCTTTTCTGCTGTGAAGCTGTAACAAGCATCTCTAATCTCTTCCCATGGGTGTTTGTATTGTGTTTTGGTACTGATGCCATGATGATTTTTTGCTTTTTCTTTTATACCCCTTTTATACCCTCTCTTATATAGCTTTTATATATTCTTAGTGCTTTTAGCCCACACAGTTATAATTCTTTCAGTTTGATCACTTCCCTCAGACCCGATATCCCATTAAGTCAAGAGACCAAACACCCTGGAAACCCCAGACCCCGAGGGCCTCTCCAGAACACATTCTGTAAACAAAGCCAGGCCCAGCCAGGGGAAGGTTCCTCGCTGAGGGGTCTCGCTGGAGTCCCTCCCTGGGCAATCTTTGATAGATGTGCTAATTAGCAAGGCCTATAATTGCACACACATCACATCGTGGGGGGCCATTTCTCCGGGGGGCATTTCGGAGTGCATTTCGATGTGCATTTCGGTGCACCTGAGGGTCCTTCAATAAACACCGAGGTAAAACCTTTTTTCCCTCTTAACTGTGTTCAGCTCTCTTAATTTTAAGACCAGGAAAAGGCATCAGTGCTAGGAGATTAAGTAAATTGTGTGCCCAGGGAGTTCAGTATAGTGGGCTGGTGATTTCTGCAGTGCTGCATCTCTCCAGCAGAGCCTCCAGCATCCAAGGATCCTGCATCCAAGGGAATGCTGCTGCATTTGGCAGTCTGGAGAAGCCACAGAGCACCGTGGAGTCTGGATTAGTAATAGGTCATGGGTTATTGTCCTCAACGCTTGCTTGTGGGTAAGTGGGATGACAGCAATGCTGGCTAGGATGGACATGCTGACTCTTGTGGTTTTCCTGGGATGAGTTTTGTGGAGAAAGTTGTGTTTCCCAACATTTGCTGCTGAGTACTTCCCCTTGTGAGATGCCTGTTGATGGGTCACCACAGCCCTGGGTCACAGAGCTGCCTGCAGAGTGTTTTCAGGGGGCTGTCACCAAAGGGCAGAGCTGTGATGTCCAGGGGAAGGTGAGCAGCTCTCAGGAGAGCACAGGGCCACAAGCCAAGGAACAGGGGTGCTCCCCAACATCAGTGTGTTAGACCTCTTTCAGCAGCCGAGTCCAAAGAAAATCTTTACACCCAGACAATCCAAGGTGGGTATTTTCATCCTCAGCCAGAACAGGACTCAGGAAACATTTCAGTTTGCTCGGTTTCCCAGGACAGAGTTCAGAAAGGCAAAGCCAGATCAAAGCAGGAGCCTTAAAGACAGGAGGCCAAGAGCTGGTGTGTCCCTCCAGCCGTTGCTTCTTGTGTTTGTTCTCCAGGGTGGAGTTCTGGAACTTTCCTGCTGCATTGAAGGGTATTTAGCAATATGTAACAAAGTTGGCTTGGTCAGGAGAGATTGTATTGAGCCTTTGTGTCATGTTCTGACTCAAAATGAGTTGTTTAGGGTTGGAGTGGATGTTGGAATACATACTATCAGTGTGGTGATCTGTAAAGCCATAAAGTAGAGCTTCCAGCTCCGTGAAGACAGATCCTGCTTGGTAAGAAACACAACTTGCAGACTTCCCGATTTTAAAGTAGTAATAATAATAATAATTCTTTGTAGAGTCCTTGCTACATGGCACATATCATCATACATGGTTTAACCCCAGCCAGCAGCTGCTCACTAATCCCTTCCACTTCCCTGCTGGGATGGGAGAAGATGTGGAAAAAAGGTAAATCCCATGGATTGAGACAAGAACAGTTTAATAATTGAAATAAAATATAATTATAATAATAATAACATAATTGTAATGCAAAGAGAGACAACAAAAAAGAGGGAGACAGAGCACTGTCTCAGCTACTAGGGAGAAAATAAATAAAAGTTTATTTAAAAATATAAACACTTAAGAACTCTGTCCCAGGACACATAGCAGCATTAGTGCACTCGAGTCTGGTCTCAGGGAGAGCAAGTTATTTGTATAGAATTCAACTACTTAAGTTTAGGCACTGTGTCTTCTAATAGGGAACCCTCTCCTATTCAGGATGGGAGCACTCTGCTCTCAGAGCAGAAGCAGATCCTTACAGAGACATCTCTTCCATCAAAAGCTTATTTATCTGATCCAGAATGGAATTGGACCTGGCAAAACATCACCAAGAAGCCCTGTTACCTCGGCCATAGGTTTCTCCCTCAGCCCACATCCCTGTTCCCATGTGCCATGGAAGTAGCCGGCTCTTGTTGGCCATCACGTGGGTGCTGCTTCCTGTAGCTTCACATAATTTTGGAAAGGTTCCACTTTTATTCTCACAGATAATTCTACTGAATCTTGAAAATTTTCTTTTTTTTTTTCTTTTTTTTTTAGGACAGAATTTTTGTGTTCTGGCCAGCTGCATTTTTACATTCAGAAATGCAAACCCTTTGCCTTGTTTAAAAAGGAGTAAATGAAAACCTTCCAATGGCTTGGCAGCCCTACAGTCTGTGTCTTGGATACAATAGGCAGCTTGTGTTCAGTTCAGAAGTTAATGGACATCTGGGGCAGTTTCTAGGTTGCTGTCAGACAGAAAGCTATTCCTGGACATTTTGGTCTTATAGGAAAGGTTTAAATTTAAAAAAGCGGGGGGGGGTTCCCCTCAATAACTTTTCCCTTAAACAGAGTCTTTGTTTTATTCTGTGCTTCAGTTACTGCTATTCTTCTTCTGCTTTCCTTTTCCAGGATTTTGTCCAACAAGTGAAAGGAACACAATTGCAAACGCGCTCAAGACATTGCTAAACCACATGTAATTTAAAGAGGAAATTAGTATTTTGTTGAATAAATGAGACTAGATAGGTTCCTACTTGGGAACTGAGGAGCTTCAAACTTCTACAGGACATCTCCTGCCCCCGGCAGGGTAGCTGCTAGAGGAGTTTACTGTGTTAGGGTTGCTGAAATGTTTTGATGATGAGCCAAAAAATGGGTGCTCTTTAAATGTTATTGTCCATTCTGGTGCCAGAGATCCGCTTGCTGGAGGAAAACACAGAAATAGTTTGAATGTGGGGCTGGAGTTTTGTTTGGTTTTGATCTTGTGTTTGAATTGCTGTGTAATTGCCCCTGTGTTGTTGATGTGTGGCTGAAGTTTGCCCGAGGTCTGGACAAACCTGTTGAGGTAATTTGGGCTGTTTTTATTCTGCTGGCCCATGCTGGGTGCCTGAGTGCCTCCAAAAAAAGCCATTTCTTGGCTGCAGAGGCACCAGCTGCGCAAAGGGCGCAGTTCAGATGTGGAGCTGGTGGATTTGTGCCAACCTTCCCCACTGCCAAAGCTGAAGCAGTGAGTGACAAATGTGTCACAGTTCAGCCAAACCGTCCTGCACCCGGCCAAGGCTTTGTAGCCTCGTTACACTTAATGAGCTCGTTCATGTGGTGGTGGACGTGTTCAGTGATGCACATGCCTTCTGACAGATCATCACTGAAATGGAAAGGTTCTCTGCAGATTGTGGCTCTTCAGTTCTAAAATCAACCAATGCATTCGATCTCTTTCGTGTTGGTAAACAAAAGAAGGAGTGGAAATACTTGGAGGAACTGATTTTCAGAGTAGTCTGTCTGTCACTTACAAGGGACGAGAAGTGGCTCGGTGTAACTGAAACACTTCTGCTGAGAGCTCACACCCAAAAATAATTAAGTAAGTTGTTCTAGTGCAGAGCTAAGGTATATTTGAACCAGGGGTATCTTAGTTTTTATCATCATCTTGTTAATGACAGTACAACAAAGTCATTTTACATTCCCTGCAAGTAAGTATTTATCTACCATATTTAAGATGACACATCAGATGGTGAAATCCAAGTTGTGAATTTCCAGGTTTGGTGAAAACCAAGTTCCCCTTCACAGTACTGAAAGTTCTGTTTGAGTCCGAACTTGTGTCACTGTGTTTGCATGTGGTGCATTCAAATCTTTAGTCACAAGTTCATATGTGGTTTGTGGTGTCCAGGGTCACAGCTGGAAAGCATTGCTTGAAATGTTTCCGAGAAAACCTGATTCCTACCTGCATGTTCAGTACATTCCTTTTGCCTTTGTTTAGAATAGGGAAGTAATTGAAGTTGGAAGTATATGAGTAAGAAGGACAAAGTGTTAGTCATAAATGGAGGGGATTTTCCCAGGTCGGCATAAGGTCTGTCTAAATCTGATCATTTTCTCCAGTGCTGGACATTCTTGCTGGATGAGTTCTCAAGTGGAGGATTTTTCCTCAAGGGCTTTGTTTAGCAGAGGCACTCCAGGCTGGGAATGCCTGAGGAACATGGTGTTATCAGCACCTGTAACTAAGCCTTGGCGAAGACAGAAACACAAGGGGATTGTCTGCTACAAAATGCATGTCCAGCTCTCAAATACAGGAGGGCAGAAATCTTTTTCTTTTAGGTTTTACCCAGTATTTACAGCTGTACTTAGCCCTTTCACTATAGCAGATTAACCACAAGTGCTTGGGGTTAGTATTTTGCTAAAGCCCTTGCTCAGGCTGTGTGCTGACTCCATCAGGATCTGAACCTAACTTTATTGAAGCAGATATTCCAGTTGGCAGCACTTCTGCCTCTCTGTTAATAAACGTGTCTCGTCCCCCTTCCAGGATTCAAACCTGACAGTTCACACGGATAACCCAGACCTAACACCGTGTTTCCAGAACACCATTCTGGCATGGATCCCCAGCGTTTACCTGTGGAGTGCTTTGCCTTTTTACCTTCTCTACCTGAAGCGCAACAAACGGGGATACATCGTGCTGTCCGTGCTGAGCAGGTTCAAGACGGTGAGAGCTTTTTGCAGTGCCCCATGGGCCGTGTACAGTTCGTTTTTATTAGTTCAGCATCCAAGGAAGTGCTGCAGTAGGGTTTAAACAAATTTCCCTCTGATTTATCATATTGAAGAGCTTGCTCGTAGGAACAAACATTGTACATAACAGATTTCTGAGGAAAGAAATCCACCCTAGGATCCCACTTTTCTGGGTAGAGAGAAGAATTGATTGCTCTGCCTTGAGCAATCCCACTTTGTGAGCCAAAACCGTGCTGCTTCACCCTTACTTAAGGTTTAAACCACGGAAAGCTGCAAACCAAAGACCTTAAGGTAGGTCTAGTGGGAATTTTATCTCTTTGTGAAAATAAGCATGAGAAGGGCTTTTTTAAGCCACTCTCCCCATGCAATAGCAATGTGATTTCATCTGCACCTTGTGCTTAGAAGGTTCCTGGTGTCAGCAGCCCCTCAGGTCTGTAAGTGGCTGGGTCTGAGAAAAGCAAGGAAATCGCTTTCCATAGGCCATTAAATAACTCAGGTTATTCCTGGAGAAAAATACCAGGCTTCTGCTTCAGGGCATGTCTGCCTTTACTCTGGATGCTGCCTGTGTTTCCAATCAAAACTAAAGAGGGGGAAAAAATCCAGGCAAAATCCATTAGTCTTTCTGCTGGTTGTGACTGCAAATCCCTCAGGAAGCAGCTGAGGTGAGATCCTTGGTTTGAGTGTGGTGGGACAGTTCATCAAGCTGCAGCTAATCAGTGCTGTGATTGTGTTTACACAGCTTTGTTTTGCTGGGAATCTGTGAATCAGAATGGGGGTTTTTTTAGCTCTCCAACCGCCCCTGGAGAGGAGTTTACCCAATGCTGTTTCTGTTTGCCTCCTCTCAGCTGTTTGGTGTCCTGCTGTGGTGTGTGAGCTGGGCAGATCTCTTCTACTCCTTCCACGAGCTCCTGCAAAACAGAACCCCTCCACCAGTCTATTTTGTAACTCCACTGGTCGTCGGCATCACCGTGGTTCGTAGCTGTTTCTGTTCACTGTGACCAGTATGAATAACTTTTTCATAGACAGATGAAGGATGAAGAGCCCCTTTGCATTCATTGCCTTATCTGACTTCGTTTAACTGTAATATTAGTATTTGTATATACTCTCTCGAGTAGATTCAGCTGTGTAAATTAAAGTATTTGTAATGGAGAGATTCTTCTGCCTTCCACCCTGCTTTCACCTATTTCTCCAGGCTTGTGATGCAGTTCTGGAGAGAATTTGAATAGGACTTTGCCTAAAGAGAGAGATACAATAGAGCATGGCTTGTGCATTGTTCAGTATTGTATTGGACTTTGTAAAGCTGTGTCTGTTATCTGGTGGTTGTTCCTCTATTAAACAAAGCAAGTTGGCTTTGCCTAGGATGACAAACAAGCTTGTGGCTGTTGTATGAAAAATAAAGCAGTAAAATTTGCCCATTAAGTTTTTTAATTCCCTTGGTTAATTTTTTTTAAAATCCTGTTTTCTAGACAAGTCATGATGGTCCCTCTGGATTGGAGAAATGACAGCTCCTACATTTGTTTAAAATGCTTGTAGCTAATATTTAATTGTTCCTAGCCCTATGTGCAAAGGTTTAAAAATTGAATTCTGGAGATGAGGCTCTGAAAACAGCAAAACAAATTATTTCACAGTTACTTGCTGCTCTGCTTAGATGACAGAGGTTTTGCCATTGACCTCTGTGAAGTCATGATGGGGCTCATTTCAGAGAGGTCCTGCTGTTCTGGTGTCCTTCCACTTGGTGGTGGCTCTAAGAGCTGCCAGCTGAGAGTGCAGAGAGGGGGAGCACTGGGATGGGGTTGTGTTCATGTGTTCCTGTATTTACTTTTACAGCTCTTAGCTACACTGCTTATGCAGTACGAAAGGCTGAGAGGAATTCAGTCCTCTGGAGTGCTCATTATCTTCTGGTTTTTGTCTGTGCTCTGTGCCGTGGGGCCTTTCCGGTCAAAGATCATGACTACAACAGCACAGGTAACAAGCCATCCTTGTTAGCACTTGGAGAACAGGAAATGTAGCATCCACATCTCTGTGAAAAGAATGAATCACCCGAGTTTGGAGTCAGATCTGAGCCCAGGTTTTGCCAGAGAGGAAAAGGAGTTTGATTCTGTTGCATTGACTCAGACTTGTGTAACTAGAAGAGAACTGGATTTCTCAGGCAGTGTCAAAAAGCAGATTTTGCTTAGCCCAGGGCTATACTGGAAACCTGAAAGACATGAGAGAGCAATACCAACACTGTGTATATGAGAAGAGACTCCTGTCTTTTTTTCTCCCTTTCCCTTTTGCAGCCTTTTGCTTAAATGGGGATGGGTAGTAATCCGAGAGGACACACTTTAATATGTAAAGTTCATTTTTTGCTTAGGCAGCTTGGCCACATTAGACGGCTCCAAAGGGTTCCTGGTGTCAGTGCCTGATGTGCTGAGGACAGCGTTTTGACTCCACTGGGGCTGGAAATAGAGAACAGAAAGTTGGAGGGAGAGGAAAGAAACCTGGGCTGTTATGATTCCTGTTTGAAAACATAGCAGGTTCTCCCACAGTAATAAACTTGTTAAGTTTTTCACAGAAACAAATTTCAGTAAGTAGGGCAAGGCAGATTGCTCCAGTGATTAGATCATCAAAGGCTGAGAGAGAAAAACAGTGCTTGGAAAACATTAAGGTGATTGCTTCTCCTCAGTGAAATCAGTGTTGATTCTGTTTGGTGATTTCTTATTTTTATTCTTGCTTCTTTGTAATATTAGCGGCATTATCCTGTTAGCAAGGATTTCCCTGTAGCAGGCTGGTATAAATATTCCAGCAGAGATTGAATTAAACCTTAAATGAGAGCCTGGGCAGAACTTTGTCAGATAATAGCTGCTATCTGGTGAGACCATTTCAAACACCACTTAGAGGCAGTTTTAATAAATAAAAATACTGGACTATCAATGTTTGAATCCATAATCATCTTGAAATTATTGGTGCAGAGCCTTAGAATGAGTCTGGGTAACATTTTTCCTCCTGTGACTTCCCAGAACCAAATATTCCTTCTCTTGCACTTAAGGTTTATACATTTTAAGCGAACAATGAGAATGTTCAGAATGACATTAGGGCATGAAAGAGCTGTATAAAGGACATACCCTCACAGCAAGAAGTTTTAGGTAAACTGCAGACTCATGATTAGGAAAAGAAATATCTCTAGAGCAGATGGAACTCTTATTATGCAGTGCAGTGGTTTTTCTGCAGCTTCTTCTGAAGGTATTAAACACTCGCTGCTTGTCAGTGACGAGATATTAAAGTAAAAGGATGTTCTCTGATCTGGGTTGACAATTCCTATGCTTAAGACATGATCTTGCAAGAACCCCCAGAGGTAATTTAAAAGGATGTTATGTAGACCTGATTCCAGAGGGTGTCTGCATGCAGTGAAGATGTATAAGCACTTTGAACCTGACATATTTAATGAAAAGCTTGGAGATAAGCATGTTCTTAGGCACTTGTCAGAGTCCGAGCATACTTTTGTGAGATAATTCCTGCTAGGAGCTACTTTGCAGTATTCAACTGTAGAGAAAGAAAGGAATTGCCAAAAAAAGCTATGAAAAAGGAGAGAGAGAGAGAGAGAGTACTGGGGAGCTTGGAAGTACAATAAAAACAATCATTTACAGTGTTTCTTTTCCCTCTAGGGCCATGTAAATGAAAGGTTCAGGTTTACCACATTTTACATCTACTTTGCTTTGATAATCATTGAGTTGATACTTTCGTTTTTTAAAGAGAAGCCTCCATTTTTTTCCCCTGTTAATATAGATGCTGTAAGTATTTTTTACTTTGCTTTATTTGAATTTTACAGACTATATGTTGCTTTGAGAGTTCCACTGAGAGTACTTGTCATTGAAAGCAGCTTTGGATTGTCATAGAGATGGCAGTACTTAGTGACCCTCTTACAAAACACTGGGTATGGAGAGTAATATTGGGGTTTGGAGTCTTTTTGCATTATCTGTGCCATCAGAAATGCCTTGAAAAGCTGTGTAGTGAAAGCAGCTCTCCTGCTTGCTGCTTCACAGCAGTGTAAATTACATTTATGAGCAATGAAGTGTAATATTAATTATTTCAAGAGGAGTTTTTTAGGATATGATGGTCTACTTGCTTAACATTCATCTCGAGTTAGTGAAAGTCCATGAGGTTTGTCTAAATAAATGAGTTCTATATGTGTTGAGAATAGATATAGAAAAACATTAATAACAGAAGATATTAGTGGTGTCACAGGTTAAATTTCTTCTCCAATTCATAAAATGGTCTCTATGATTGGATTTATGTTTGAACCAAGCTGAGAGAGAAGTTGAGTTCATGTCTTAAAATGAACATCTCAGAAACTGTAAAATGACATTTCACTTTATAGATGTGATTTAAAGGCAGTATATGAAGTAGCTTTTAGAAATAAAAGGAATTCAGTGTGACATGGGAAATGAAAGAAATCAATTTTATGTCTCATTAGGACATAGCTATGTACATGTAATATACCATATAATATGCCAAAACTGATCAAAATAGACTGTTGTTGTATTAAAGTAATGGTAAATGTCTTGCTTTGTTTATTTTGATTTTTTTTTTTCCCCCCAATAAATTCATTATAGAATCCATGTCCAGAGTTAAATTCAGGCTTCCTGTCAAGATTGACGTTTTGGTGGTTTACAAGGTGAGTTCTCTCTTCAAGCTGTCGAACAGCTGACAAACTCAAAACCTGCTTGTGATCTGTGCTGCACAGAGTGAGCAGCACCGAGATTCTCCCTCTGTGACTCGTTGATGTTGGATGCTCTTTCATCCCCAGTGCTTTGAGCATTTGCCTTTTCAGAAACACAGAGCCCAAACTTTTTCCCTGCAAAGTATGGCAGCAACTGTATCGTGACAGATAGGACGTGCAGCCCTGGCTGTGCTCAACACATGCTGGAATATAACGTAAATCAAGACGTAGCTCTGTGCTCCACAAGATTAATTGTGGCAGCCTTTCACCCAGCTGAGGGTGCATTTTGTTTCCTGTTGAGGTTTGTGGGTGAATGCTTTTTTTATAAGGACGTTTTCTGTGCAAGAGGGAAAGTAAACTGTGTTATGTATACAAATGATTGCCACCAACTGAGGCTGCTGACAAGAAGTATGTGTTTTAAAGTTGCAAATTTGAGATTGGGCTTGCTACTCCCTGATAAAGAGGTGGAACAGCTGTCAAAGGTCATGTTATGACCCAGTTTTTCCATGGTGGTTGAGGTCTTCATTCTTCCACCCATGCAACTTTTATTGTCCTGGTAAAAACCCTCTCTTTTAAGTGAGAGGATGAGATCTTTCTAAACTTCCAGAATGTTCAGCTTCCCCAGTGAGATTCTTGGCAACTATGATGTTTGTATCCCTTGACAAAATTCCCCTTACAGCTGAGGAACTGTAGTTTTCAGAAAAATCTGATTTTCCCTTAACTCCAGTAAGCTCCACTTTTGCATTTTTTTCACCTCTGACAGTTATTCCAGATAGACTTTATAATTTTCACTCCTAAAGCTTCACTGTTTCCATTTAACACCACAATTTCATCCAAATGCTTCTCATAGCTGGTTTTTATTGTCCTTTTTTTTTCTGAAGTGGTATTTTCAATAAAATACATGTAATCAGAAATACGTCATGTCCTTTCCTTAATTGCAAACATCAATAAAAGGAACAAAGGGTGATAATTATTCTCCCATCTCCCTTTCTGTGGAGGATCTTCTTGCTTTTGTTAGCTTAATAGTCCTAGAGTTACTGGCAATGCTTTAAGTACTGTTTTCCAAACTGAATTGGACTGTTTTTCTCCATATGTGCAGCATGGCAATTCAAGGGTACAAAAGGCCTCTCGAAGACAAAGATTTGTGGTCGCTGAAGGAAGATGACAGTTCTAAAACTATCGTGCAACAACTGAGTAAAGAGTGGGACAGAGAGAAAGCAGAGTGCAAACAGTAAGTACACGAACAAGTCTGCGAACTTGAGAGATTGATCCGAGTCCTTTCAACGCTCATAAGCTGCTCTGCCATGAAAATGAGCCAAATAAAATACACCCACCGCTTCGACCTTTCTGCTCTTCTCTCCTTAATAGTCAAACTTTCTTATTTTAATACATCTAGGCAGAGGCAAGCAGGAGCCCTGTGGGGCTTGTGTGCCACCAACACGCTTTGTAGGTGCTTAAAATCTCCGTGGGCAGGTGGTGCCACTTCCCATGTGGAGAAGGACTGGAGATGTGTGAGGAGAAGCTGTTGAGTTGGTTGAGTGGTAGAAAATGAACAACTTTTCACCACTGAGCTAGTAGTTGTCTAACTGCATAATTGCATCCCTCCCAGGCATGTTGGAGCACAGCTCCTGGGCACATAAACCAAAAGGAATTCCTCGTCATCTCCATCGTGAGTTTTTTGGCCTGGCAGTATTTTTAGCCTTAAGGCTCTCAGCAGTGAGCAAGTCTTCGCTTCCCAGTAGTAAAGATAGGAAACTCAAAACATGTGAAAGGCAGGAGGGGAAGAGACATCCCACTTTATTGCTGAGACCCCGCTGCTGTTGCCTGGAAAATTAGCAGCAAAATTATCTTAGAGTCTGATGGAAATGGGATGAGAGTCAGAACTTGCATACAGTTATACCCCTGCTTGAGAGGATTTCCTTCTTATTGCATGTTCTGTCCTGATCTAATCTTAAGAAATTATCTATTGTGCAACTCTGTTTCCTTCTCCCACTGGTTTGTGTCCAAAATGTTTCCAAGCAAATAGATGTGATAATAGTGTGTTTCAAATGAAAAATGTCAATAAGGAGGAGGCCTGTGCTTCCATTTCCTTTCATTGTGGAGATTTCTTCTCCATGTGGAGGCTTTCCTCTGTTCTCTTCCGTGCATGTCCTTGCCAGATTGGAAAGACCCTATTATTTGATAATATTAGGAGAGAGTTGTAATTTTCTTGGCAAGGCTAAATATGATGTGGACAGTTCCACTTTGCAGCTAAAATTTGAAATATTTCCAGCACTAACACCAGCACCTGTCCACTAGTACTCCATGTGGATGTGTTTTAGTTCTACTTATGGGTTTATTTTGGGGTTTTTTTCATTTTCTTAATGTCTCTATTTTTATAGTGTTGAATAATGTGCATTGTCTGGGTTCTGGTCTTTTTGCACAGACATAAATCTTACTCCCCCAGGCTATTTTACAGTAAGAGCGCAGCCATCGTGCAGGAGTGCCTGGGGTCCAGGAAAACTTTTCCTAGGAAACCAGAAACCGTGCCTGGAGTTTTGTCAGGGGATTCATTGCATTTTGGAAACTATTCATACAAACTGGGGCCAGTTGGCAATGAATTTAGCCATAAATTATGAGTCATATTTAGCTCAGGTAAAATTTTGTGGCAGCTGTATTAATGATTCTAAGATGGGGAAAAGAGCAAAAACAAAGCACATCACTGTACTCCAGATTGCTGGGTTTCACAGAACTCTAAAAGCTCTACTTATTCTTCAGTTATAAGTAGGTATTCTCTATTACTTCATGTCAAATAACATTAGTGGTGGTTGCTTGTGAGCCAGTGTAAGTACTTTTTTTTCCTTTTAACTCTCATTAAATCTGCTCTGAGCAAGCCTTTATGACATCAAAAATGCTGTGTCAATTTGTACACATGTTGAAAGTGTGATGAAAAGTATTTGCAGTGTACATAGTAGTAATTTATTTTTAAAAACTTAATCAGTTGCAGCTCTGACATAGCTAAAGCTTTAAACTTGTTTTGTGGTAATGATTATCACATTTCTGTTGTTCCCAAACATTTTTTGCTACATAGCTGCCTTGTGAGTTACTGTTAAATAATTGCTAAAATTTAATTTGTTTCTAATGAGTTACAGGAGAGACCAGCATGGATTTAAAATGTTACTACATATAATAAAGCACACAAAGAGTATTTTTCCTTTCTTTTGCTTTCTTTGCTTGTATGGCTGAAGTTTCTACTCACTCACTTTACTGATAAGTGCAGTTCCTTGCGAGAAAGTTAGGGCTGTGCTGGATGGAGAAGAGAGAGCTGGAATGCATTTCCCCTCATTTTTAGTTAGCTTCTGATTTTAGAGACTGTCCTTATGAAGACATATTGAAGATGCAGGGCCTTGTCAGCACCATTGAGAAACTGTGTTTTCCCATGAGATAAATCAGTACCTATTATCTGCCCTGCTGTAAATAATGGCAACCAGACACACGCTCTTTGCTTTGATAAAAAGCTGGGTGTGAGCTGTCCCACACACTGCTGAAAACCTGACCTCACCTAACTACGTGTAATAAACACTAAAAGTGCATTTTCTCCCTTTGGGACTCTTAGCTGCAAGAGGACCGTTGCTTTGCTGTTAGCTCAGTGTAATAAACATTTTTAATAGCACAAAGTTGGGGGCGAGTAGTCTTGTTTCTTCGAATTCTTCAGTGAGTTTAACAGTCTGGTTGCCAGAAAAACAAGGCTTTGCTCATAAACTGTCCAGGTTTGATCTGGAAGACAAAGACAACACTGTTCTTCTCTAGGGGGAAAAAATAAATTGTCTGGTTTAGGTTCTCCCCCTGCCCTCGAGCTTTATTGCAAAGACATTGAGGTTTGCAAATGGCTTTTGCTGAGAGGATGTGGACAAGTTTATATATGTGGACTGTTAGACACAGTGATCACAGTGAATGCTCACAGGCTGTTGGAGTTATTTGACTCTGCAGCTACCCAGCTCCAAAAAAATCTGCAAAGTCTTTATGAAAAATCATAAATTCAACCTCACTTGGTAGTACTTACAAGTTATTTTTCAAATGCCTTCTGGTAAGTCTTCACTGTTTCTAGGGTGTCTTTTCCATCTGTTTTTTCTTGTAAAGCTTATGTGCCCCAGACTAATTTCCTTCTCCCTGCTCTACCTGGACTTAACTTTACTGTCTGACATTCAGGAAATTGTTCTCTAGTCCCATAGCCCCCAGGAAACAGCAGCAATTTGATATTTGCTGGTAGAAAAGTTGCCAGGCTGATGTTTGAGAGCAATTCATGGAGGAAATCATTTCCCAGAGCACACCCTTTGTTGATGGGCAACAGAAATGAGGCACCTAAACCCCAAAGGGGCTTCTACAAAGCCTACCTGGGCCCTAGAGAGCAGTTTGGGCACGTTGGGCCCATTTTTCATCAGTCAGTCTAAAAGAGCATGTGGAAGAGTCACTTCTGTTAGCTATTTGGCAGAGGGAGAGAGGTGAAAAGTACGGAAGGAATCTTAGAATCCTTGAATCATTAAGGTTGGAAAAAACCCCCACGATTACTGAGTCCAATGGTTAACAAAACAGACGCAGACAAACAGGGTTTAAATGCTTCAATTGTCAACTGAGTAAAATTTAGGCACCTAAACCCAAGGTTTCTGTCCTGGAAGAATCTGGACGGCTGTGGTCCAGATCTTGGGGATGGCCCAGCTTTGGAGGTGCTGTGGTTTGTACTCAATTTCAAGTTTCCACGAATGCAAAAGTTTGTATTTTGGGAGTGCTGTGCCTGCTGCAGTGCCCATCTCCCCGAGGGGATTCATTCTGCTCTTCTGGAAGCAGCTGTGTGATTGATGAGGGTAAAGGTTTAGCACAGCTACTGATTGAACAACGAACACAGGCTCAGAAGGGGTAGGTGAGGGTGCCTTGTGTGGGATGCCCATAGCACCTCTTTGAGGATTTCTGTACAAGAAATTTGAAATCCAAGGCCAAGTCCTCCTCTCCTCCTCCTTTGGGCCACATTCTCATCCCATGGTGACTGATTTTCTGGCCTGTGGATTGCACCCCGTTAAGTACTGCAGAAAAAGAGAAAAGAAAACAAGATTCAATTGCACAAGTGTGGCTGATCCTGAGCACACCTTGATGGTGTTGGAAGTCTTGGTGTTGGTCAGAAGCAGAGCAGAGGAGGGTGCAGACTTTGGGGGTGTTCCTGCAGTGCTGTTCACACAGGGCAGTGCCATTCTCATTATCAGTTGTCTCCTGACACTTGTTTCGTTTCCCTAGAAAAGAGGATGTGACGTACATGAAGAAATCAAACCATGTGCTGAATCATGTTGGTGATGGCCCAGAGGAAGCAGAAGTCCTGATCAGAGGCAAAAAGCACAATAGGAAACCTTCCTTTCTCAAGGCTTTGTTGAGGACCTTTGGGCCATACTTCTTAATTGGCTCCTTCTTCAAGCTGATACAAGACCTACTCTCTTTCGTCAACCCTCAGCTGTTAAGGTTGGTTTACTCTGTGAGTAGTTTCTCTGTGCAGTCCCTGTGGAGGCTTGGCTTTGGCACAGGGCGTTTGTTTTTGAAATGCAGAGTTAGTTTCCCTCACAGTGCCACGTGTGTGTGCTCCCTTACCTTCCCCCTGCAATGCCGTGAGACAGGAGTTCTTTGTTGTGGACTCAGCTGTAAATTGGACAAGCTTCACTGAAATGCACCATTTGCAAATCACCCGTCACCGGTGGGCAGCTTTGAATTACAAATTACCTGCTGCTCTGTGCTGCAGTCCAAAGTAATTTCTCCCCATTTCTAAAGAATTAGCTGTGAAATCGAAGTGAAGCACTGCTGGCTGGATCCAGTGGTCTCTGGACATCTGATACCCTCATGTGGGGATGGTGGTCGCAGCTGTGGCATGACGTGATGTGCAGATGATGTGTGATGCTCCACTATGTGGTGCTCTGGCCGTGCTGCTGTCATCTGGGAAAGGTTTTGGACCATTCAGATGAGTTCATGTGCTCTTAGTTGTGCTCAGCAATGAGAATGTGAGAGGCACAGTTGCGGTGAATTTCCATGTGAAAGAAAATTATGGTTCTATTGAAAAAAAAAAAAAAACAGAGAAAGAGGTCATGAGAGAAGTGGTCTGTCCTCAAATTGTATGAGGAACACCTCTGCCTCCCATCTCCAGGGGGGCCAGTTGCTCAGCCTGATCCATGAAGGAATTTGCACAATCTCCACATTTTTTTCTCTGTTAGTATTATTCTTAAAGACAGGAATTCACCAGATAATCATTAACTAGGAGGAAAGCAACAGTGGAATTACCAGCATTTCTATCAAACAATTATTAAAGGAAAAGCACATAGTCCTGTTAATGCATGAGAGAGGAATGGAGCTTGGATGGAGGTCACAGGTGGATGTAGGGAAAGGGAGAAGAGAAGGCTCTGCTCCTATCTGAGTATCTCTTAAAATAACCAGTGTTCTGAGATCATGTTGTTCAGTGGGTGGTTTGTGACATACTCAGAAATTTGCTAAAAAGAGGGTCTGACCGAGTATGGTGACATTTAATAGCTGACAGTCTGTCTTCTCCTAGAGCCCCTGGTGAAGAGGAGGCTGCTGGCTGCCTCCTGAGAACACGTTAAGTATAACCTATTCTGGGAATTTCTCAAATTTGCATAAATTCCTGAATATGTTTCAGTGATATCTCAAGGCGTATTATGGGAAATTTCTTCTCAAGTCTAAATTCCCGCAGTCTGGGAAAATGCCCTTCTAATGGTAATGGAAGATGAAAAAGCCATGGCTGTCTGGCAGGCTGCGTGTAAGGTAGTTTTGTGTTTCTAAAGAGATTCGTGAATCCCTGGGACTACCAGGAAGAGGTTTCCCTGAAGCTGTTCACTCTTGCAGCATGAATGAATAGAGCAGTGCAGAAATAAGATCTCTCTGGACTGGAAGAAGAAAGATGTCGCAACCTCATGCTTCTACCACAAAGCTTTGGTTGCCTGATTTGTAGTTTCCAGGTGCATTTTTCTCCTGCTGGTTGTTTGAACCATGGAACCAAATATCTGTTTCTCCTATAATTTAACAGTTCAGTATTCTGGTCAGTAGGCTGAAATCACCAGTGTGATCTTTGAGAGCACTGGACACTGCCATGTGTCACTCTGCTCGTTTGCTGTGTGTCAGTGTGCAGCTCTGGCAGCGAGAGCACCTGTGAGGAGTAAGAAAGGGCTTATCAATAAAAGATGCTGTAGCCAGCTTAATGGTACCATTTTACAAAAAAAAAAATAGGAGTGAAGAACTCTTTATGCATCTATCCAGGAGGATGTCTTTTAATTTAGCTTTTTTTTGTGGGAAAACACCCCAGGCAGAAGCACTCAGGCTGCTTGAAGAGGATTTGGGTAAGAAGCTGGTTTTGCCTGCTCTGCTGCACTGCCTGGCTCTGTCCTATCATTCACCTCCTGCCCTGGGGGGCTGCCTAATAGAGCTCAGACAGTCAGCTGTGTGCTTAAACCCTGAATCTCAGGGGAAAACAAGAGTTTCTCTTCATATTTCATTTTCAGGCTCATTTACAAATGGACTTTCTCACTTTCAGAGCTGAAGGTTTTGCTGTTGGATCTTTGCAGTGTTGTTTGACTGGAATCATAACTCAGCCTGTGTCCTGGAGAGCTGTTTGCTTTTTGTGGCTAGGGAGAGGATGTGGCAGGATGCTGTAGTTGGGAGAAGCTGTGTTATGTCCCATTAAATTTGCTGTGTGGTTTTTAAATTTTTGTTTCTTTTTCCTTTTCCTTCCCTAATCTACTGACAAACAGTGTATTAATCGGCTTCATTAAGAACAAAGACGCCCCAGCCTGGTGGGGATTCCTGATTGCAGCTCTGATGTTTATCTGTGCTGTGCTGCAGACACTCTTCCTTCACCAGCACTTCCAGTACTGCTTTGTTACTGGGATGAGGCTGAGGACTGGGATCATTGGGGTGATATACCGAAAGGTAAGGCTGGAAGCATTTTGTGGGCTGGAACACCAGTGTACAGGCAGGCAAGTGGTGTTAGTACTCACATATTTAGGGAAGGTTAGGCATGTTGGAGAGGAGTAGCCTCCTGGAATATAAAAGATTGGGGGTTGTTTGGTGAGTTTTCAGGAGTACCTCTTTCATACTTTACAGCCTTTTCCAGTGATCAGTACTGTAATATGGGTGTTGTGGTAGGTTACTAGACATACCAGTACTGGTTCACTTTAAATGCTGGAAGAGGAGAGACTTAGATTAGATGTAAGGAAGAAATGGTTCCCTGTGAGGCTGGGGAGGCCCTGGCACAGGGTGCCCAGAGAAGCTGTGGCTGCCCCATCCGTGGAAATGTCCAAGGCCAGGCTGGATGGGGCTTGGAGCAACCTGGGATAGTGGAAGGGGTCGCATGGCAGGGGGGTGGAACTGGATGTTCTTTAAGGTCCCTTCCCACCCAAACCATTCCATGGTTTGGAAGAGGGATCCAGGAGAAGAGCATGTTTATGCTGTGAGGGGATTAGACCAAACGAGGTTTTCTTCAGAGTGCTACATACTGCTTGAGCTGGAGATGCTCATAAGCAAAACCATTTCATGAGCTCTTGTTCCTTGGAGGTGTAAGGTGAATTATTTTATTCTTTTTGGAGAAGCACGTTCTTGGACAGTGTAATTTTGCTAATAATTGAGGATTTGTTCTCCATGTGTATGAAGATTGTGAATGCACTGAAGCTGTCTCCTTTGTCAGTCCTTAGCCATCACAAACTCAGCAAAGCGCTCATCTACTGTTGGAGAAATTGTCAACTTGATGTCAGTGGATGCCCAACGTTTCATGGACCTGGTGACT
The DNA here is from genome assembly GCA_013400235.1 of Oriolus oriolus. Classification (NCBI taxonomy): domain Eukaryota; kingdom Metazoa; phylum Chordata; class Aves; order Passeriformes; family Corvidae; genus Oriolus; species Oriolus oriolus. Next base: position 321,482 of record VXBT01004369.1, read on the forward strand.
TTCCTGAACATGGTGTGGTCTGCCCCACTCCAGATATTTCTAGCTTTGTATTTCCTCTGGCAGGTACAGACATTGTCACAATTTTATTCACAATTCATATAAATGATGTGCAAGCTTTTTCTTTTTCCTTTTTTTTAATTTGCCAACTTGACCCTCCATTGCGTTTTTTACAAACTTTAAGTGTTCTGACCTGTAGTAAAATAGCTTTTACTGCTGTACACCCTCACTTAGTGTCTTAATTATTTTGTTCAGCTGATAGGCCAGATGGGCATTTGAAGCAGAACATTTCCTTTGTCTTTCCTCTGTTTGTGCTATACTTTGATGGGCTCAGTCTTGGACTCTTGGACTCTTGAATCAAGTAGTTGATTCAAATGAGAGCTTGAGGGAAATGGTTTAGAGACCAAACTAAACAAAAACCTGGACATAGGAAATGTCATGTGGAGAGATTACATCCTGCTACATAAAGAAGTTTTGTGCAAGTCAGTGTGAAACAAATCTCACCTCGAATAACCATATTTTTTCCTTTATAGTGACATTGTTTCAGGTTTACTCCGGGTTCAGTTTGAGCACTGGCTGCCAGACTTAAAATGTTTCTGTGCAATTAATGTCTTTTACTGCATAAAACAGTAGGACCAACTTAACCATATTGATTTCAACTCAAAAGCCATTAAATTGCAGCATCTTTGAGTTACTGCTCTGCTGGAAGCTGAGCTCTGATAGCCAGCAGTTTGTTTGCTTGTACTCACACTGAGGGTACTGGGTTAATTCCGTGATTACAGTTCCCTTGAAAAGAGAAAAATCAAGAGAAAAATTCCTATCACCAATACCAGCATAATAATAATAATTCAAAGTGGTTATTTTTCTGTCTCCTCTTCACAGTTGTTCTGTGGAATCACAACACTTCACTGGGATAAGTTCAACTTGTCAACATTGATTTCTGTTTCTATCACTTGTTCTTGTTTTAGTGCTGACCATAGGGAACACTCAGGTACAACAACTTACTCTTTCTTTTTAAATCAAGACTTTAGGGCCTTCTGTGCTGGCTGGAGTTGCTGTGATGGTCTTACTTATCCCATTTAACTCTGCAATAGCAATAAAAACCAGAGCATTCCAGGTAAGGTACCAGCAGAGGAGGTAATGTTATATGAATTGGCAGCTGTGCTATGAGAAATGAAGACATCAAGGGTTGTTAATAAGATGCCATTTGCAACAATTTACTTATGACTAAGAATGTACTGATGTATTTAATAACTGTATCCCCTTAGATAGTTTTTCCATAGTGAATTGAATGCAATTTAAGGGAAAGGTGTGTCATTGAGCTGGTGGCTTCTTCATACCCCTGGAGCAGCTTTTGGGATTAGCAAGAGATTCCTTTGTCTCCATATCCCTTCACCTGGTATCTTCGTCTAGGAGTATCCAGAGAAAGGGCAAATAAATGCTGTTCTTTAAGCTGCAAATGAATGTTTTCAGAGGTGGCAGCTAAAACCTGACAGTTGGAGTTTTATGCTAAAAGCTGGTGTTGGTGTTGACTACTACTGAGCTGGGCCAAATTTCATTTATTAACTTAAGGTAAAATGATCCTTTATTCCTTTCTTTGTAGTCTTAGTTGTCTCTAGTCAGGGAAAGCTGAAAAAATACCAATATAACAGTGCCCTCTGGCTTTGTGCTAGAAAAAAAAATCTAATAACTGGCTTGTGCTATGCAGCCTATCAGACTGTTCGGAAGATTTTTAAAAAAAATTAAGAGTCAATCTGTTGGTGCAGAAAAAGGTAAGAGTTGGAAAATGAATATAAATTATGCCATTTAAGCACAGCCTTAGTAACAGAGTGATATTATTATATGCCTTAAAGAGACATACAGGCTTTTTAAATCTCTTGGATACTGACATGTCAGTAGTAACATTCCTTTTCTCCCTTGCCCATTATGAGATGCTCAGAGCTGCATAACTTGCTGTGCATGTGTGTGTGAATTTTGTCTATAAATTTGAGCAGGGATGTTTTTATTTCAATAACTGAATGAAGCACTGTATTTTCATACATAGGAAAAAAAACCCCTAGGAGTAGCCACAATTTTCAAGGGATAAGAAATACAACTGAGCAAACAAGGAAGGAAAAAAAAATCTGAAGAAATCAAAGGAGGTGGTAGGGGGTAGTATTTTTGTGAAGTGCCTGAATCTTTTCTGTAAGATGGTTTAAAAATGTAGCCCTTAAGAGTGAAGATGAGTGGAAAGCTTTTGTACTCTGCTTTCCAGGCATTTCCTTTGATTTGTGGCGTCTTTGGAGATACTGACTTGCACAATAAGCTGATAACAGTCTGGCTTTCTGTAATTACCTTTTGCATGCTCTCCAGAAATAGCCCGAGGGCCACCACAGCTGTGAGACATATGTTGAAAGCTCTTCTGTAGTCCTGCCTGTGACTCTCTGTCTCCTGTGTTTACCAACAACCCAGGTGGAACAGATGCGATACAAAGACTCCCGCATTAAATTAATGAACGAGATCCTGGGTGGCATCAAGGTGCTGAAGCTCTATGCTTGGGAACCATCCTTTTCAGAAAAGGTCCTGGAGATACGGAAGAATGAGCTGAGAGTTTTGAAAAAATCTGCCTATCTCAACTCTTTGTCCACCTTTGCCTGGACCAGTGCGTCATTCCTGGTAAATTGAATTTGCATGGCCCTCTAAGCTGTACAAGCGCACCCTTGAAGGATAAGTCTGAGGCTTTCTTCTTGCTAATGTACATAGGAATAAAATGTAAATACTTTTTGAAGAAATTATTCACATGCTTTGAATCAGAGTTCCCTGTTCTCAAGAGCCCTTTTGTTAATCGGTATTAAAGTATTTTGTGATAAAGCCTGCCAGTGGAAGCTGGGAATAGCTGTCACAAGAGAATTTCCAACCACTTCAAAGTACTTCCCGTAACAAATTGAAACTAGAGTTTGAAACCTCAGAGAGATCTGTGAATAGCAAAAATAGCAAAAGAAACTTTAATTGAGTCAGTCAGGACAATGTCTGTCTTTAGCTCTCATTTCTACCTTCGTGTTACAGTGCTCTGCTTGTTTTAGTGAGAGAGGGAGTTGTTAAACTATTCTACAACCCAAAAAAGAGATTGATTTAATGTGAAAACTAAAGCCCAAATGATAACATTGCCAACTCTGAAATGCTTTTTCCTCAATTTTGTCTTTTCCTCTATTTTCCACTTCACTGGACTGTGATCCCTTTTGCAGAAAGGATTTTGGTGAATTAAACCATTCAGATAAGTCCTTGGTCAAAACTATTCCCTGCGAACTTTTCTTGAGATCAAAGGCCCAGCCCTGCAGGAATGATCTGAACAGCCTGGAGGTCCTGCTCTCCTCATGGTTCCTTAAAGTCACTGCACTTCCTTCAGTGCGCGTTCCTGTTCCTGCTCACTCGGAGTTTGCTGCCCAGGATGGTCCTTCCTCAGTGGATGGCACCTGTCATACAGCCAGCCAGCAAATAACTTGGATCCCACTCCCTTTTCTATGGAATAGTGAATCTCATTTGCTTAGCCTGCGGTTTACAGTGGGAACATTTGCTTGGGTGGAGCTGGAAGAAACCACGACCCGATAACAGCTTTTCCTTTTTGTTTACCCAAGACATGTAGCTCACCTCTTGAACCTCTTAGGTCAACTGAGTGTAGCCATTAGAAACCTGGAAGTTCTTTTATTCTGTGTGCCCTTTTTTTGTACCAACTTGTCCATAGGACTTGTCATTCTTAAAGCATGTTGAAAAGGTCAGAAATAAGGAATTTTCCCGGTTTTGTGGTTGATACTTTTATTTCCAAGATGCCTGTCAGGCTTGAGTACTTTTAAAATGTCGGAATGTACCACACATCTTGCAGTAAACTCCCTTTCTGGCTTTCAGGTAGCACTGACAACATTTGCTGTGTACGTCTCTGTGGATGAGAAGAATATCCTGGATGCAGAAAAGGCTTTTGTCTCCCTGTCCTTGTTCAATATCGTGAAGTTTCCCCTCAGTATGCTTCCACAAGTCATTAGCAACATTGCACAGGTAAGGAGGGCCTGGAGCACGGGTTGTTCTGAAAAATTTGAACAGAAAGAACATATCCTTGATTTCTGGAATGCAGAGATCCCTTGCATCTGCCTGTTAGCTGGTTTTCCTTTTAATACCCTTTCTTTCCTGCTGCCCTGCATTGGAAAGCCTGACATCTTCTGAGTGAGCCTGTCTGTGTGAATTTTGCTTCGCTCAGAAAAACTCAGCTTGTGAGATAAACTCTTGGTGTGAGAAATTTCACAGTTAAAAGCATGAATTTCAGCATAAGACTCATTGCAGGGAAAGAATGACTCACTGTTCAGGAAGCCCATGGGGGGAAGCTCATGGCATTGTGCATGCTTTCTTTTTCAGTAGTCAGAGCACTAAGTCCTCGTTAAAAGAATGATGAAATAACGCCGCATTCTTTTCTTAGACAAGCATTTCCCTAAAGAGAATTCAGCAGTTCCTGAGTCATGATGAACTTGATCCAAATTGTGTGGAAACAAAAGTGATTGCACCAGGTAAAGATGTTGATATTTTTCTAAACTATGCTCTTGCAGCAGATGTATCTCTTTTGGACTGGTTGAGCTATGAAAAAAGGCAAAAAGAAAATAACAACGGTAATCTTGGGTTAAAAAAAAAGGAAGAAACTGCTGCTCTGTAAAGTATGTGTTTAGTGTTCAGGCTGTGTGGAAATCAGAAAAGTTTCTGGCCATATTTTTGAGCTGATTTTGGGCCTGAGTTTGCATCTGCAATGTACTGGATGCTAACAGCACTGAATGTGGAGTGCATCCACTGACTATGGACAGCAAGAATTGTTCAAACCTTTCACACTGCACAAATGCTCAGGAACTTTGTGAACAGTTTTGATTACTTCTGTTCAAAACAATATCCCAAAACAATTGAGCAAGCCAAGTGGTCTCAAAAATATGTGTTTTATCAAGTAACGATGGCTTGAAACTTGTGTGTGGTGCTGTAGACAAAAGAAGAGGGATGGCTGTGTGGTTGTCATGCAATTACTGCTCTACCCCCACCCCACCAGGAGGCAAAGCAAACCTGTGGATCTGTAACTTGTTAAGTGTGGCAAGCAAAAAGCTGCAGAGTGTCCAAGTTAATCTGATACATCAAAGTCAACAGCATGCAATTGTGGCTATGTTAGCAGGGATTCAGAGATGCAGTGACACGGAAGTTTAGCGAAAGAATGAATTATTTATTAATTTACAATACCATTTATATATCCTAGTTCCATAAACCCATTGGACAGTGTCCACACTTGTCCTGGGGTGATTGGTTAAAGTCCTAGACACCCACTTCAGACTATTTGTTAAACGTACTAAAACCAGAAATTAACAAAACCACCAGATGTGAAAGTTATTTACAAAACCTATCTTACTGTTCACGTAACGTGCCTGGTAAAGGAAAAATTCTCACAGAATTAAGGCAAGAAGCTGAGAAATTCTCCTGCTAGCAGTATTCCAGTATCCACATGCAGTGATGTCCTACTGACTTGAAAGGGGTTTCTGAAGTGAAGTTGTGCTGATGCTGAACAGCACATATTGGGAGCAGCCCCACCAGGGCAGGGTGAACTAAGGCATCTTTTCAGCGCCCTAGATCTGTCAGGTCACAGTCTATAGCTTAAGCTGCAATCAGTTATTTTCACTGTGAACAAGCCTGTCTTGTGACCCACAGGCATGAGCCTGTGCTTCCCATGCCAGCAGAAAAGGGAAGTGCAGTGTTTGTGTATAAAGATCCCTCTGTCAGCCTGTTCTCAGTTGTGCTGTTGTGTGTAACACATTTCCTGCCCCTCTGTTGTTGTGTTTTTGCCACACAGGCAATGCCATCAGTGTAAGAAATGCGACGTTCAGCTGGGGAAAGGAGCTTAAGCCAACGCTGAAAGAGTAAGATTTTTGTGCAGTTGCAATACAACATCTCCCTGGTTCCTGGCTCCTGGGAGGTCTGTTTGAAAGGTTCTGGTAAAAACCATGCATCACATGTCACCATCTCTTCTGCCTCTAAAACATGGAGCTAACCCTCGTGCCTCATGGTCTGTAGGCTTTATAGAACAGGGCTGTAAGGCTTTACCTCCACAGCAACCAGCACGAAATAGTTACCTGTTGAAAGACAGGCTACATAAATTCCTTAAACAGATCTTTTTTTAACGGAAGCATTGGACAAATCAAATTGATTTGATGGATTTTGAGGACAGTTGAGATGTCTGTGTTTGGACCTAGGTGTGCCAGCAGTGGTCTGTTCCTTGAAGAGTCTTGTGGCAGACTCATCCCTGTGGCAGTGGAAGGGCCATCTCCAGACTGTGGGGATGAAGGTTTTGTGCATTTGCCTATTTGAATGAACACAAACAAAATTTGTCTGCAAGCGTATATTCCTTCCGTTATGCATCAGGAGCTGTGTAAACAGAAGTCTGGCTTGATTCCGTTAGTGAAAAGCACTTTGATGGCAAAGAGACTGTGTCCATCAGTCGTTTTTGTATCTGTTCACCTTCAGGACCTAAAGCAGTACCTTTAAGAACATAGTGGGGAAAACAGTAAAGAATTTTAATTGGGGAAGTCCTGTTTTTCTTGTGTCATTGTGAGCCCTATTTACCAGCACTGGAAGTACAGTTCTAAAGTGGTTTGAACATTTTTTGGATGGGATGTATTCACTCACTACTCTTGAACAATTGCTTTTGGTTTTAAAATCAAACCCCAAAACACTTCTGGAAGATTGTCTGCTTTCAAACTGCTTGTTAACCCAATTTGACTTGCAGATGGATTGATACAACACAGAAAAGAGTCTTAGAAGGCTTACTAACAATCCTACTGCTTTAGCAGCCTGCAAGATAAATTATGCTGAGTTTTCACTTGCTTCTCAAGTTCTGGTTACAGTTGATTGTATGCAAGAAAGGGAGGAAAAAAACAGTGACCAAGCTTTGCTTGTTATATCCAGTCAGGCTGTGACCGTGTATTTCAGCCCTGGTTTAAAGACCCCTGATTTCTTTAGTAAACTAATGTTTAATTAATTTCCAGCCTGTTTCCTCCACAGTATAAATATGTTGGTCCCCAGTGGTTCTTTGGTTGCCATTGTTGGCCATGTTGGCTGTGGAAAGTCTTCTCTGGTCTCGGCTCTCCTGGGTGAGATGGAAAAGCTGGAAGGAGAAGTGGCTGTGAAGGTTGGTGTTGTTTATGAAACCATTTAATGATAGTAGGGAAATGTGCTGCTTATGCCTGCCCTTGCTTAGGATGCACATGAGGCTGCAGAGGGAATTCTAGTTGTTCCTCTGGTAGCTTATCTGCATGTTTGAGTTTTGCCCACTTTTATATGAAATTACTTTCCTGATTTGATCAGTGATACATGAGCAGTTAGCACACAAATACATATAATGTGAATGTATAGGAACCAGGAGCTATATATGTGCTGAAGACCTTACCCAGAGCTGTAAGCATGAATTCCTGCTTGTTACGAGTCAGGTGTTTTCTCTCTCCCCTTTTTCTAGGGTTCTGTTGCTTATGTGCCTCAACAAGCCTGGATCCAGAATGCCACGCTGAAAGATAACATTTTGTTTGGCCAAGCTCCTAATGAGGAAAAATACCAAAATGCCCTGGAGGCCTGTGCTTTAAAAACTGACCTGGAAGTGCTGCCAGGAGGAGATCAAACTGAGATAGGAGAGAAGGTAATTTTTTAGGTAGTTGGTTTTTTTTTCCCAAGTCAGACCTGCCTGGTGAACCCTGCTCTAGCTAAAGAGAGAATACTGTAAAGTCAGCACTTGATTTGATTTGATCTTCGCGATGGCATCCATGCTACAGTCAACACCAAAACATGCAGGGCAGTTCTCTGGAAGGCACTTGGACTTAAACTTTTTCGTAACTTGAGGCTTGTGTGTGTATTGTGATGCAGAATTACACATCCAGCCCTGGAAGATCCAAGTACCCTCTGTTTGTCATGAATTGTAAAGGTGCATCTGTCCAGAATCACTGAAGGCCTTCCTTTTCCTCTAGAGATAAAAAGGGAGGGAACATATGGTTGTGCTTCAAGTGAAAAAAAGTTATATGATCATCCCTTAACACATTTTAATGAGAAACATTTACACCTGTGATTACCAGCAAAGACACTCTTTTTTCGTAGGCCCCTGAGTTTGAGCTAGATTTCATGAAATGGTGTGGAGATGTGGATTTGTGTGTAACATGAAAGATGTGGAAGATGTTCCAGGTGCCACAGCCCTGCTTTGAAATTTGCATTTTACATCCTGATTGACAGTTTTGCTTTTTATAGTCTTGTGTTTTAACAGCTCCTTTTAGGAGCTTATTAAAAAGAGACTTACTCCATCTCCAGACTGCTGGGTGAGTGGAAAGTTTGGCAGTGAACAGGCAGATCTAGAGGCGTTCTGTGCCTGTCTCTGGGTGGGTTATTCTCTCCAGCGTCTCATCTTTCAATTTAGCACCCGAGTGCTGGGATGGGTGAGAACCATGAGAAGTCAGAGCTTTTGTGTGACACGTTTGGTTCCCTCCTGTCTCCCTCCAGGGCATCAACCTGTCAGGGGGGCAGCGGCAGCGTGTGAGCCTGGCCCGTGCTGTGTACAGCGGCTCGGACATTTTCCTGCTGGATGATCCCCTGTCTGCCGTGGACTCACACGTGGCCAAGCACATCTTCGACAAAGTCATTGGCCCAGACGGGGTCCTGAAGGGAAAAGTAAGTTGGGGTTTAGATCCTCTTAAAAATGCACACAAGCTCAGGAACACTGAAGCTGTTACACCACCCAGGCCTGAGTGCCAGCTCATTCCTGAATTTCTGTGTGTAGCTGGCAGTGTGGGCACTTCCCCTCACAGCCCAGGCTGTGGTGAAACGCTGCTCACGCAGGCCCAGGAATGCTGTTTTCTGGTCAGAACGTGTAGAGGCAGAAACCTGCCCTTTTAAAATCCCTCCTGTGAGATCTCCAAAACACAAGGCATGTGCTGGGACTTGCACAGGCTGATGGTGTTAATTGTTGTTACTCCGAGGCAGCGCAGCCGGGAAGCTGCACCAAATACGGATGTTACAGAGGACTTTGGCAACAACCCAAACTCCAGTGGCTTTGCTGCACCTTCCACTCCTGTTGTCATCTTCTCAGATCATCCTGGAGCTCAAAAGGGAAGGGCTGCAAAGAAAATCAGCATAAGGAAAGGAGGGAATAATTCAGTGTGTTTAGTTTCCTCTGTGTTTTTGTCAGCAGTAGGAGAATAGCGAGTTCATGTACATATTTCCAAGCTGATTTGCCTAACGTGGGCAGTGTTGTTTCACTAGGCATTTCACCTTGACACAGTAATTTACTCCCTGTCCCAAAAATGTGGTAGTATTTGGCTTGCTGAGTACTGTCAGTCCCCACCGTGCAACTGAAGGATTTGTGGTTTTTTTCCTTTTCCCTGTCCAGACCCGAATCCTGGTGACCCATGGCATTAGCTTCCTACCTCAGGTAGACCATATAATTGTCCTGGTGGACGGCAAAATCTCTGAAATGGGATCTTACCAAGACCTTCTGAAACAAAACAAGGCCTTTGCAGAATTCTTGAGGAATTATGCACTGGATGAAGACATTGAAGAGGATGAACCAACAAGTACAGTATAGTTTTTCCTTAAAACATGTCTTTTTTTGTCAACAAGATGACAGATAGTTTCTCTGTAAAGTCTCCCTGGTTCTTCATGGCAACCTGGCATTTGCCCTTCTGTACTACTATGAAAATTATTGTCCGTGGCCAGGTCTGTATTACTGAGAAATCTTTTCACTAATTTCTTTCAAAACTTCATGTGATTTGTCCTAGAAAAAAGCAATTCTTGTCTTGGAAATTATTTCAGACTTGGGAATTTATTTTACAATTAGCAAGGTCAAGCTCAGCAGGAAGACAGAGTAACCAAGAACAAACTGGGCTTGCTATCAAAGAGGCTACCCAGAGTCTGGTGTGTTTTCTGTTTATATGTGGTTGAGGTTTTTTTTCATGTAGCAAAGTTCAAATGACAACTTAATCTTGGGTTACTTTTCAGCTTGGTTTGATTCTGACAAAATGAGGCAAGATGAAAGCATGCTGGTGGATGTTTCCCCCGTGTGACAGTGTTCCCACGCTCTGTGATTGCAGCACTGCTGCTCTCCAGCCAGGCAGAGGAACACGCACGGCACCTTCCAGCCACAGCAGAGGCTTGCAGGACTCCTGATGTGACTCCCCCAGCCCAGGGTCATGCCTAGAACGTGCCCTATAAGTGAATTTAGCTAGAAGCAACTCCAACACTATTGCCTGGCATTCTGATGGGTTAAAAGGATGTGATATAAATGCATTTGGCAGCCAACCTGCCTCACAAGATCTCTGCAATTTTGTTAGGAGAAGTGATGCACAGGAGGGATACGAGCAAAGCTAAGGGGGAGCTTACGCACTGTGATTCTCCTGCTGGGGTTTTGTTTTTCATGACTCTTCCTTTGTATAGCCACCTTTCTCTGTGTTCCCTGTGCTTTACTGTGGCAGAAAATCTGAGGTGTGGTCTTCTCTTGCAGTGCTGGAGGAGGAGGAAGTGCTGCTGGCTGAAGACACCCTCAGCAGCCACACAGACCTGACTGATAATGAGCCCGTGACAAATGAGGTCCGCAAACAGTTTCTTAGGTAAACACGAGGTCCTTGTGTTTCTAGTCTGTGTCTGGGGAAAAAAACATCTTCCAGATGTCTGTCACATGCTGCTTCTCCATCTGGGCTTCAGTTTCCTCAATTTCCTCTCATAAATAAATTGGCTTAGTATCCTTTTAAAAGTAAATGTGCACACACAAAGAAGATCAAACATCTATTCCTTCAGTCTTCTTTGAGTCTGGACTGAACCAATTTCTAAAAGCAACTCTCTGGTTCTCAGGTAACACCACTGTGTGTATTTACCCACACAACACTGAACTGCTGCCAGATGTGTGATAAATAAACCCCTTGCATTACACCTTTCTGTTGGGAGCCTTGGAAATCTTTAAAGGCTTTTATAATCATACCCATAGGTGCTGTCCAGCTACTGCTGATGTGAAAACAGAGAAGCTCAGGGTTTAGTTTGAAATGTCTGCCATGAGGCCTCTAAAGGCCTTTTCCAAAGAGCTCAGGCTCTGCCACAGCCTTTCGTAGATCCTGTATTTCTGGCATCCCTGAAAATGTAGAGGGGTGGTGCAAGCACCCACAGCTGTGAGTGAGGCTGGCATGGGAACTTAGTAGAAGAGCTGGGAATAAATCCAATTCACTACGTCCCAGCCTTGCTTTAGCACTGCCACAATATGCCCTTTTTCTCCTAATGACTCTTTTGTTTTAACTAGGCAACTTAGTGTAGTGTCTTCTGAGGGAGGAGAATGTCCCAACAAAATGTCAACGAAACGAAGAGTCTGTGAGAAGAAGCCAGCAGAGCCTCCTCTGCCAAGAAAAAATGCTAACGAGAAACTTATTCAGGCTGAAACCACTGAAACGGGCACGGTATGGTTTGATTCCCCCCTCCCCTTTTCTACCTTTTTTTTCTGTTTGAAAAAAACATGCTTTTTATTTTAACATTTGGTCCTGTTAAATGTGTTGTGTAAATCACAACTGCAGGCTTTAGGCATTAGTCTGGTGGCCACTGATCATTCAGATTAGGGATTTTGGCAGAGGTTTTGGCACCTAGCTGGCCCTCTATACTTAGGGGGAAAAAAAGGAAAAAAAAAATCTCTTCCAGCTACCTCCACAGTCACCCGATACTGCAGAGCTCTGCGCTCCTTCAGCCCTGCCTTTGCCTCACAGAGCTTTCAGCACTGTTGCTTTTTAAACTGTTTGGCTGCTGCTGAGTCCAGCTGCAGCACTGGGTTACACGAGCCAGCTGCCTCTGGGTGCCAAGGGGGCTGTTCTGCCTAAATACCTGCCAACCCAACACCAGAGCACTTTGTGCTTGTAGGTACAAAGGGGCTGTATTCCTCCTGAGTAGGGCCAGGGAGAGAAATGGGAACAAGAAAAAAGAGAAGATGGGAACACAAAAGCAAAAGAAAGGGACAGAAAGGAGCAGCAGATGGAAGAGGAGCAGGGAAGTTTGATTAAAAGAAAGCCCCTTCCCTCCAGTTCAGAAGGCTCAGTGTGTTCTGTTTAGTCTGATGTATGTGGTCCATGGTGCAGGCATGCACTCAACTTTTTCTGTGGATTATTTTAGCCTTCAAAGTTCCTAATCAACAACACTTGTTCTTTTAATTATTCCTTCTTAAGCTTTTTTCGAAAGACTGCGTTTTGTCCTGAGTCTCTGTCTCCTTTTGCTTCTCTGCCTTTTTGCACTACCTTAGAGGCAGCACCTTTACTTATTGCCATAAACATCATCTGTTTATGTTCCTGTTGGGGTACATTAGCATTTGGTACCTCATTTAAGTTGCTGTGAAGACACAGAATGGAGGCACATTCAACACTTTTTTCCTTAAATAGGCCATTCTAAGTAGTCTTGAGTACGATACTCCTGCCAAGTTGCTTCTTCTGCCTGAAAATCTTGGCTCCCATTCTTGTTACCCATCCTTTGCTGCTATTTGATCAGCTTGCTTTCTTTTTTTTTTCCCCCCTCTGATATAGTCTTAAAAACTAAAACCCCACAAAACAAATGAAATACAGATCCTCAACATGGAGGAGAAGAGTATTTTAGAGAGGTTCCTGACTAGTTTTGAAAGCCATCACCCTGACAGGGAGCTCAGGCAGATGAACCTTTCTCTGTGGTTTAAGAGTTTGGGCAGTTTTGAGTTAGACTGGTGTCTGAGGGTGTTAAAGTTTTGTAAGCAGTTCCTCTCACAAAAAATTTTTCTGTCTCTTAATTCTCTCTAAACTCCTGCTTGTGTGGGTTGTACAAACCAGCTTTGGTGTGTGATTTTGCAGGTAAAGCTAACAGTGTTCTGGCAGTACGTGAAGGCTGTCAGCCCTGTCATTTCTTTGGTGGTGTGTTTCTTGTATTGCTGTCAAAATGCTGCTGCCATCGGGGCCAACATGTGGCTCAGTGACTGGACCAACGAGCCCGTGGTGAATGGGACTCAGCAAAACACAGCCATGAGAATCGGGGTCTACGCTGCCTTGGGCTTCTTGCAAGGTGAGGGCAGGTAAAATCATCATGCCCCAATGTTTAGGAAAGAGGTATTAGGTCAGAAAGCCGTGGCACCAGCTGCCAGTGGTCCAAAATGATGGTAGGTTTAGATTACATATTAGGAAGAAATTATTTACTGTGCTGGTGGGGAGGCCCTGGCACACGCTGCCCAGAGAAGCTGTGGTTGCTCCATCCATGGAAGTGTCCAAGGCCGAGCTGGATGGAGCTCTGAGCAACCTGGGATAGTGGCAGTGGGGTTGGAACTGAATGGTCTTAAAGGTCCCTTCCAACCCAAGCCATTCTGTGATTCTATGAAAATTGCCCTCCAACTCCTGTCCTAAGGAACTCATGTAACCTGGAGCTACAAAGTCTGATCTCAGCCCAACATTTTTAATTGTGTTGTGAAGCCCTTGGCAGGGGGTGTTGAACAGGTGATGTGGAAGCTTGAGAGAGGCAAGTTGGAAAGGAAACGTGAGAACTTCAGTGCAGATGGGGATGAAGGGTTGGGGTAAAGTTGTAGCATTAGGACTTTACGGAGGCTTGTGGAAAACAGCAGGAAGATGGTTGTGTGTCTTGTTTTCCATAGACAGGATGGTGAATCCTGCAGATGTTCCTGTGCCTTAGGCAGCAGTGGATGCAATGCCGATGTGCACAGGAAGAGAAGGGTGGGCAGGGCATAAAGTGAAGCAAAACAAGCTTGGAGCACAACAGGAGCAGCCAAGGGTCAGGGAGCTGTGAATCGTGGACACCACGGGATAACACATCTGCTCCTCCCCTGCCAGGGCTCATAGTGCTGATCTGCTCCTTCACCCTGGCCATGGGGGGCATCAACGCCGCCCAGACCCTCCACGCCGCACTGCTGGAGAACAAATTCCACACCCCACAGTCCTTCTACGACACCACCCCGACCGGGCGCATCATCAACCGCTTCTCCAAGGACATCTACATCATTGATGAGGTCATCCCGCCCACCATCCTCATGTTCCTGGGGACATTGTTCACCTCCTTGTCCACCATGATCGTCATCATAGAATGCACCCCACTCTTCACCGTGGTTATAGTCCCACTGGCAATTCTCTACTTCTTTATTCAGGTAACCAGAAAAATGTGTGACGACTATTGCAATTATTCCGTTCCTTTTCTTTTTAGGAAAAACAGCACTGATTTGGGGGGAAAATAGAAATATCTGAAGTAGCTATGTGTTTATATAAACAAAATATTATTTACTTTTCTCAGAAAAAGAAACGTCCTGCAAGATGTGGCCATGAAGTAGACAGACATAACATTTTTTTAGCTTTTAAGTAATAAAACATAAGCCTACTGCTAGAGCTAATGTTGCAGTGCATGTCGATGTGTTAAAGTGTGGATATATTTGACACTGAAGAGTTTTTCAAGGTAGTGGGGAGTTAAAATGCTGAAAATAGAAAGCATCCGTTTTATTGATTTCTGAGCAACAATCAAGCTTATTTTACAGACTGTAAATAGAGACCTGATAATGGAGGTGCAAATGCACATTTTGTTTTCTTGGAAAATGAGGCTTCTACAAATGGATTCATTCTGCTAGATTATATTGACTAAATTTAAGGGAACATAGATAAATTCAACTTACAGTCTATAGAAATTGCAGTTACCCAATGCTCTTTGGTGGACTGATGTAAAGGTAACTTTCTTGATATTCTTCTTAATTATAGACAATATTTTTCAGAAGGTTGAAGTGCATTAGTAGCCATCTCCTTTAAATCCTTAACCTAAGAAATTCTTCACTGTTAATTAAAAGTGAAAGTATTTAATGAACCTTTTAATTTCCTGTGAAACATGGCAGCGATTCTACGTCGCAACCTCCCGCCAGCTGAAGCGCCTGGAGTCTGTGAGCAGATCCCCCATCTACTCCCACTTCTCAGAGACTGTGTCAGGGGCCAGTGTCATCAGAGCCTACAGGAGAGTGAAGGCCTTTGTGGACATCAGTGATCTGAAGGTCGATGAAAATCAGAAGAGTTATTATCCTGGCACAGTGTCAAACAGGTAAAACGTCATTTCTTGTTTCCGCTTCGATAACCCTGTTTGCAAAATTGGTCCCAGGCAACGTTTTCCCACTCTGCTTACACCTGCCTTCTTCCCAGGTGGCTGGGCATCCGAGTTGAGTTTGTGGGGAACTGCGTTGTCCTTTTTGCTGCCCTTTTCGCTGTGATTAGTAGGAACAGCCTGAATGCTGGCCTGGTGGGACTGTCAGTGTCCTACGCGTTACAGGTATGTGTTACAGCATTATTGGGGGTTTTACATTTTTGTAGATGATGTGGATATATTATCAATAATTTAAGTGCTTGCTAAAGCTGGAGTTAATAAGGAAATAATTAAAATGAGTTGTGGGATGATTGGAAAATAGAGATTTACACTGAGTGCTAAAATCATCAGCAAGCTCACATGAAGGAGGATCTCAGGGCACTTTGGGAGCATCAAGGCTGTGCTGCACCCCAGTATCCTCAGGAGTGGCACGTGGGAGACTCAGGAAGTGTCAGAACATCAAGAACAGACCATTTGAGCAGCATGGGCTTAATGTGTCATTCATCAGTCCTGCTGTGCAGCACACTGGAGTGTCCAGGTAATCACAGGCAGATCAGTAGGATTTAAAATTAGACAAGGCAAACTGTACTGACCCAGGCTGTGGAGAATTTGGCAGATGTAATGGCCTCATTCTTGCCAGCAGCATTTTAGATCATGAGTGTGCAAAGCTGCTGTTAGCAGTTTTCCAGTGAAACACATGATTTGGGGAATGACTTCCACCCAACTTTTTTTGAGAGGGACAAGTGTTCAATCAGCAAGAAGCATCATGATACACTTCTTCATGTAAGCACTTGATAATCTGTAGACTTCTTGTCCCAGTAACTGTATTAACTTTAATGCAAAATTACCTCATTTTTAACATTAATGTGAATCCATGTTTTAATAGCAATGTCTGCTGTTGTTGGGGTTTTTTGGGGTTAGGATTTTTGTGGAGTTTTTGGTGTTTTCTTGTTGGCTGTTTGTTTTGGGGGGGGGTTTTG